>CATQJA010002710.1:1072500-1345000 GCA_958295435.1 Mesorhabditis spiculigera | reverse complement strand
GCTATATAAAGTTCTGGGTGAACATCAAAGCTGGGGAAAGTTCGTTTTCAGTGAAGACTACATCGTACATTCGAAAGTACAAGGTATCAAAGGTGTTAAATAACATTTAAAATTTCAAAAGTTGGTATTTCTAGTAGAAAATTACATTAAAAAACACTAAAAGCAAATTTAAAAAGAAAAACACCTATTGAAATCGAAAATACAAAAAAATATTGATTTTTCAAAAACTTAATGAGCAAAATTGGTCTGATACGGTCCAGAAATGCAATGACATTTATCCAAATAAAACCGGATGAAAGTTTAGATAATAAATAATTTTAAATAACACTAACCCAAAAATTCACAGCTTAAAAATATCCTTGAAACTATAAAAATTTATTAAAGTTGGATCTAAGGATTCAGTACTACAAAGAAAACACAAAAAATATTTACATTCATCTTAAACATTACTAAGATAACAGGGTCATGCAAAAACCAGCAATCACAAACCCCAGCGCCCATTAAAAAGTGCTCAACCCCCAAAATCTGGCCGTTTTTCGGCGAGTTCGACCTGTCGACGCGCTGAAAAAGTGCAAAAATCGGGGGCACGCAGCAGAGGTTGCAGGGTGACTACACTTCCGGGTCGAACGGATCGAATGGATGGATAAGAGAAGTGGCTGGGTGTGGGTGGGTGCATTGCGGGAACACATTTTTCGAAGCTACGCGCCCTTCCCCCCCGAACAGACCGCCCCGGCGAGCGATAGAGATAGATAAGCGCACTCCCGGGGCCAGCCGCCGACGCGAACCCCCACACGTGCTGCGGTTCGGGTGATTTTCAAAAGTCATCATGGGTGGCTAATCAATTCCGAAAAAAATGGCAAAAATCAATGTCTTGAATGGACTGAGAAATTCCAAAATCGACTCATTACGCCGATTGGGTCTCGACAGCTACGTAATGCGCCAAAATAAGCTTGTAAGCATAAAAAAAAACTCTACTTAAACAAAATACAGTCTTTAAAGAACAAAGATGCGCGAAAATCCACCCGTAGTTTCCTAGGTCTAGACAGCTACGCGACGCGCCAACAAACGCATGCAAGCGGATGCCAACCGAATTTAAAAGATCATCATCCCCCGGGGTGGCTGAGAATCATTGCTCAAAACAATCTTTGAAAATGTTTATCTATGAAAAATAACCCGTTCAAAAGCAGCTGAGAAACGCAAAAATATACCCCTTTTGGCGGCTAGG
This sequence comes from Mesorhabditis spiculigera, assembly GCA_958295435.1. Lineage (NCBI taxonomy): Eukaryota > Metazoa > Nematoda > Chromadorea > Rhabditida > Rhabditidae > Mesorhabditis > Mesorhabditis spiculigera. The sequence continues at coordinate 1,343,775 of CATQJA010002710.1, read as the reverse complement.
TCTCGACAATCTGGCCTAGGTCTGTTTTTCAGTTTCAGCGGCTCGAAAGAACATTGGAATTCGCGGAAACGTCGTGTTGCCAAAGGTGATCAAGGTAGGTGTGTGTGATCTGGAGTGCCGCGTAGCTGTCAAGACCTTTGGAAGAAGGTCGGTTTTTGACGTTTGCTAAAGTCTACGCCCATTCTTGCACGCGCGTGTACGGACGCGCATTCCAGGCATTCGCGCTGTTCTTCCACCCCCGCCTAAGCTTCAGTTTTTGGCACGGCAGTTTTCTTTTTTTTTGGCACGTGTTACAGGTTACGGTATCAGCATCGAGCTGGCTTGAGATCCCGATCTCGCCGATCCACTGATCTTCCTGGATCCAATGTTCATCCCCGGAAGATCAGCAGAAGCTTGGCAGCGCTCGAATTTTGAGCCAGAGATAACTTGTGTCAATTCCTGGGGGCCCTCAAAAAAATCTGTAGGGCCCTGCAAAGACCCGCATCTTTTCCCGGTCGCTAAAAATTCTCGGAGTGAACTTTGCTGGTCTCTCTCTGTATCTCTGTCTCTCTCTCTCTCTCTCTCTCGCAGTACTCGCTAAGGTAAATAGCGCGCTTTCCCAATTCTCACCCACCTAAAAAGCGCCCCAAAGTACGAGAGGGGGCTACAGTAGCCGGAGCCGCGGGTAGTGGCAAATAGGAAGCAAGAGACCGCGGAGAGATGAGAGAGCCCAGACCGAAAAAGCGGCACCACAGCCCATCAGAACAACCTTTAAAGAAGCGGAGGAAAGAGGGGAATTTGGGCCCTTTCCTGGGGCCTTTCCTGGGACCCACGGCCGGCCAACGAAACACATCTCCGCACCACTCTTAGGCACACACACGCATTCAGCACATGCATCTACCACTCTCTCTCTCTCTCTCTCTCTCTCTCTCTCGCTCATTTCTTTTCTGGGCCCCATGCCAATGCAATGAATGGCGCGGCGGAGGGGAAAATTGCGCGCTTGTTTTTTGAGGATTAAAGGGACCAAAGGTAAAAATAGAGGGGGCAGGCTAGCAGAGATCTTTGGGGAATTGTGTTAGGACAACTAGCCGAGATCCTTTGCGAAGTTAGAGATTGAGAAGGGAGACACTCTAGTACGGCTTCTTTGGGAATCTAGGAAACTGTGAAGCTAGCAGAGATATTTTTGGAAATGAGGCCTAGGGTATTTTTTGTTTTTTATTTTTTTTTCAGATTTTGGTGGAGGGGCAAGCTAGCAGTATTTTTGGGAAATTTTCTTGCATTGGAACGCGAATTTGCGCTGGAATCTTAGAAAATTTAGCCAGAAGGCAAGCTGGCAGGGTTTTGTAAGGATTAAAGGGTCCTGGAAGGCAGCGGTTTTTGGGTAAACTAGCGAAGAACATGGGAACTGCCATGCTCTTTTAAATATTATTAGGGGGAGCAAGCAAGCAGAGAGCATTTGGGAATCACCATAACCTTCCAACCTAGCCATACACCAACGAACCACCGAACCACCCCTGGATTACGGTAGCCCTGAGGTTACGGCAGTTCAGGTCCGACCACCCTGTCATTTTGTACTCCCTTTTTCTTGCCGGAAATTCACTCGATCTGAAAATTCCACTTCAATTCATGTTAACACCTGCAGTGACCAAATTCTGAGTAATTTCCTTTCCGTCTCCTCCTCCCCCAGCTAATAGAGTACAAAGGACACCTCCTGACGGGAGCCGGGTTATGGTATTGCGCTACTTTCCTCGGGACGGGACCATCGAAACATGTCGCGCGAGACTCGGAGCCTCGGCTGGGAGGCAAATGAACCAACCAAAAATTATTGTTGCTGAGTGAGAGGCAGACAGAGAAAGAGAGAGAGAGAGAGAGAGAGAGCGAGAGAGAGAGAATCTACGGAAATTGGAGTTCGATGCTTTTGTTTCGGTGCTACGATGATTTCCCTCGCACAAACTCGGATCTCTGCGGAGCACAGTGGAATTTGGTCAGCCGTCGCTCCGAATTTCCGAATAAATATTGTAGGTCCTGAATCTGGAAATTCGGGTGCAAACAGTGTAGCTAACAGGCTACATGACAGAGCCGGCAGCTGGCTGGTTGAAATTGAACGGGAAATAGCCTTAAAATTACTATACAGTTTCATATTAATTTTTTGCTTCATTTCGAGGTCAAGGCCGAGCATTTATAAGTGAGTATGAACTTTTAAAGAGCAAGATTTAGAATATGCGCATTAGAATTGTCCCGCCCTTGCCTTTTAACCCTCTACTCCAAAAATCAACGTGTTTGGGCCAGCCTTAACTTAAATTTTCAAAAACAAGAAAAAATGTTTATAAGGATTTTTATTTTCAATTTTTTGAGTTTTTCAAACAGAAATATATCACCGCTATCTAGCTCGTTTAAGGTTCAAAAAACGGCATTTTACCGCTGGCATTACGGTAGTCCCCAACCCGGACAGTATCGTAAATTTTTCCCCCCAATCACCTAATGTACAGACTACAGAAAAAGCTGGTTCCTGAATTGCCTTAAAAATTACTGAATCAGCTCCAAAAACGCCTCAAATTCCGTGAATTACCATCGCAACACCCCCAACCCAACCCCTCAATTTCCAAGAACATTTTCCTCACCAAGTATTTTTAAAAACCGCCACCTAATTGGCCCTGGGCCCCAAGAAGCAGGTGGAAATTCCCCAGGTATTTTTCACTCCCTCTCCCCCCTCCAGGGCTATTATTTTCACGGCGTAATTTCGTTGTGCCCCGTCCATTTTCTCATAGCCCCTCGGGGCGACACGAAAGATCGGCGCCAAAGCAATTTTCAGTGGCCTCCGCGCGGTGGACCACCACCAAAAGTCGCCTGGGGGAGAGCAAGAAAACAGCCCCGGGATCTGTGTTTCTTTGGGCCCCCTGGAGGGGGTTTGCGGCCCAGCTTTGGACCCAAGAAGGGCCCGAAAAAGGCCCAATGATGCAGGAAAACGGAATCAATTCTGCAGGATTCGTCACCTCTTCACAGGGAAGTGCCGATAATTGGCAGTTCGCCAAAAAGGCTACAATACGCTACGATACGCTCGGTGCCAAAAAAAAGGACCATTGCAACTACGAACATCGACGCTTGATTACGGTGCACCGTGTACTTCGATTGGCAATTAGCCGTAAACGCTACGGCAGTTCCGAAACGCTACCACAAGCAAAGGGCCCAAAAACTGGTCCAAAAATGAAAAAGAACCGGACAAACGCTACGAAAGGTAACACGTCATTACGGTGTACGGCGTTCGATAATTGAAAATTAGCCAAAAAAAGGATGATGGGGATACGGAAGCTAAAATGCGTAATTGATACGTAGAAACGCATACATCGTTCGCCTACGCTACAAAAGTGCGTTGATTTTTCGGTTCCACGACTTTTCAACCGGTCAGAAAATACGAGAATCGGCTCTGTTGTTTCACTAGGTCTGGACAGCTACGCGCCACACCAAATGACGCTTGCAAACGCATTGAAATTTCCTACTGGTATCTCAAAGCGGTCGCTTCATAAATTTGGGGTGTGGCGTAGCTGTCAAGACCTAGGTAACTTTAGGGATCGATTCTGCGCACCATCGCCCCTTAAAAATTAAATTACCGTAAGGTTCAATAAACCAAACTTTACGTGTGTACCATACTTTGCTAATTGCACCCACCAACAAAACGAAAATCGCAGCCGCAAAGAAGCAGACCATTCTCAAGAGTTATAGTCCCTGGTGGAGATGTGTGTTTCATTGGGCCCCCGCGTTGGCTACTAAGAAAAACACATTTCCGGGCTTGACGCTCAAAAAAAGCCCACGAAAAAGTTCGGTGCCGAGGGTCCCACAGCGGCCGGGTGCATTCCGTATCCCGGAAACCCGAAATTTCCTTAGAATCCGCGTCCGGGGCATCGGATGGATGGCTGGGAATTTGCCTGAAAAAAATGCTGACTTGATGTTTAGGGGAAAGCAGTGGAACAAAACGTAAGGGGAGTACGGCAGAAAAATAGAAAAATAAAAGGATAAACGCGTTGGAAAATTTTGCAAATGACAAAAATAGAATTTCATGAATTTTGGCTCGGTGCCAATGGAGCACGAGTTCAACGCTTCCGTGAGAATCCAGATAAGAAAGTCTAACCTCAGGAAAATTTAAGAAAATTAATTACAGGACCAAGTACAAGGTGCCAAGAGCGTGGGAATCTCGAAACCATCGAAAATTCGTGAAAATATGAAAAATCAAGAACTACGGTAGGATTTCCGTGCCCGAGGCTACAAGGGGGATCAAATACCGTATATCAGAAATCATTAGACAGCAGGTTTTAGAACCTTATCATATCTTATCGAGTGATGCGGACAGGGCTAGGGGAACAGGCTTAGGAATAGGTTACGGTGGGCTTACGATAGTTACCGTAAGTCCGAAATATCATTGAAATTCGGAATCAAGTGCAGAAATTCAACAAATTACTGTAATTTGGAGAAGTCGTAATTACGAAAAAATAGCAGGGTCTGGCTCTAAAGTATCTACTTTCAAGCCTGCCTAATTTGTAAATTACCGTAAGTTTCAAAAAAGCGTAACTGCACAGTAACGTAATAACGAAAATTCTGGCTGAAATATATAAGTAATTTTTTAAAAATCAATAAATATTACAAAACAATACTACTCTAAATCGGGAAAAATCAAATGGAAAAGTACGGTAGGCGCCTAAATACTGTGCCGTACGCCCAGGGTTACGGTAAAATACGGCGAAACTATCTTAACGAAAGTCATTTTTGGAACTTGGAGAAAAAAAGGGATATCCTATCCTACCTTATATAATTTTGGAGTGTATGTGTGTGTGTGTGTGTGGATGTCACTTTCGAGGCCCGATTTGAGGGCCTTCCCCTGCATAAAATGCTCTAATTCTCCGTCACCCGGGGAAATCGACCCTTCTGTTTCCAATGGCGCTTTCAGAATTTTGATAAAATACAAGTTTACAAAGTTAAAGCAGGTTTTACTCATTTTTGGGGGTAATTTGCATAATGTGAAAAAAAATAGAAATTTCTTCATTCTTGCAAGGTGCACGCGCGCGTGTGGTCGGCCGGGGGGAGGGGTCCGAAAAACCCGAGCTATCGGAAAGTCAAATTTCTTATGCAAAGGCCGCATTCCAGCGCCCAAGGCCCGCGAAGCGGGTTTTGGGCGCTGGTTCTAAATATATGAGTCAGGTCGGTAAGTACCAAAAAAACGTACGGTCTCGGAATTTAGCAAAAAAAACATTTTCAGATCAAAAACAGCGCTAAATTTTGGTGCGGCGAATTCGTTGTTTTCCCGGCTGGGTCCGTAATGTCGCAAAAACGGTTGCTTATCACCGGACCGGGTAAAAAACGACGGAAACTTGGGAAAAACACTTCCCCGTTCCGTGCGGTCAGTTGCTGGCTCTCGTCTCTCTCGTCTCTCTCTCTCTCTCTCTCTCTCGCCTCGATTCGAGTTGACCATAAACAGCCTTTTTCATCCCCCACCGAGTTTTTCGAATTTCGAGTCAAACTTTGGGAGGGAATTCACGTGAACCCGCTGGAAATGCGTTCATTCGTCTGGTCGGAGAGTTGAGGGTAATGCACCCCGTGTTTGCACACATTTTTTCGGAGGAAAGGACCTTGGTATCGAGAGGAGTGAGTTAAAAGATCGTTTTGAAAGGAGAGAGAGAGAGAGTGAGAGAGAGAGCGAGAGAGAGCGAGAGAGACCAAAACATACGGCGACCCGTGCTTCGGCCCTGTAAAGGGACCATGACAGAAGGTTTCGGAAACCCCTAGTGTGTCCGCTCGTTCCCAGGTCTCAGGAGTACGCAACGCGACAGCGACGCGTTTAACTGGACTAGCTGCGAGTTCGCTTTAAAGGGAGCAGTCCCGGTTTCCGATTTTCTGCTAACCGAGAGAATGAGAGAGAGAGAGAGAGAGAGAGAGAGAGGGACAGGGAGAGACAAAGCAATAGAGAAACAAGGCAAGCAACAACTCAAATCTACATAACACGTTTTTAAAAGGACCGTAACGGCACTTCCAACGTACTTTTCCTAACTCATCGCCAAGTTTCAGACCAATTTTTCGACTCTACATTCCGCCGCCTCAGCTTTTTGATCATCCCCCTCTACCCACCCGAATGTTCGTGGAATTCTTTCTGACTCGGGTTCGGTTCGGCTTTTCTCCTTCAACAGCCAGCCCGCCGGGCTAAAAGACTGATCGGCGACTGACGAGAGAAATTTGGCGAAAATCGGGGATCCGATCATAAACTTGATGCTCAACCCCGTTTTTCTTTGATTTATGGACCGTGAGCAGGCGAAGAGAAAAAATGACAGCTTGGTTACGGTAGCTTACGGTAGGCCTAGAATAGACAAAGTGTCAGAAGAATCGAGATCCTGCTTTCTGATTACGGTAGATAATCCCTATCGCTGAGGGACCCTCGTGGCAACGACAGGGAGCGTCTTTCGCCTCTGATTTTTAGAAGTCACAGCAGTATACAGCCTGAGGGCATTTAGGGTCGGCAGGTCAAGAGGCTAAGAACCAATGCTGTCATCAAATGAGAGGGGAACTCTCTGTCTCTATTGCTCTCTATCTTTCTCTCCCTCGCTTTCTCTCTCTCTATCTCTCATTTTATCTCTCTCTCTCTCTCTTTATCTCTCTATCTCTCATTTTATCTCTCTCTCTTTCTCTCTCCATCTCTGATTTTCTCTCTCCCTCTCTCTCTCTCTATCCTTTTTTCTCCCTCTCTCTCCCTCTCACTCCCTCTTTCTCTCTCGTATCAACATGATCAATCAAAGCCCGCACGAAGGTCGAACCTTTAAAGATCGCGACCCCCATGTGAGCCCCATCACCCACCCCTGGCTATTTATAGCCCCTAAACCTGCATCCCTCGGATATTTTGGGATAGGGATATCCCCCCAAAAGCGATCCAGGGAATCCCCCCATATCAACTAAAACCCGAATAGTCGGGTGTTCTTTGATAATCAGGGCAATGATGGGGGTGGCGTCATTTGGGTGTAATGCGGACAACAGTGACGATATGATAAACAGAGGAAAAGAATTAGAATGAAGGGACTGAAAATCTAATTGGGAGAAGATGTGTATTATTCTAATCTTATCGAATTTTCAAGAATGCGAAACAGAGAGAGAGAGAGAGAGAGAGAGAGAGAGAGCGAAAGAGAGACAGAAAGAGAGAGAGTGAGTGAGAAACGGGCATATCTGGAAAAGCTCCTAAAGACGGAGATCGAACTATAACAATTAATACGGCTTGCGAATTCCGTCGTTAAAACAATAAAACCAGAAACTTGCTGTATTTATCCAAATTTTCTGTTTTAGACGTCGTAGATCGTAGATTACCTGATAATCGTTGATTAAAAAATGAAACTCGAGTTTCGCAAGAAAAGCAGGGGTTTGATTGAAAAATGAATTTAGCGAAATAGCTAATCGCAAAAAGTGGCGTTTTGAAATCGGCAATGACCGAAAGCCTGGAAACTTCTATAAGGTATTCCGGCAAAAAACGTCTTCAACAACCGATCAAAATGACATCCAAATGACACCGGATAACGCTCAGAGACCACGGATGTGTCTCTCAACTAGGGATGATCACTACAGTACCCTATTGACGCTGATTTGAATATATAGGGTGTCAATGATCACTAAAGGTTGCTCCCTGTTCGAGTGACGTCAGGAGCGGGTTCTTCCCTCTCGGGTCTATCACTTTTAAAGAGCACACTTTGCCCCTTGCCACCTGATAATACTGGTGGTGTTTGAGCAGAGATCTATTTCGCTATCTGTATCTCTCTCTCGCTCTCTCTCACTCTCTCGCTCTCTCCCACTCTCTCGCTCTCTCTCGCTCTTGCTCGCTCTCGCGCTCTCTCTCATTGGACTTCAAAACAAATTTCATTTTAGTGAGCTCAAAATCGCATTGAATTCCGGGCCATGAATAGGGCAAGGGCGCGCTTTAAAAAACACGTTGTCCTATCGAAAAACATGTTTTATAGTCTTTTAATATGTTTTCAACACCACAATTAGTTTTCCATTGCCCTTCCCTGTCGAAAGTTCAGCCGTTCGGGCCGGAAACTCGAAAAATGCCTTTGATATGGTGGCGGGGAGGGGCAATTTCAGTTTTTTGATGACTTTGCGCGTGCCTGGGAGAGAGAGAGAGAGAGAGAGAGAGAGAGAGAGAAAGAGAGAGAAAATTTGATCTTTTTCGCAGGAAATGCGATTGCCTTTGATGGATTGGATGTGATAGTGGATGGCGGGTGTGTGGCGGATCATTACGAAATTTTGGATCTCTCCACAATATTTACAAGTCAAATTTCATAAACTATATAACCTTTTTAAAATTGCAGTATTTCTTGCATACACACAGCTATTCAAAAACGATAAAAAAAGAAATTATATCACCAAAAGCGGTAAAAATTCTTTTTTTGGTCTTAAAACTACGATTCACTCCAGTTTACGATCAGCTAAGCCATTAATCAAGCCCTCTTAAAAGAGTTCTACGTATCCACGTCCATATCATCAAAATCAAAAAAAACGTCATCGTCGAAAAAGCCAAGAAATAGCATTTAATCCTTAAAAGTACGATACGCTCCTGTTTTCGCTTCGTAACCAACTACGCAAACTACTTTGGAGAAGCCTCTAGTATTGATCGATGGTCGGATCGTCCCTCCGCTATCAAGCTCCCGGGCTAGCGCTACCGTACCCCACATCGCCTGCGCAGCCGTTTTCCCCGGCCTAATCGCCGCCCCGAACAGAACGATTGATTGGATCTGGGAATTTTTATTCATAGCAGAGAATACTTAAAACTACAGAATACCATAGCCGGAAATAAAGGAAATGTCGAAAATGCCGAATTTGTAAAAAAATATGAAAAATCCACAAAAAATTTGGATCCAGTTTAAAAACGATGGTGAAAAACTGCGGTTACGGTGGTTTTAAAAAGACGATAAACTCGAGTTTTCAAGCATAAAATCGCTGGAATCGTAAAATTAAAAATTCCAAAAAAAGAGAAAATTCATAAATGACAATTTTACGGTTTGAGCGTGAAAACGCACCAAAACGGTAAAAAAACTGACTAAAATTACAGTTACCGAAACTTCAAAACTCTAAAAAATCAGAATTTACAGCTTATAACCTATTTTCACATACAAAATCACCCAAAAAAAGTCGATGATCCAAACTCCAGTCAACAAATTCAACGCAAAATTTCGACTAAAGGCGCTTCAGGCTAAAAATTGGATCTGCACTCATTTTTCAACCACTTCCGCTTCCCCCAAAAACACAAAGATTACAAAAAGTCGATTGTTGAATGCGGAGGGCGAGGGGGAGAAAGGTGGTCGGGTGGTTGGTTGCTGGCTGGTGGGGCGAGCCAATCTGTGGAAAAGAGAGGAGGGGAGCGATGTCATCGGCCCTGTCTGTCCGTTTGTCCGTCCAACACCTCTTTCCGGCATTTTGATCATCGTCTCTCTCTCTCTCTCTCTCTCTCTGCTCTCTTTCTCCCTCGCTCTCTCTCTCTCTCCCTCGCCGATCTTTCCAATCGTCAGCGGGTGCATCGCGTACCCGGCTGCTCTCACCCGACCTCCACCACGTGCAAGCCACGAACGGGCGAGAGTGAGGGCGATTGGGTGAGAGAGAGAGAGACAGGGAGAGAGAGTGAGAGAGCGGAAAGAACTCTTCCTTCACCTCTCCCCCGTGTGTGCAATAAAAAATGTTTTGGAGCCCCGAGAACTTGAGGGAAACTACGCTGTTTTTTGCAGGGGGCTAAGAAAATAACAAGGATCTTTGGGTGTTGATTAGGGAGAGAAAGAGATAGAGAGAGAGAGAATGAGGAAGAGCGAGAGAGAGAGAGAGAGAGAGAGAGAGATAGCCAGAGAGAGGGTAATAAAAGTCAAAAAAAATGGCGAGGGCGTTTTTTTAGCTTTTAACGGGGCCTGCAAAACATCACTATAGACGTTGCGGGCTATCTAAATTAGTCAAGGACAGGCAAAGCGCCACTGCATTTACGTTGCGTAATCGATTACCACATTTAAATACGGCGATGTTGTTTGTACGTTACGGACCGAAAGCCTTGAAAATAACCCCAAAAACTACAAAATACAAACTCCAAACTCCAAAACTATACAGAGCTTTTCAAAAGTGTTCAGCAGGCCTTCAGCCCCCAGAATTCAGTTTCCACGCGGGAGCGCGCCAAATTTGGTCGGCCCCCATCAGCTGATAACGAATCAGAGGGGGAAGCCGTAAAATCTGAAGAAGAAGGGAAAGGGGAACTGGGCGAAGAGACAAAGTACCATCGAACACTGGAAGCTCCTTCAAAAGTTAGAAACTAGAGTGGGAGAGAGAGCGAGTGAGTGAGAGAGAGAGAGAGCGAGAAAGAGAGATAGAGGGAAAGCGAGAGATAGAGAGGGGAAGGGAGACAGAAAGAGAGAGAGGGAGAGGTAGGAGGAGCAACAGCGAGAGCGGGATAAGGAGAGGGCGAGAGAATGCAAGTGAAAATCTACTAAATACACACGTTCTCGGCCCTTTAATAACGAAATATCGGAGCCGACAGTGCTAGAGAGAGAGAGAGAGAGAGAGAGAGAGAGAGAGGAGAGAGGATCCGGTAGAGCAATAGATTAATAAAAACAACCGCTCCTTCTAAGCTCAAAAAATGATGATCGATCCCCTGCCCCTGCCCTTTCCCAGCCGATCAATCTTCAAAAACCACTGGCAAGCCGGCCCGACCGGGCCCGCGCTTTTTCTAGACCTTTGGTGATCTTTGAGAGGAAAGGAGGTGCATGAGGTCTGCCTAGAGACCAATGAAACGATCCGCTGTACTACTACTTTACGCTCCTATTGACACAAAAAGGGCATCGCTCCGAAATGGCCGAAATCGCCGTTCCTGCGAAATGGCCATGAAACGGGGCCATTACCTTATCTTTTCCCACTCCCATTTGGATCCTATTTTCCGAATGCTTTTTGGAGCGGATCTCTGGTTTTTTAAAGGGATTGGGAAGTGGGGAACGTGATTTATTGCTGCGGGAGTTGGCCTCGTTAAATTGAAAATGAAGGCAATTTACTCATTATAGCTTTTCATAATTTTCAAAATGTTAGAACGTTCAAAAATCGTGCAAAGCCTGAAAAAAACTTCCTAAAGCCAAGTCAAGGAAGCTTACCAAGTCTTAAAGTCGAGAGAAACCTGGCATAGAGGGTGTAATTCGGAAAACGAAGCGACAAGTTCAAAATTACGTACTCAAGGCCTCTAGGACAATTTTTAAGCTGCCCAAGCCGAAGCCAAGCCGCTTTATCAAGTTTTCAAAGCCCTATTAGTTAACTGCACATTACTGAGTTTTTTAGCTCCACGGATTCGGGGAAATATGTAAGGCATCGTTGAAAATTTTAGTATTCAATTTCAAAGATATCCACTCCGATTTCAAAGTTTCCTAAGCTCAAGGCAAGCCAGTTTTCTAAGTTCTCAAAGTCATTTTACGGCTCGAAACTCGGAAAATTGTAAATATTCTCATAAAATTCCAGGATTTCAATCTTATGATCTTTATTTGGAGATCCAAGCTTCCTAGGCCAAAACCAAGCTTTCGAGGTACGATTTTCCAAACTTTCCAAGCCTCCAAAGCCAAGATAAGTCGAATCAATGATGATCAATATAGAGGAGCCGGCGGCTGCAGTCTCCTCGGGGGGTGAAAAGGAAGGAAGGAAGGATGGGGTGGTGGACGGGGTGGCAGACCCCCTAGGGGTAGAGACAGGCAGACAGAGACACACACATGCAGACAGACAGCCGGGGTAGAGACGCAGTGTAGGCACATACAGCCCCCCATTCACCCCACCCACCCAGCCCGCCTCTACGATACGCGCCACACACATGTCCGCGATAATATTTTGACCCCCAGGCCTGCGACTGCTGCGGGGTTTTGCTGACCGAATCGGGTCATTAAAGGGGTTGGGAAGGCAAGGTTATGGATTTTGGCGCACCCGCACGCAAAACGCGATTAATCGCAATGAGGAGATCAGGATCCATAGGCAATGGAGATACCGGAATGAGCGTTGCGTGTCGCGGCGCACGGCTGGACGATGCCTTGGAAATCACTTGAAGGTCGTAGCAAAAAAAAAATTGAAAAATCCTACCGTACCCGAAGAAAACGGGATCACTTGAGTAAACCCTTTTGTTGGCTATGGATTTAGCGATACGCAACGCGTGTGCCCGAAATTCTATTGCGTAATCGATTACCAACAGCTGACAGCGGCTACCAGACGACGCGTTGCGCGTTACTGTCGCGCGAGCATCTATAGGAAATCCATCGTAGTTTTAATCGTATCAGAGGTCAAGCAAACGCAAAAAACTACCTTCAACCGTCTAGGTCGCGAAGCCTACGCCAAGTAATCTGGCAAGTGCGATTTGCCATAAACCAGAAATGTCGACACCCAGTCGTAGCTAGAGGTCGATTGTCCTTCCTGGGCTCCTTAAGTACTGGCAAATTAACTGATTGGGATTTTTAAGATAGTTCCATCTGACTACGCCCGATATTTTATTCTCATTAGGGTTTGCGGTTTTTGTAACGGCACCAGGGAAGCAGACTTCTCAAAAACAACACCTTCGAAATCGTAAATTCTCCCCATTTCCTAAAGATCCCTGTTGTTTTGGTGACCTATCAAGGTTGAGGGGGAGAGGGAAAGAGAGCATCATTCTAGAAAACCCTGAACTGTTTTTAACGATGAGCTGGGCGGTTTATTGGCCGAATTTCGGACAGCAGCTTAGACACAGGAGAGAGAGAGAGAGAGAGAGAGAGAGAGAGAGGGAGCGAGAGAGAGATGGAGAGAGAGAGGGAGAGAGAGAGAGATGGAGAGAGAGAGACGAGTCTGTTTACAATTAGCATCGTGAAAACTACAGTAGTCCTCTCGTATGAATCGTCCAGGGGTTTATCCAAAATTAATCGATTAGGAAAGAATTTTGGGATAAAACTGTTAATAGAGGATTTAGCGCCGAGGTATCACCTTGAAATCGTACTCTCGCACATAGTCTCTCTTTCTCTCTCGCTCTCTCGATCTCTCTCTCTCTTTCGCTATATTGCACACACTTTTTTTGCACATTTTCTATCTCATTTCTAAACCCATCAACGAAAAAATCCTGAATAAAAAACCACCGTAACCCCACACATTCCCACGCGTACGCATCGAATTCGCCGATTACAGACGCGCTCATATATGATTGACAATCGACACTCTGCGAACACCCCCGGGTGCAAAGGGCAAAAAGGGCAAAAAAAGATTCGCCCGGCCAGCGGAATGCCGGTGGCGCATTTTTCTGTCTTTTTCTACGCTCGCTCTGCTGGAAAGAGGAGGAGGAGCCGCCGACGAAAAATATTGTGATGCACTGCACCCGGGGAAATCGGGTAGAGATGTCCGAAAAATGACCCGGCGGGCCGGTGCAAATCGAAGGGTTTGTATCGATCTGAGGGTTATTATTTATCGGTATTGTATAAATGAGACAAAACATCTCAACCACCATAATTTCGTAGATAGGTATTTCAATTATGATAGCGACAGCTATCATCTTGACCGACATAATCCGATAGGAAAAAATTCCAGTGGCCAAAATACCGACAGCCATGATGCCGACATGACAAAATCCAGACAGCTGAGCTCCCACAGGCCTCAATCCCGACAAACCTAAACCCCGATAGCCAAAATACCGACAGGCTAAAATTCTACTAGGCCAAAATATCGAAAATTGAAAATCCCGACATGCCCAAATATCGATAGGCTAAGATCCCGGCACTTGAAGATCCCGTCAGACAAAATCCAGATGGCCAAAATCCCGACGAGAGCAAATATCCACGGCCAGGAACCCGGCAGCCGAAATTCCGACAGTCCTAAATACCGACAGCCAAAATCCCGACCACCCGAATGCCGACAGCCATAATCCCGGCAAACCTAAATCCCGGTGGGCCAAAATAGCGACAACCAAAATCCCGATATCGAAAATTCCCATAGGCAAAAATCCCGACAGCAAAAGCCCGACAAAACTAAATCGTAAAGTCCCAAAATCCCGACAAGAAAGTAGCGGTCTAAGAAGGAAATCGTAATCAAAATAGCCTCCAGGATGTGTCGGCATCTTGACCTGTTGATATTTACCCTGCCGTGGATTTGGCCTCTCGGGGTTTGTACTGTCGGTATTTTGGCCTGTCGTAATTTTTGGCCAGTCGGGATTTTGATTGTCGGTATTCTGACTGTCGTTTGATCCGTCAATTTTTACTTGTAGAAATTTATCAAGAGAAAGAGAGAGAGAAGGATAGAGAGAGAGAGGGAGAGAGAGAAAGAGGGAGAGACAGAATCTTAATGAAATACGCGGTAAAATCTTTACGAGATGTGAGGGTAAAATTCGCAAATAAGTGCTCCAAAGAACACATCAGCGCCCAAGGCCCTAGGTCCCGACCAAAAAAAGGCGCAGAAAAAGGTCAGGCTGCCCTCCAAAAGGTGCCCCTCCCCCCTATTCCTTCGCTCCACGTGTGTGTGCACCCAAAAGGCACACCCAAAAGCCCGCAATGAAAGAGAGGCAGCTAAAGGCAGAGGGGGCTGGAGTGTGTTTTAGTGATCAGCCCCTAAAGAGACCCACCCGAAAGGTCCCTTAAAATTGGCCCCCGTTTTCTAGAGGGCGGCTCATGTTGGTGGTGTGCAACTCGAGACCGGGAAATTGGGCGCGGCATGGCAGGGTCCAGCTTTTTTGGGCTTTAACGGCACGTTTTGGTCTGATGGAGGGGACGCTGTAAAGGATCATTGAAGGTAGAAGTCGATAGTCAGAGTGATCTCAAAGTTCCGAAGTTACAACAAAATCGTTAAAAACCGCTAAAAATATCCTAGCCCCCGACACTAAGCAAAAATCGCGGCTTGCAGAGACCTTCGAGGAATTATAGATTCAAGGTAGCTGCACCCAAATTGTATCGTGTCTATCTCACCCCTTTAATGGGGAAAGCACAGAATCCTGATGTGGTAATTGATGTAGCGAACTCCCGGGACTAAAGGTACAAGTAGTATAAATCAAAGCTCCAAGAAAACTGGAATGATTCTCTCCCTCCCTCCTTCTCTGTCTCTCTCTCTCTCTCTCTCTCTCTCTCTCTCTCTTTGTCGCTCTCTAGTTCTCACTCTCCCCCTCTCTATAACTTTCTTTATGTCACGGAATTTTAGTTCGTAGTCTGGTTTCAAACATGCAAGTCAGACCCATCCCTGGCTTCCATTTCTCTTTAAAGTCCTGCAACCCTAAACTAGAATATGGGCCCTTCTTGGCCCCAGTCCGGGCCTTAAGGCACGTGTGTGTGCTTCGATATCCGGCCTCCCATTTGGGGCATCGGATTCAAATTGTGGTTTGGATGTCGATGTCGGGGGGAAGAAGGGCTGTGCAAAGGCTCTTCGAAATAGCCGCCCGGAAACGTCACGAAAACCCCGCTTCTGGTCACTACGTTGCCAGGGACTGGCATTTTAAGCGGAAAAATTGATGATCGGTTGGCTTCCCGGAAGCTAGGAGCATTTTTGGAAGTGCGAAAGGTCAAGCGATTATTGGAAAAAGGGCGGAACTTGATTAGGTCACTCCGCTGGATCGGAGTTAATTTTGAGGAATTTTTGGTTGCATCCGAGCCGCCAAATGTAGCTTCTTACTCTCTCTCTCTCTCTCTCTCTCTCTCCCCCTTTCTCTCTCTTTCTTTCTCCCTCTCTCTCTCTTAACATTTCGACACCTACCAAAGTACCGTTAGCCGCCCCCGAATTGACGCACCAAATTCGCATAATCCTCAGTTTTTAGGGCAAGCTTTTGCACTCGAAAATCTCTGCGTTTTTCTGCACTCCACTTCATACGGGAATAATTGGGGGTGGGGAGAAACATTTTCTCTCTACAGCTCTCTCCCTCTCTCTCTCTCTCTCTCTCTCTCTCTCTCTCGAAGCAAAAAAGTGCATTTTCCGAAAATTCAAACTCCAGGAAAAAAGGCCGCAAATAAGCCGGGCGGCGGGACGGCTTCCGGTCGAAGGCTAGAGTGTAGAGGCCCTTGTCCAGAGCACGGATATTCGGGGTGTGATGGTTACGGTAAAGTGGGGCAAATTTTGGGAGAACGAGGACTGGAGAGAGAGAGAGGGATGGAGAGAGAAAGAGAGAGAGAGCGAGAAAGAGAGAGAGAGAGAGAGAGAGACAAAGAGAGCGAGAGAGAGAGAGAGTACGCGTTTCCAAAAAGGACGCTTGATCTATATATTATGGCATATCGATCTTGATGAAGCATCGAAGCTAAAAAAAATAAAGAATTCTACTTTCTCTTTGCAAAGCGCTATAATTTTTGCACCCTGTTTTAATGGCGCCCGATTTCGGCGAGTTCACGCCCCCACGTGGCTCGCCACCTTCCCTCCCCCTCTCGCGCCCCGATTCTGATATCTTCAAAAGATATTGCAGCCCTTCTCCCTTTCTCTCTCTCTCTCTCTCTGTCTCACTCTCTCTCCCTCGCTTTATCAAAATGGGTGCACTGCGTGGAGAGCAGCTGTACGGGAAAGTATGGACGATCCCCTCGCGTAGCCGTTTCCAATATTTGTTCAGCCTTATCTCCGCGGCCCGCACTCCCCCATTTTTGTTAGCCGGAATTTTGGGGGGAAATGGCCGGGAAAAAGATACAGATGGCTTTTGAAAATGGATTGGAGAAAGCGGGCAAACTAGCCGAGATCATTTGGGAATTTGTGGGTCAAGACGGAGGATCTCTGCTACCTGCCGACTGAAATAAACGAAAATTAAAAGACAAGCTTGAAAAACAGAAGCTGACTTGTAAAAATGCCTTGCAAAAGAGGTAGATCGAAGCCTAAGCCTAAGCCCATGCCTAAGCCTGAGCCTAAGCCCAAGCCCAAGCCCAAGCATAAACCTAAGCCTAAGCCAAAACTAACCGACCTCATGCTGCAAGGAGAAAATAGCGAAAGAGGTCAAAGAATCTCTGCTACCCTGCCGACTGAGCTTAAAATATCGAACTCGGTTGGGCAGGCTAGCAGAGATCATGTGCGGAAAGTAGCTCTGCTGTCGTCTTTAAGCTGGTCCTCGCCCCCTTCAAACATTTCGTAGTACTTTCCGTCTACCAAAATGCCCTTTCACCAGACTACCCAGCCAGTCACAACACGTTTTTCGAAAAGACTCTATCCGATTTGGTGGGTGCGAGTACACGATGCACCCAACAACACGATCGCCGCGGAAAGGGAGGAAACCTCAAAACCTTGCCGAAAATGAACAATAGGGGAGAGAGAGAGAGAGAGAGAGCGAGCGAGCGATAGAGAGAGAAGATTTTGGTCAGCACCGGGAAGTCGCATTTTACGATTTTGAAATGACAATTTCCAGAAAGAGGAGCGCAAGTGCGGGGGGGCAGGGAATGTGGGGATTCCTTGGAAATACGAATGACGAAATCAATCTAGGGGCCGTGGAAATACTCAGGTCTCAAATTAAAGGGACTAGGCAGCGCGAAAATCGACTCCTTCCAACGACTGAGTGTTGACAGCTGCGCATGATACCAAGACACGCAGATTTTTTTATTTTTGCTTAGTTTCAAAGATCATCACAAATCTATCACAAAGTGACTGTACGTGTTTTGGAGCACCGTGTAGCTGTCGAGACCCAGTGGGGTCGATTCTGGTGAGTCACAGCTCCTTGATTCAGATATTTCAGAGAGGTAGGAGCACCGAAAATTCTACTGTACTGAGGAAGAATCGACGTTTCTCAACTCTTGTAGTCTCGCCGGCTGAAAATTTCCCCAAAGAATCTCTGCTAGACTGCATGATTGCAAAAAAGGCAAGAAACCCTCGCATCCACGCAAAATTAGCAGTTTTCAGATCTGAACTTGCCATTTCTCAAATTTACTCTGTTTGCCAAGCTTTGCCCCCGGCCCGGCCAAGCCTTTTTCGCACGGCTTCGATTCAAAATCCGGCCTAGAAGCTTCCCAAATAATCTTTGCTAGCATGTCCAGGCCGCTGATACGGTAAAACAGTTTATGATTCCCCTCCGTCCTAAAAGAGCTCTGCTCCATAGGTCTTAGCTTTTCTCGCTGGAAACTCAAAGTATGCGCTTCATTTTATTCCTAAAGGGTCTTTGCTAGTACGCCCCCACTGTTTGGGATCGAACCGGAAGTCTATGCTTTGATACTTCCTAAAAGATCGCTGCTAGTACGCCCCAGCTCCTCCTCTAGGACGGAGCGTTTTCCTTCGGATTCCTCAAGAAACTCTGCTAAGCAGCCCATCGAGAAGCCATTTAAGAAGCCATTCCCGCTAAAATAGCCCACTTGCACCGAATTCGAACTCTCCCTCCCGGAATGGACATTGTACCCCGCCGACCGTAAACTACTACCCACATCCGGCTGAACGAACAGAAATTGGCGGAGCGAGTAGCTGTGTGTGTTGGGCGACGTGGCCGGGCAATATGGCTGACCTCGTTTGCCCAGATCTGCATTTTGATGATTTGGCCGGCTGAACAAACGGCCGGACTATGAAAGCACCGATCCCGCACGCATTTCAACTTATTAAGCGAATTTGTTTAGCGGGAGAAGGGGTCGGCGAGAATTCGCGAAAGGTATCTATGGAATTTAATGGATGCTGACAGCTCAAAGGTCGACGATAGGAATTTTGAGCATTGAAATCTAGCTAAATCCCGCAAAAGTTGATAGAAAAAGAAAAATTAATTACTTGCTATTTGAAAGGTGGTTTTCTCATAGTATACAAACCTAATAATACAAAACTGTAAGGCGCGGGCAAACAACAGAGTACAGTGGAGCGAGACGTAGCCGCGTTTGGACAACGTTAGACCCCAAATTTCATCTATTTCCGAAAGATATCTGTTTTTTTTCGTTAAATCTTTGTTCAATTAACTTACGTTGATTTTAGATACTACAAAATAAACAACAATATTTCGATTTTCGACCTTGGACAAGCCGCTAAGCCACTTTTTTCGTTAGGCTAGTTTTTTCACCGATTTTATGATTTTTATGAAGGAAAGTGTATGATTTTCAATAGGCGAGGTTTTCTAAACGCATTTTTTTTATTCTTAAACGTAAAAAGTTACTAGAGACTGTAGAAATTTTTGTTAGAGAATACAAAAATATCGATTTTTCAACCAAAAAGCGCTGATTTCAGACCAACATTTCAGATTTTTTAGAAAAGTTCAATTTTCAGATAGTTTTTGCGCTTGGAACGTAGTGAAATTTTCCTAAAGTCACTCTTGAAACACTTACGTTTCCATTACTCGGCGTTCCTGGAGTTATAAGAAAATTCGGTCCGACCAAATAAAAAAAACGTAACGTTAAACGTTCTAAACCCCAAATTCCACCCTCATCGATGACTCAAATTCCATTCTACACCTCCTGTCACCAGATCGACCGTCCGCAGAGCAGACGAACCTTTCCGGCTCGAGACAATCCCACGCGCCCCACCAGCCGATCATCCGACTTTCTAAACCGCGCGCGCAAAATGATATGGGTGCGGTGTGGGTGTGCGTGTCCCGCAACTCGTTTTTTCTCGACACCTCCATCATCAGCAGAAAGGATAAAAGTCGGCTTTTCACAGCACGAGACAACCCCCCGGGAGATAACGACCATAAAGAGTGCCGGCCCGAGAAAAAAGACCGCCAAGACTCTTGTTTCCGCCCTCACCGCCCACACCCGGTGCCTATCGGGATCGATTTCGGTCCTGTTTCGGTGCAACGACGACTGTATTATTCCCTGATCTCTCCGTAGCGGCGCTGCACCACAAAAATTGGCCGGCCAACCCGGGGGAAAAGTTGGTGATACGGCGGTACGAAAATCAGCCAGAGTGGCGACAGCCGAGGGGCTGGCTGAAAATACATATTTGGACAGAGCTGTCCTGGAAAGGATACTCTTGATTTTTATAAGAAAGTCAAAATCCTATCCTATAAGCGAGAAAAGTATGTCTGTTTTCTGTACAGCCGATTTCTCGGCCGTCAGGCCGAATTTCGAGCTGATTTTTGGCATGGAGGTGGAGAAACACATTTTTCAGTGATGCATTTTTTTGTTTTGCGAAATTCCTTCATTTGACGATTTTATAACCAAAATAGTGAAAAATCCTTAACATTTCGCTGAAAAAAAAGGTATGTCCAGAGGTTTTCTCGGCCGCTAAGAGGAGTTGGGCGCTGATTTTTTTCAGGGTGAATGGAAGAAACAATTCTCCCGATACTATTTTCTGGATTTTGCCAAATTCCTTAAAATAAAGTTTTTATGAGCAATTTACTAGAAGGTCCTTAATAAAATGGCCACAGTCCCGTGGTGTCCGGGCCATAACTCGAATCCCAGATGGGATTTTGGGCTGTAATTTTGTCCACCGATGTATTCGATAGTGGGGATCACGCGCATCTTATTATTTTTACAAATTTTCGGCGCATTTAGATTCAAAAAGAGAATTTTGTAAAGTTACCAGAAGTCCCCCCTCACGGGATGCCGGCCCCCAGGACAGAAGAGGGCTTTCCCGCCGCCCATCCCCATCGCCCCCGTGGTGTAGTGGATTGGCGCCCGGTCTAACAAGCGCGTGGTCCGGGGTTCGAATCTGCGCCGAGTTTGACTTTTTGTCTTTTGAGAGCTCAACGACAAAACATTTTGCTAGGCCCTGCGAGGCTTAGGCCTGGCCCTCGCTCTCGCGCCGCAGGCCAAATCCTGGAGAAAAACCAGTAACTAGCGCCGCAGGCTCAGAGATTCTAACGCAACGCTGGCTCTGGCGCCGCAGGCCAAAGAAAAGGTTACGCTTTCGCGCCGCAGGCTAAATACGAGCGAAAAATCAGTAGCTAGCGCCGCAGGCAAATGAATGGTTCCTTGAGTCAGGCTCTTGCGCCGCAGGCTTCAATAATAGGAAAGGGAATTCATGATTCCTAGACGAGGTCCAGTGGAAAAGGGCCGCGAAGCGGTCTTTTTCCACTGGTATTATATAATGGACGCTATCTCGAAAAACGATTCCCAGGGTATAGGGGTGGGTGTTTTCCCGGTGCTTCCGAAATCAGAAAGAGGGTAAAAGTGCAAAAAGTGTAAAAAAAGAGCATTAAAACACATGACTAAGACGTCTTTTTGGAGCGTCTCGTTGTCGAAACCTGGAGCACGGCAGCCTCCTAACCACGCAGATACGGTGTAAACGCCCTACATTTTCCCTTCTTGAAATTGTTTATCATTAGAAGTATTGGATACAGAAAATTAAACTGGAAAAAGCAACAAAAAAAAATACGTTAAAAACTGCGCCCAAAAGAGAACCACGAGATTTCGGTGAGAAAGCTTTGCACGGATGCTTCAGCATTCGTTTAGCGATTAATTTTCGACGTTAAATAGCTAGGCATGCTCGAATAAGCACAAAACATTTGAAAAAAAAAACATAATTCAGGCCCCTTATAGCTTCCAGTAAATGCCAAGGAAAGCAAATTTAACCAGTTTCCAGAAAAATGAAAAAGGCCGTCCGGCGCAGCTTATTCCAGCTGCTGCCAAATCCTCATAAAGTCTTCGATAACTATGAAATAAGCTGTGATTCTTGAGTATGACGGGATATTTTAACTTCAAAAACGTCTACCCAAAATTCAGAAATCACCACCCTTCTTTGCACCCAAAAGTGTCAACAAATCCCTAGACTTTACCCTATTTTTACCTTGTTATTCTGATCCCTTGACGCAATCAGAAAAATGCCAAAACCCCCATCATCAGACTGAACTTA
The DNA here is from genome assembly GCA_958295435.1 of Mesorhabditis spiculigera. Taxonomy (NCBI): domain Eukaryota; kingdom Metazoa; phylum Nematoda; class Chromadorea; order Rhabditida; family Rhabditidae; genus Mesorhabditis; species Mesorhabditis spiculigera. Next base: position 1,322,127 of record CATQJA010002710.1, on the reverse strand, counting down.
CGTGACGAAATCCCCAAAAAAGGAAAACCTAATCCCCTCGATGCTCATTTGCATACAGTAGCCCGTCAAGGGCTTCATCGCCTGCCAATTGTAGCCGAACCAAATCCGGATGGGCTTGCAAAAGCAGAATTTGGAATAGGATAAAAATTAGAATGCGCAGGGATGGGCGGAAATGGTCGGAAAAGAGAAAGAAAATCATTTTTGTAGTCTTCAAATTGTTTTTTAAAATTTCGGGGGTTTCCTCCCGGCTTTTCACAGCCTTTACGGTGATTTAATAGGTTGTTTATCGATAGTTTGCTCTTTTGAAACTTCACTTTACGGTTTTTTAAGCTTTCAAATAGTTTTTGAAATTTCGGAGAGTTCCGCGCTTTTTAAAAACCAAAATTTTCGTAGCTTTTCCTTGTGTAATTAGATAGCGTTAGATTCGTTTTTCTTGCTAGTTTTATCTTTTAAAACTTTTCCTTTTTTCAGCGCAAGCCCCGGCGCGTCGAAGATGGTGGCCGGGCTGCTGCTGCCCAGCCGCGACGGTGACCCGATCGTTTGGACGAAAAGCGGCGGCCTGTACCCGCTGGCCGATGGATGTCGCGAGGATGCGCGTCAAGCACTTGGGAAATGGATTGATTTTTCTTCAGAGTTGGTTCTTTAAATGTTTCTAAATAATTGAACAAGCTTTTACGTGTTTTCTGACACGCCATAAGCTCTTGTTTTGCTGTTTTTTACTCAAAAATAAAAGGTTATTTTTATTTCGATCAACTATTTTTCTTATAGAAACTACCACACTAAAAACCCGTTTCAGGAAAGGCGTCGTCACGAAGTACCAACCGTATAAATGCCCAGGCAACGGCTTCTGGGCCCTCCACGCATTCGGCAGCCAAATAGACGTTGGTTTCCCTTTTGAAAAGCGACGATTCATGTTATTCAGGTTATAACGACCGTCTTCGTCCCCACCCGGCAGCAGCAATGGTCGATCGGCTGGGAGGAGGCCTCAATTTGGTCTACCGTCGTTGGGCGCACGCCGATCAACCCCCAGATGCTCGACGAGCTGCGGCGGGACTGGGAGTTTCGCGCAAATCACGGATTCAAGGCTGCGTTGCGATGGTTTGTGAATTCCTTGGTTGTTTGGACTTCCTAGGGAAGATTTTTTCCTGGAACTTTAGAAATACCTAGCAAAGGCTGTCGCATTTGTGATTTACTCTTCCTAAATGTGAGAGCTGCATCAGTTTTTATGCAAGCTAGAAATTTTCTCGATTTCCGCTCGAAACGTCATTTTTTTACAAATGGTTTATTTAAGCTTACTAAATAGGTGATTGATTTAAAGCTTGAGTTTCGAAAACCTTTTTATAGTATTTTTGGTAAAATATTTCGCGCGTTTTCAAGTCAAATCCTTTTTTAGAAAGTTTTAAAACCTACTTTCTACTTTTTTGATAGAATTGATGAACAAACGATAATGATTAAAGACTTCTTAAGCTTTTGCATTTAGGAAGAGTAAAACACGGTTGAGAAACACGTCCTCTTTTTAAATAGAAAACATGAGGAAAAATCTGATATTCCCAAAATACTCTTTTAGGGACGCCGATCTGGAGCTGTTCGTTGTGCTCGAGCGAAATGCCCTCCGCCACCTACACGACCAAAGTATGGTCGCTGAACAGCTGACGTTGGTGGTAGGACAAATTTTTGTTATAATAGGAAAAAAGTTCCTTTAGCCTTGGAATCAACCCCGGCGCGAAGAGCTCGGCTGGACAGAGGGCGTCGTCAGCCACCGCACCGATTACACAATGTTTGTGGCGACAAGATTCGGCGACTTCATCCTCACCGCCAACGCGCAGCGCCACGGCCGCCAGGCCCCCGATTTTGGCATGTTGATCGAGTGTCGCGTCAGGTAATTCTTTTCGCTTTAGTGGATTCATTTTTGGCTTAGAACCCACGGGCTGGACAAGGGCGCGATTGGCGAGGTGGTGGAATACGAGGTCTTCTCGCTGCCAAAAGGGCTCGCCTTGCATCGGGTGCACGATGCGAAATTTGCGATGGTATTTTCATTATCCCGTTCTGGACTGTTCTAAGGGGGAGCTGGATTTTCGCGGGTACCCAGCAAAACCTGAGTAATAAAACGACATAAACATTCTAGATGCATGAAATTCATGGGTTTCTCATCGTATCGATACATTTTTTAACAAGCACATCGTTTTCGACAATTTTATCAATAGAATTTTTGATGGTCTCTGTCTACTTAAAAGGTGCTTACTGAAAAGCCCAACAGTTTTTAAAGTTGAAAAATTCGTTGAAACTTACGCCATTTTTCTGGGATTTTGAAAAACGGCGGAAATAATGTTAGCCCGCTCCCCCCCCCCGGCTAACAGTCCAGAAACCTTCGCTACACTTCTACCATTTTGCAGTACAAAGTTGACGCCGTGGTGAGGAGATTTGCTGAGGGCTTCACGGTGCTGGAGAACCCTATGCTCGGCGAACTCTACGCTCAGGATCCGCAACGGGTTGGTCTCCTTTTTTACATTTTTACGTTCTTTTTAGGAAGCCCGGCTGAGCGAGCGCTACACCGTCGTCGTGACTAAGGAGAGGAACAAAGCCACGTGGATGGTTAACGATTCTTTTTTTGTAAAATAGTATTTAGGTGAGAACGGTGATTGGCTCGCTGCCGCCGATTTCTGCTCAAGAGGTGATTTTCTGGACGTTTGACGTTGCATTTTTTTAGATTATTGCACAGCGCAGGTCCACCAATTCTCACCCGGATCGACGGAATCGAGTCACTCATGGTGTTTCGCTTTTAATTTCCTTTTAATTTTCGCATTTTAGTCCCAATTCGACAGGAATACGCAAGGCCGCCGTCGGGCGGTTTCATGGCCGAACGGGCTCCACTGGGTAATAGAATTTAACTCATTGAAGTTGGGTTTAGGCCCGATATTGATCCTGACGCCGCCACCGGAACTAGGTAATGATTTTAAGCTATTTTAAAACCTTATTTTAGACCCCGCTTACCGCGGCCGCGAAAACGATCCCGGGTCAAGCACTCACCCCGTCCACCGCGCTCCAAATGCTCTTCCTTCGCAGAAAAGTATTGTTTTCCGCGCGTGTACCAACTGAATCTTTCAGAACTACCACCCTGGGACAAGTACAGCACGCAAAAACGGCAGCCATCTTCTGCGGATCTCCGGGGCAGCGGTATATGATCATTTTAACGCTGAATTTTGATACTTTAGGCCGATCGTCGCGTAACGAAAATCTGCCGCTTCAAGAAGTTCCCGTCAAGGTCTACGCTCCTGTCAAAGCACCGGTTTTAGGTACAAATTTAATGCGCACCAAGTAAATCTGAAAATTTAGGCGTTTGCATCGAAACCTGGGGCTGCTACCACATCGTCTGGCTGAAGGATGGCCGTCTCGCACTTTTGGACACGAAACAGAAATCGGCGGCGCTGGGCAGCTTCGTCAGCGGCATCATCGAGTATTCGCTGTACTTTATGGCAACTTTTCACTTTAGAAAACTCCAAAACCCGATCTACGGCCGGCAGAGGACGTACGAGTGGCAGATCAACGGCTTTTTGCCTGCCGATGAAGTCCGTGATGTTGATCCCCGTATTGATGGCCAGAAATCGATGGTGAGTTGATTTTCGTTAAAAAAAATGCTTTTTTAGTTCACTTGCACCCGGGCACGGATCGTCGGATATCGTCCATTCAACGGAAAACGCGTTGTGGTGCTGGAGGATGACTTTTTCGGCGCGCTCTTTGACAAGGAGGACGTCTTGAAGGTGCGCGTCTATTCTTTTTATCGAATGGTTTTTAGGAGGTGGACGCCGGCCCGGGCGAAGAGATCAAAGTGACAATCAAGCCGGGCACAAGCTCTGAAACGACGATCGAATGGGCCATCCATTGCAAAGGGCCGGAAGTTACAGAAAACGGCGCCAATAACCCGAATAACCGCGCGGTAAGGAAGAAGAAAATTTACAAGGAATTCATGTATTTTTCAGACATCGGCTTCCGAAACCGACGAGGGCATGTCTTCTAACGCGTCAAATTGCGTCACTGAACGGCAGGTTGGTTGCCTTTTTTTAAACTTGTGTAAACTTTTTACTTTTAGGCTTCGTACCGCGAAATCGTCATCCAAAGCCTCGCCCCACATTGAGCAGCGACTCCCGGCGCCCATCAGCAAGCCCAACAATTTCTTCAAACGAAATCTCTATTAATAACTTTCTACGAGTTTCATATGTGCTTTCACCTCACTTGTTAAAGTTTCCGCTTGTATGTATTCTAGTTCAAACTAGTTCGCTAATTTCATGCATCTCTAACCCTAGATCTCAACGTGGTTCCTTGGTTGTGCTTACGATTAGAATAAATTTATCAAGGAAATCGCACCACACACAGCAAGACAGTAAACAACACGACCGGGGTTCACAGCCCAAATATAGGGACCCGGCGACACAAAAAATACAGAAAACGGAATAGTAAGGCACAGAAAAGGAATTCATAGAAAGGAGAGTATCGGAAATGGCGGTTAGGCTTCGTGCTCGGCGGACGTGCATGGCTGCGGGTCGTCGGCGTCGATTTCCTTCGAGGTGCTCTCGTGCGCGGCGGGTTCCGCTGCAGACTTCTTGGCGAAGAGGCGCTTGTACCGGCGTCGCCCGCTCTGCTCGAATTCCTTGCTCCTTTGCTTGCAGAGGCGAATCTGCAGCTGGGCGTCCTTGTTATTTGGCTGGATGAGCGTGATATCCGTGAAGATGGCCTCGGCCTCATCGTAGAGGGCCAGAGAGTTCTTCGCGTGGCCCTTGCGGTAGAGCGCCTTCACGTTCTTCGGGTCCATCTTGAGCGCCTTGTCGCAAGCGGCCACCGTCTCGACCTCCTCGTTGAGCATCTGGTGAATTGTGGCCATGTTGAGGAAGGCGGCCAACATCAGGGCATCTCGCTTCTCGCTGGGCGCCTCCTTCGCGTGCCGGTGCTCGAGCAGCACTTCGATGCGCTGGTACTCCTTCAGGGCCAACTTCAGCTTGCCTTGCTTCAGGAAGTCGTTGCCGCGCTCTTTCGCCTCCTCGGCCGCCTTGATGTTCTTCAGCGTGGCGTCATCCGGGATTTTTGGCGGGGAAGACAGCATGGCATGGCTGCCGCGTACGTTGTAGGGGAGCCCTGTAAAATACGAATAGAGGAGGAAGCGGAAATTTACTTACTGAGCCAAGGTAGCAGCAACCCAGCGCATTCTGCTTCGTCAACTCGCTCCTGCATCGCCGCGACCGAGAGCTCATCCTTTACCATGTCCATGGGCGGTCCAAACTCCTCCGACTCCCATCGGATCAGCTCGACCTCGAAGGTGAGGATGGCGCCCGGGGGGATTATTGGCGGGTGGCCGCTCGGGCCATAGCCCAGCTTGGGCGCGATCAGCAGCTCGCAGCGTTCGCCTTTCTTCATCGTTGCTACGCCGATATCCCATCCCTTGACGACGTGCTCGCGGCCGAGGTTGAATCGAAACGGGTCCCTCGTGCGGCTCGAGTCGAAGACGTCGCCGTTCTCGAGGCGGCCCGTGTAGTGCACGTGGACGGTTGAGCCGATGAGCGGGCTGGCGGTGTCTTGGCCTTCTTGGATGATCTTCTTTTGAAGCCCCTCACACAGCTGCACGAATCCCTCAGCGTCCGCCATTCGAAAGTTTGTTCTGAAAAAAAGAATATAATTGTGGAAAGCGACAATGTATGAAAGTTGAAGAAAACCAGACACGAGTTAATGTATGGAGAAGAAAGGGGATGGGACAGCGGGGATTCGAGAGCGGATTCCAAATCGTTTTATTAAAGCTTGCGCGGTATAAATGAGGATAGAAATAGCGGCGGGAAGGAAAAGTAAATGAGAAGCCTATAACAGGCATCGGAAACAAAGGCAGCGAGCAAAAGGAGCAAAGGAATTGCCAAGCACGAGTGGAAAAAGCCCAAGTCTAAGCGCCAAATCAAATGTAAATTTTTAAAGCGATAAATCCGCGCCTATAGTAAACATGGGAAACGCGAAAGCTCAACTCAGGACCACAGGAATGGTGAAAGCGCGCGTGGAAATGGCCTAACCTGACAGCTGAATGCATAATAAAGAGGAGAAACTAAAAAGATAGAATACGGAACGTCTGCCACAAGCTTTATCGATAAGCGACAGCAGAGAAATGAAATCCGCATAACAGAAGCAGCAGCACAAAAATGCGCAAAATCCGAAAGAATGACGAAAAATCATCCAAAAATTCTGCCGTCACCTCGAGCGGGGCACGCTTTAGCCCTGCAACCAATATCCTAGACTACTGTCGCGTCGTATCACAACGGATTTCCACCCGATTCAAAAAAATTTTCGATTTTTCAAAGTTCCAGCTTTATTCCGTGAGTCAAAATTGTTGGAAACAACAACAGTTTTATAACCATCTTACAACCCGAAAATATAAACACATATTTACCCTTACGATCTTTCGATTCTATCGAAATAGAAATAAACTTTAGATACCGTAAGCGAAGGTCCATGCAAACAAAAGCTTGCGAACCGTGCAACATTTACTCATTGCCGTTATTTTAGTGTGGGGCGGTAGCAAAAATTTTTTTCTATTCTCATGCGGGTTATTATAAAATAAGATGTTTGCCGTTTTTACAGACTTTTACACCGTTTGTCAATGCTTTTGAATTATTGGCTAGGGTAAGAATTTACAAAAAACACCTCAAAACCTGTTGAACATTTGGCTGGAAAATTCATGGCCGATTTTCGATTGAAATTTGGAGCTAAATTTTGCTTTGCGGTTTGAGTTTCTTTTTCGATGATATTTTACGATAAACACTGATAAGCCTGTTCGACAAAAATATTATTCGATTTTTTGAAAGGACTTACTCTTTAAAACATGTGCTTGTTTCGTTTTAGCTGCCTGAACGCAAATTTTCACTTGTAATCAGGATTTCGAATTTTGGCGAATTTCGTGTTTTATTGATGCGACTAATCTTTGAAGTTTTAATTTTAGCAGCGAAGCCTCGCCGCAACAATGGTGGCTGGCTGGGCTGCTGCTGCCCAACCAAAATGGCGAACCGCTGATTTGGACGAAGAGCTGTGGCCTGTACCCGTTGGCCGATGGATGTCGCGAGGATGCACGCCAAGCACTCGGGAAATGAGTTGATTTTTCTTCAGAGTGAGTTCTTTTTAGTGTCAGAGAGAGTTAGCCATGGAATCAAAGGGAGCGCGAGGATCGCGGCTGGATCGAGGGCCTGACCGTCCAGCGCACCAATCACACGATGTTCATCGCCACCAAGCTTGGGAACTTCATCCTGACGCCGAACGCGATTCGCCATGGCCGGCTGGCGCCCGATTTTGATCTGCTGATTCGTTGTCGTGTGTTGTAAGTGCTGTTTTGCAAACCAGAAAAACATCCTTAGCACCAACGAAATCGGGAAAGAAGCCGCTGGGAAGTTGCTGAATACGAGGTCTTGTCATTGCCTGACGACATCGCGTTGTATCGAAAAAACGGCGATAAATTTTCGACGGTATGGTTGACGCCGAATTCAGATCGCTTTTTTAGTATAAAGCGGTCGTTGAGGTGCTAGAAGTCAATGTCGATGGTGTACTCCTCGAGCATTCGGTGCTTGGCCAGCTGCACGAAAGCAGCTTTAAGGTGAGGGCTTAACGACGCTTTACATCTGCAATTTTTTAGAGACAGGTGAACCCCGGCGATCAGGTGGTCATCGAGGTGGGCAGTCCGAAGGGAGAAAGCGGCTGGAAGGTACAATTCTCCAACTCGGGCTTAAAAACACTTTTTAGATGCGGGCGTTCATCGAGCAGATTTCTTCGAGAAGGCGTAGGCCCCGTGGCGGACGGAAGGTATGTAATGCCGGCTAATTTGTGCGGGTATTTGTTGGCGCATGACCTTGGTTTGCTATCAGTATGCAGAAATTCATTTTTTCGAAATTTCAATGCGCTGAAATTTCATTTTGCCCAAATTTCAATTTGTTAAAGGTTTGAGATGGATAACGCAACGAGAAAGGCAATGAATTTTGACAGATTGAAATTCGGAAAAATCAAATTTCGACAAAATCAATAACCCATTTGCTGTTTTCAGAACCGTCCCCGTCCCCGATCCCGATCCCCGTCCGGCCCGCCGATGGAATACCTGCATGGCTTCGTGATCAACTCGTCCAAGGAGTTGATTTTTATTGCGTTCCAGGATGGCGTCGTCGGCGTTTGGAGGTTGGTTTTCAAACTTACGCCTCGAGGAGCCATTTTCATGTAATCTCCTATTTTTCAGTGCCGCCAACGAGAGGAGCAAGCCCGAGCCGATGACGGCCGACGACTTTGTCTTCTGTGAAGTCGGGTAGAGAATTCAACTCTACTTTCAATTTTATTTAGTCCTCCCGTGCCCTATCAGGACACGCTGCGGCGGGAAATTTTTGGATAGAAGCTGGTGGAATGGCCACGTTATTTTTTCCGTTTCGATAATCCGGGAAGGAATCCGGGAAGGGGTTTTTTTTGGGTTTTTTCAGCACCATTCTTTGGAGCATCGAAAAATATCCTCCGAGTTTCATTTTCAGCCGAAAATAATGTAAAATAAAATATCTATGGCAAACAAGCCAATTTTGAATCCTGTTGAATATAATTGGATTTTATAAATTTTCATCTTTTTTAGCCAATCGCATGGGGGATGATCGCTGAGAGACAGGGGTGCCTATTTTTTTGTTAGTCTCAAAAAAAATTCGGACGTTCCGGCTATATAATTTAAACTCCTACCAATTTAAACTTGGCATTCAGATCCAAGCTCCGGCGAGGTTCGTCAAATTCGTCGACTGGGGCGGGCGAGCCGTGGCCACCTATACGAATCGCTACATGCCCGTCATCTACGATCGTTATGGGGAATCGCTGCGATTCTTGAAAGTAGTTTCCTGTTTTGAAAATGAGCTACGAGTTTTAGAGCGTTAGCGATGAGGAGCTTCTGGATATGGAGTTCGTCTTGGGTGTAAGCCGCATTACCTTCCCGCAGCCGGCTCCGGAACTGGGCGGTTGGGTTGTCCGATTCCTGGTGGACCGCCAACAAGTCGTCCGGGAGGTGAATCGCTTGCGCTTTTGGAAAATAAAACGTGTTTTTAGCCCCAGCCCCGGCCTCTGTCTCGCAACCATCGACAAGACGACCGGCTTCCGGCTAATCAGCCATGTAATTTTTTGCTTCATATCTTCTGATTGGAAAATAAGCAGAATTATCAGATTGTTTATTATTTTCCGGCATTATCCTGATTTTTTATTTATTAAAAAAATGTTTATATTAATTTAATGCTTGTAGATTACGAGCCGCGCGATTATCGTCCAACTTCAAGGAACAGTTTCGACGACGAATTTGGAAATGGTATCGAAAACTTTCTTTTTTAGAAATTTTGGATTTAGGTCCGGTGCTTGTCAGGACACCGCCTCCCGAGCGAGGTGAATTTTCGCTTAGAATTTTTAGCAATTTTTTCAGATCCAAACTATCGTGAGCCCGAATACGTTGCGGAGATTCATTCTCGTGTTGGTTATCGCGGACAGCACAATTACTCTCCGCATGAATGTTTTGTATTTTTTTAGCTAACTGAACAATTTTTAGCGCGATGACTCCTTCCGCTCATATCAACCCGGCCCCTTTACGCAACATGGTATTCTATTTCTTTGCTACTAAAAATTTACCATTCATTATTTTCAAATTTTCTTTAGGTAATTATTTTGCACGATAAAAACTAGTGATTCTACTATTTTAAAAAGCTTAAAAATCAAAATTTATTTCAGCTCGCCCCCAGTGGGAGAAATACAGCACCGCGAAGCAGCGACAATCGCCTGCACTGGACGAGTCGCTTAGTGGTAATTCGAAATTTTATAGTCTTAAAGTTATTTTTAGGCCAAAATTCCGGTTACTTTGATCAATCGTTTACGCAGGCTCCTAGGCGACGGTATCCGGCATCAGATGTCCCGGTTACTGGTAGAATTTCAATGTATTCAAAAATCTTTTAATTTAGGCGTTTGCATCAAAGCCTGGGGCGGCTACCGTATCGTCTGGCTGAGGGATGGCCGACTGGCGCTGTTGGACACGAAAAAGAAGCCGGCCGAGCTGGGCAGCTTTATCACGGGCTTGATCGAGTGCGATATTTAGCTTTTTTTTCGTAAAAGTTTGCTGTATTTCGAGTTAAAAACTAATTAGAAAACGTCAAAAAATGTTAAAATTTTGAAATTTTGGTAGAAAATAGGCCTTTTGTGCAAAAAAATAGGTTTTTAGTGTAGCTTGTGATCGAAACAATAAGGTTTTTACGTTTATAATCTGTAAAGAATTATCCTAAAACTTTGTGATCTTTTGAGTGGAGATCGATCATATTTGGTCCAGAAATCGAAAAAAAATACTTTTCATTTAAAATTTCTTATCTAATAACCAGCGCCCAAAACCCGCTTCGCGGGCCTTGGGCGCTGGAATGGTGCGTTTGCATGAGAAATTTGACTTTCCGGTAGCTCGGGCCCTCCGGACCCCCCCCCCCCCCCCACCACACGCGCGCGAGCAACTCGCAAGAATTAGCAAATTTGTATTTTTTTCACATTATGCAAATTAGCCCTCAGGGACCCCCAAAAATGAATAAAACCGGCTTTACTTTTGTAAACTTGTATTTTATCGAAATTCTGAGAACGCCATCGGAAACAGAAGGGTCGATTCCCCCGGGTGACGGAGAATTAGGACGTTTTATGCACGGGAAGGCCCTCAAATCGGGCCTCGAAACCGACATCCACACACACACACAAAGATACACGCCAAAATTATATAAGGTAGGATTGTTTTCGAAATCTGATTATTTCAGGAGGCTCGGAAAGCCGATGTACGACAAGCGGATGCGCTACGACTGGCAGGTGAATGGATTCTGGCCCTGCGAGGAGGCGTACGACGTCGAGCCGCTGACTGACGGCCAATGGGCTAGGGTTGGTTTGAATTCTCTGTAAAGCGTCATTTGGATCTTTTTGTAGTTCGTTTGCCCGAAGGCGCGAGTGCTGGAATATCGGCCATTCGAGGACAAACGCGTTGTCGTGCTGGACGATGTGTTCTTCGGCGAATTTTTGGACAGGGACGATGTTTTGGAGGTGCGGAAAATTTGTTGTATTGATAAAAACTAGTTTAGAAGCTCGAGCCGGCGCCGGACGACGAAATCGAAGTGACCATCAGGGCGGAGATAACTTCTGAAACCACGATCGATTGGGTTGTCGAAAGTCAAGAAGCGGAACCGCGCGGAAATGACAAACCTCTGGAGTTGGCCGAGAAAATGCCGGAGATTGTGTAGGAGTTTGATGCTTGGAATTAGGTTCTGGTTCATTAGCGGAGGAGGGGGGGGGGGCGGTGACTACCTCACCTTTTTGCCTCCATGATGATATACCGTAGCCTTTTTGACCTAATTTTCAGTAATTTTGTTTTGGTAAAAAGCTATAGAAAAACATTTTTTACTTTTTTCGTAGCTTTTAATAAATGTTGTTTTTTATCACATTTTATATCGAAAATCAGCGGAAAATGCTATAAAAGCTCTGGATTTCAGCATTCAAAAATTTCCCCTGCTAACCCCTCCCCCCCGCTAAAAACCAGCGCCAAAAATTATTATAGCCAATCCAACGTCGCTGCGCTTCCGATCCCGGATGTGGTGCCCGGCGCCAAGCATGATTTGCGACGAGTATTTTTCTTTTTAATAGTTTTTAAACCCTTTTTAGGACTCCGAGTCTGACTACGGCATGTCCTCGAACAGCTCGCAGTCCGGCGAGGCCATGCCCGAGGTTTTTAGCCTTCAAAATTAACGCTAAGTCTTTTTAGATGACCCACCGCGAGCTGATGGTCGCCATGTTGAACAACTCGAGGGTGAAAGAAGCCATCCAGAGGCGTCAACCGGAAGCCCTCGAAAAGGCACAAGCGCTCCTCGGCTCAAACACTGACCAATAGCAACTTGTCCCCACCATTCTGCTCTTATTACTCACTTCATTTATTTGGCTGCTGTTTATTTTGCTTTATTGCCTCACCATCATATTGTTTTGGGGCATTTCCAAGGTGTATTTAAAGGGCTGCCGACGGCATGTGTCGATCCCCCCTCATCAACAAATTGGCAAGTAGCCAACAGGGCAGAGAGCGCGCCCTGGGGAGAGGCACAGAGACATTTTCTTTCCCGCGCGTAACCGATTGACTATGCCGTCGGCATCCCTTTAAAGAGCTTTGCAAGGGTGCTTTTGAAGCGTGGTTGCATTACCAGTTTTGTTTTATGATATAAATAGCTGGCAGAACACACTTGAATATAACGCTACCGTTCGTTGTTTCGAACTACTGAAAGACAAACAATTGTTTTGGCATGTAATCGATTACTGTAACATTTCCCTGGGATGGCTATTCAAAGCAGTTGTCGCGAATTTGATAATTTGTTTTTAATATTGAATTTCTAGCTTCTTTGGCAATATCGGGGGGAGGGTCGAAACTATTTTTTACTATTCAAAATTGTAAAAACTTCAAATTGCGAGGAGATTTTTTGTAATTTTTTATTATTTTTTTCTGCGTAAAATATATTAAAATTCACTGATACGCTATCAAAAGTTTGGTGAAAAAACTTGGTTTTCCGGTTTTCAAAATAACAACGATGGACAAGCTCTGTTTTTTTTTGCTTGTTTTAACTGACGCGACACCAAATTGCGTAGCTTCCTGGACATATTCGATTCTTCGAAAAAAAAAATCTGGTTGAAACTTTGGCTCAAGTCTAGGAAACCCCCCCCCCAGCCGACTTTTCAACTTTTCTACCTATCTTATTTTGCATTTTCGCTACTTTTTTTGACTGAACTGCAATGTAGTCTTACTAATTAGCCTACGGCGAACATTTTGGTATACTTTAGAGCTCGCTAGCACAAAGGGGGGCCGAGATACAAAAGTTGGTGCCGGCTGGGGGGGGGGGGGGGGGGGGGGTTTCTAGACTCTTACCGAAACTTTTATAAAGTTAAACTGATGTTTTTCCCACTTGAGAATTGCCTGCTACCCTGCAAATGGCTTTGTAAAACTTGGTTTCCCTGTTAAAGCTCGGCGTTTTTCAGATGCTGAGCGGCCTGCTCTTGCCCGATCGAAACAACGAGCCGCTGATCTGGGCGCAATTCGGCGGAATCTACCCGATTGCCAACGGCCACCAATTCGGCTTGCACAATCTGCGCTACAAATGGGTTCGCTTTATAACGAGGTACGTTTGACTTGTTATATTTTTACGTTCTGACGCAAGTCTGAGCACAGTCGTTGCGAACATATTTTTATCTTATTTTACTTATTTTTTATTTTTTTAGGGATAGCGTCGCCATGAACATCACCCCCGCTCCGTTTATCTGGGAATTCACATTTCGCGGCGAAGACTTTTGTGTGAGTTTTTCACAGCTTTTTCTTGTCGTTTGCATGCTTACTGTTTTGGCGCGTTTTTGGAACTCGGCCTTTTTAGATGAAATCGACCCTTGTGCTCCCCACCGTTGAGCAACAGCGGGTGGCCGGCTGGACGCGGACGGCCGTCTGGTCGACGATCGTGGGCCGCGTCCTGATCGAAGAAGAAGTGCTTGACGGGCTGCGCAACGATCCAGGCTTCAAGCCCGACTACGCCTACGAAGGGCTACTGCGATGGTAAGTTACGTAGTCTACTACATAGAAATTTGGATGCTGGATCGTTATCGGGGGACCGGGGCTTGAAAAGGCGACCAAACCCCTAATTTCCTTAGTCAAGAAATCGTTTGAAATCAAGTTATAGTCGATTTTTATTGTGTTTTCCCACGGCCCGATCACTAACGCAACCCGACGTGTTAGGTTTTTTAGCCAGGGACAATTTGACGCTTATGGCGTGTCAGGCAAGGTGGGCCGTCGCTTCGGATGGGCTGCCGCTCCACTCTTTCGAAATAGGGGCGCCCCGGCCGCTTCGCCGGCCTTGGCGCCCCCATTTCGAAACCCTGTACGAGCTCGCACCCATCCGAAGCGACTAGGCCCCGGGTGGCACGAAGCCTTATTTTTAGGCACAAACTGGGCGAAACAAAGGACAATCTGTCGCGAATCCGCGTCTCCGCGAAAACGGCGAAAATACTGTATTTTCGGGAGTTGCCGGAATCGGGGTCCTTAAAAATAGCATCCATTTTAAGGACAGGGGTCCTTAACTTGAAATTCTAAGGACCCTTATTTTTGTTAAGGACCCTTATTTTTTTAAGGACCCTTATTTTTTTAAGGACCCTTATTTTTTTTAAGGACCCTTATTTTTTTTAAGGACCCCGTTACCGGTATAGAACCCTCCCGCTAATAAACCAGCACCAAAAATTATCCAGCACCAAATCCACCGTCGCTGCGCTGCCGATTCCGGTGTGGGTGCCCGGATCAAAGCGTGATTTGCGACGGGTATTTTTCTTTTTTTATCTTTTAAAAGTTATTTTCAGGACTCCGAGTCGGACTACGGCATATCCTCGAACAGCTCGCAGTCCGGCGAGGCCATGCCTGAGGTTTTTTAGCCTCCAAAATTAACGCTAAGTCTTTTTAGATGACCCACCGCTAGCTGATGGTCGCCATGTTGAACAACTCGAGGGTGAAAGAAGCCATCCAGAGGCGTCAACCGGAAGCCCTCGAAAAGGCACAAGCGCTCCTCGGCTCAAACACTGACCAATAGCAACTTGTCCCCACCATTCTGCTCTTATTACTCACTTCCTTTATTTGGCTGCTGTTTATTTTGCTTTATTGCCTCACCATCATCTTGTTTTCGGCATTTCCAAGGTGTATTTAAAGAGCTTTGCAGGGTGCTTCTTAAGCGTGGTTGCATTACGGTTTATAAATATATGGCAGAACACACTTGAATATTCCTGTCATATATATCACTCAGAACTTCCCCACCGAAAAACGTATCCTTGTTAGTCCTACTTCGAAACCCTCATTATCACCAACAACGACTCCATGTTAGGGAAATTCGTAACGCGACGGAGAGCATTCGTGACCGGAACCAACTGCTCGAATGATAGCCAAAAAAATTTATGACAACTGCGCGTAAAATCAGATTTGATCCTAATAGTTTAATTCCATTTGCCAGCCCAGGTCATGTCGAAGCCGGTCGGGAAGCGTCGGGTTAATCGCTCATCAGCCGTGAGAGGCCTAGTGCAATTCTGGCGTATGACTAGCGAAACCCAGGCCTTGCGGGTGCCGCGTAATTTCACAGACAGTTTACATTCGATTCCCGGCAATGGATCGGGCAAATGGCGCTGGAGAAAACAGCGCAGTTCCTCTACGTCCTGAAAGTTGCATTTGGTAAACCTTTTTCCGAGAACGACATCTCCTCTTTAATACATACCCGTTTAAGCAAGGTGCGTCCCCTCTTTCTGCCAAGTAGATGGTTGTACATTATGATCATCGTTCTTTCTCGACCATTCGGAAGTGGCGGGTGCTGCAATAAATTTGGTTCTTCGAACACTTCTTCGGTTCTTGAAATACCAACGGGAGTTCGGATCCAATCTCATTTTTGTTTTGGAAGTCAATTCGAAAATGCGATAGCTGGTGCGGGGATTTCGATGTCTTCTTCTGTAATTTTTGGGTTGGACCTCGGAACTTGAATAGAATTTGCTTTCAACCATGGGGAAAACGGGGGCTATAACCTGCATTACTAGGCCTCACACAGCAAAACAAAAAAAATCAGGGCGGATCCGAACCCCGTTGGTATTTCAAAAGCGAGTGGCCTGGCACTCGACCAATTCACAGCGATGGTAGATACGTGGAAGATCCTAATAAACCCTTAGTAGCTTTCTAATTATGCACATGCAAATTACGCTTTTCCGGAAGTGCTGTATCTCGGTTTACAGACCTCGATGGCTAATTCTGAATAGCGCATCGGAATCGCCGTAGTCGAAAACCTAGGGGTAGCCGCGAGCGTTTTTCGAATTTCCACTTCGTGCACTTGCCCTTCCCTTGTTAGCTGAGGCTTCGTTTATATGAAGCTACGCCTAGGTACCCCCCCCCAGTGCATTAGCGCCGAGAATTTTTTAACCGTCTCAGAGATCTTTCTGCAAATATTCATCTTCAAATAGTCATCAGTCACTATGGTATCATTCTCTTTTGCCAAAATTCGAAAAAATTTCAACTCGCAATTTTTGGAGTAGGCGGACCTAAGATTATGTAGAACACTGCTTATTAGGAGTGAGTGTTGCTCACGTACAGGGGCGTAGCCAGAAAAAAATTTCGGGGGGGCCCCAAAAAATTTTTCCAAAAAACCCCAAGCACTGCCGAAAAAACAGCGCCGCAGGCGAAAATTTTTGAAAAAAGGTTACATAGCTCTACAAATAGCCGTAAAAACGTGCATAAATAGCGCCGCAGACAGCAAAATTTTTGAGAAAATCAAAATCATAAGGGTCCCCCCTTATGAAATTTTCGGGCCCCGGCCGATTTCGGGGGCCCGGGCCCCCGGGGCCTGTATTACGCTACGTCCCTGCTCACGTAAAGCCACTAAACGGGGGGTTTGTAGTGTTTTTTCTATCTTTTTTTCGAGCGGGAAGTCGCGAAGAAATCTGCAAATTGGCGTCTATCGTGTGCATCAACGGGATCTTTGCTTGGTTTTCCAGCGGCATTTCAACCCTGTGTGAATTATCATATTTACGGCGGCGTGCTGCGTCTCGAAAAATCCATAGCCAACCAAATCGAAAAATTGTCGTAGGCAATAAAATAAGAACCTTTCCCGCCCAACGCGTAAGATTTTCTGCTGTCCAAAGAACGTCCAGGAGGTATCGGCCGATTCCGAGGATTTGGACGAGCAGGAAAGAGAAGTCCTCGAGCTAAAAATATACTCCGTTGCAGTACTTACGGTAAAAGGCGTTTTTGCGCGGGATTGCGCATTGATTTTCGTTTATTTCGGACTGAAATTACAATCTTAGTGACCCTCACCGAACCGTTACAGATATTTTGAAAAAAATTCGAAAATTTCGAAAACTAGCATTGGTGTATAACTCATGCACAAAAAGTTTTTCACGGCCTTCAGACAGCAATGAGGAACCTACGGACAAAAAAGCAAAAAATAAAAATCGTGAGCGGGTTCGAACCCTCGTTAGATTCCCCAGACGCCGACCACACACACCACTAGGCCACCAGACCATGGCGACTGGGTTGCGGGTGGGCTTATGAAGGCATGCCAGACAACTTTAAATCGTTGTAACTTTTCTATTTAAAGGCGTTGGCAGCTAAAAATTACATCAATCGATTCGTCTCGTCGAGATCTACAAGGTGCACATACTCACATAACTAGGTCCGATGTCCGCCCGAAACCATTCCCTAGTAAGGGAGAGCTCAAATTTGATGCAAAGCTTTAAACGCTGGTAACTTTTTTGTATTTAACGTTGCGCAAATTCTGACCAGAGATTCCGAATTTCCGTCATCGACTCTGTCTGATCCCTATTTTTGCTAAGCACTTATTAGCTTTTTTATTTTGCACTGTACAAATGGTGCTACCTGGTACCAGAGCGTTTGCTGTTCCGTTTTCCATAGATGACGATCGAGATGACAGGTTATGGTGGGGATGAGCGCCTGCAAACTCACACTTATCCGTAGAGTTGGTAAACCACCGAAAAACCCGGACAAATACACTTGCAAATACACTTTGGAGCAGCTTTGTCCCCGGCGCTATTGGTATCGGTATCACAATTTGCATAGCGAAACCGACAAGATACCGATAGCGATACGTCGCGATACTATCGGGTCCAAGCCCGCCCTTGAGCCCATCCCCCCCCCCCTACAACTCCCAATTTTTTCTACCTTTGGCAAAAACAATCCTGGATCGGAGGCGAGCTTTTTCCCAAGCATCTCATTTTTTGCAAATTTCTTCCGAGACGATTTTTATAGAGGTTTATGGTGGAAAATCCTACTATGTACACTCTCACATCAGGCCTTTGATAGTGAAAGAATAATACACTTTTAAGGCGCTTAAGCTTACCACAACGTCAAGGGGAAATGCGTTTCTCCGCAGCCAGTCGAGCTGTACCATCGCTACGCGCGGACACGACTTTAAGAGAATCGAGTAAGGATGTTGGAGTAGTGAAAGCTTTCGAAGCGGGAATCGCAGCTTCTGAAAATGAGAGTTTTCCTAAACTTTAAAGTAAAGTTAGCACTTACTATTTTGGAAGCCAGTGGGCAGATGAACAAACCGACAGCGTTTGGTGTCATTCCCCCGAATAACTTATTTAGTATCGTTAAAGCTTTCTCGTTGTCGCAATTCTGGATCGTCAGCTCGAGCGCATCGCCAACGAGACTGCAAATGTCACGCAGGTTTAATTGCGACCAGGGTTGTTCATTTTGCGTCCCGTCCCCGTCCGTCCCCGTCCGGACGGCGACGCGGGACCGTCACGGCGCCATTTTGATTGCTAGTAGCAAAAATCACCAGAACATCAAAAAAGGGGTTTTCGCGCCGCCCGAACAAGATGGTCATATTTTTGAAATCCGCAAATGCTACAGAAGCAATACTATTTCTGAGAATTTTGCTAAAATACAAATTTAAAGTGCACGTTCAGGGAGGTTTTTGGGCAAGAAAGCAAACATTTGTGCCGCGGCCGGGGGTCGAAAAAAAACAAAAAAACAAAACTTTTGTTGGATGTCGATACTGCCATCGAATTGCCCGCTAAAGAATTCATCTGGTATCAAATTGGAATACAAACAACTATCTACTATATATAAATTTCTAATGTCCGGCCCGTCCGTACACGAATTCAGCCAAATTTTGCATTCAAATTCACAATTCAAATTTCTGGGGGAGGAGGGCCAGCGCTGAACCCCCGCGTAGCGGGGGGTCGGCGCTGGTCAGATATAAAAATAAAATCTGGAAATTCGGAGCTACGTCCTTCGAGATACAGGCGATTTCCCAAGCCGATAACTTTTTGACCGCTACTGTAGCACGTTCTGCACAAGATAGGCATGATTCTGCTCGAAACTGGAATTTTACTCGAAAACGTCCACCGGCAAGCACACTCCCTCGCCCGTTACTTTCCCTAGCGTCACAAATTGGCGATCTGCCTAATGGCAATCGCATCTGATCGACAGGGGCCCTTTAAAACAACGCAACCTAGCAATCACACGGAAAACCCTAGAACGTTTTTGAAAGTATGAAAGTATCCAGCGCTCTCTACCGGCGAACGGGGATACCGAACATTTTCAACAAATGGTTATCAAACATACCGCTTGTTCCATGGTAAGCTATGTGTATGAATCGCATATCGGTTATGGGATAACAAAAAATTCCCTGCTTCATATTTGAATTTCATCTCGCCGCATCGTGTCCGGCAGTATACAATGATCTTCTGAAACATATTAAATATTTTTTTTATATACAGGGTGTCCCAAACCCCCCCCGGCATTTGGCCGTCTTCTATCGGATCGGGGCCAAATTTTTACCAGTGATGGGGACCCATAAAAACTATGTGCAGCCACATTTTCTAAGCAAATATTGTAAAACCAAAAAGTTATCGCTAAAAAACTGATTTCTGGAAAACGCTGGTACTCGTTTTTGGCTATGTTTTAGCAATTAGCATGCGGATTTTGAGTAATTTTCCAAAAATGGTCATTTTACGGCCAGTTTCTGGAAATTTCGATAATAAAAAGTGATCAAAAGGCCCAATTTAAACGTAATTTTCGTAAATCAAAAGATTTCCACAGGTAGAAAAGAGTGCCCTCTTCATTTTTGCTAAACACTTCGAGGCCGAAATCCGTCAAAATTCTAGTGAAATCGGCAAAATAAACCTTACTTTTGATATATCTTCTTTATTTTACAATATTTTGCTTAGAAAATTCGGCTGCACATAGTTTTTATGGGTTCCCATCACTGGTAAAAATTTGGTCCCGATTGGATGGAAGACGACCAAATGCCGAGGGGGGGTTTTTTTGGGACACCCTGTAGTCTCTCACGTTTGCGGGAGCTTCTGTCAATTTTGGTTAAAGGTTTTGGTTATCAATGACCTGGGCCGAACTGATATCATCCAGGCCTACATAGAGAGAAACAGTCGGGATTGCACCGTTCCAGACCTGCGATGCGTCTTGAACGTTGTTTCTGATGTTTTTGAGAAGCCTCACCCTTGCAATTAAAGCGCAAATGAGGCCACAAGGGAACAAAGCGACAAAACCTTATCAAACGTCAGATACCTCAGCGAACGGCACACACAGTTTACCGATAGTGAACATCACATCACTGACGCGATGGTTCGTCGGCCAATACCGACGATTGAGCGGCAACGAATACGATAGTGACTAAACGATTTTTGCTTACGGAAACTCTGTGCAAATGGTTTTACATGCAGCAATTGCGGCGTGGGAACAAGGAGAGCGCCTAGAAATGGCTCCCCGCGTAAATCGCACGGGAAAGTTGACTTAAAACCTACACGACTAGCTTGGTGTAGACGAGCCCTTGACCGAAAACCCAGCTGCGAATAAACAGCTTCTTGTAGTGAAATGGGTAAGTGGCGAAAGTTGATGGGAGACCGTTTTGTCATATGCCGGCTCTTCATTTGCCTGAATGCGAATCATCGGGAAAGAGCGAGATGACGAAATTATCTAGAATGAGAGAGGGAGGGAAAGAGAGTGAGAGAGTGAGAGAGAGAGAGAGAGAGAGAGAGAGAGAGAGAGCTAAGATTTACCATTGATGATTCCAGTACGAAGAATCTGTAAAACGCGGTAAGCGGCTGTCTCAAAAAATAACCCCCTCTGGCGGTATGGGGCAAGCAAGCAAGTATAGAATCGTTTTTCATCATGCGAAAACGCTTGAAATAACAAGAAAAAAAGCGGGATGCGTTTTTAAAGTTGTTTAGCACTTTCCTGATATTCAAAGTTGTGCAAAAACGTGCGTTTTTCTGATTCAAATCACGATCAATAAGCGGTTGTCGAATAATAAGCTATTTTCACGGTTTTAGCCATAAAAAGACGCAATTGCCCAAATCGTGGAAATCAGACGCGACTGCCGGCCGCTAAAAAAAAGGGGGTAGGGCTTTGGTTTTGGTGAAGGTTTCGGAATGAATGACCTCGTTGTAACAATTACGCGGGAATATCGAATTGGTCACACCTCGGCAGATGTTAGCTACCACAACCAGCCTGATCTTAAAGGGATGGGGCGGCATCCTGCAATCGATTACGTGCGGGAAAGAAAATGTTCTTGCGCCGCTCCCCTCACAGCGGCCCGGCTCCTAGTAAAACATCCGGTAGCTTTGGAAACACGGGAAGACCGCAACGCGTGCGATAGACGCGTCGCGCAATTGCGAAAGCAGGCCTGCGCAGCTAAAAACCGGTTGCTATTCCGCGCACCCGCACGCAACGCGCGAAAAACACGCACAGTACGCCCTTTCCCTTGAACCATCTGGACCGAACCCATGGGCGGTTGTGCCGTGGGCGCCTTCTCTCGCCGCTGCATTTGTTGAACCCCCCCCCCCCCCTTCCCAAGCCCAGGGCCAGGCCTGACTCGTGCGCATTTTTATTAAAGGCTGAGTTGCAGCGAAAACTTTTATAAACCCCGCGTAAAATCATAAAAATATCATCGAGCACAATAAGACAACAGAAAGGAGAGAGATACATCGGAGGGAGAATATACCCGAAATGGGGAATGACGGTTAGGCTTCGTGCTCGGCGGAGGTGCATGGCTGCGGGTCGTCGGCGTCGATTTCCTTCGAAGTGCTCTCCTGCGCGGGTTCCGCTTCAGATTTCTTGGCGAAGAGGCGCTTGTACCGACGTCGCTCGCTCTGCTCGAATTCCTTGCTCCTTTGCTTGCACAGGAGAATCTGCTGCTGGGCGGCCTTGTTGTTTGGCTCGATGTGCCTGATCTCCGTGAAGATGGCCACGGCCTCGTCGAAGTCGGCGAACGAGAGCTTGGCGCAGCCCTTGCGGTAGAGTGCCTTCACGTTCTTCGGGTCCATCTTGAGCGCCTTGTCGCAAGCGGCCACCGTCTCGACCTCCTCGTTGAGCTGCGAGTAGGCGAGGGCCATGTTCAAATAAGCGGCCACCATCAGGGCATCTCGCTTCTCGCTGGGCGCGTCCTTCGAGTACCGGTGCTCGAGCAGCTCTTCGATGCGCTGGTACTTCTTCAGGGCCAACTTCAGCTTGCCTTGCTTCAGGAAGTCGTTGCCGCGCTCTTTCGCCTCCTCGGCCGCCTTGATCTTCTCGTCGTCAGACAGCTGCCAGTGCGCCGTAACCTGAAAAATAAATACTTTGTAAAGCCGCAAAAAAAGTAAGAAACAAGTGTAAACCGTACCTTTTTGTACTCCTTGAGAAAGATCGTGAAGGACACTGGAGCGTTGGGTGGCAGTTGGTATTCGATCGGCGGGCTCGCTCCATAAGTTTGACGGGTGCCCTTGAGGTGGATGATCGACTTCTCGCCCCGGCACATCCGCTGGATGGCGGTGTCCAGGCCATCAGGAAGCCCGGCCTGAAAAACCAAAGATAAAATCATCAAAGCAGGTTTGAAAAATAACGGTAATTTAAAAAAAAAATACCTCCGATGCCTCGCCGACGATGAAGATGACATCCCGGTCGTAGAAATGGCGGCCCTCGTGCTCACCGACGATGTGGGCTAAAAAAAAATAATAAGAAACCACAAAAAGGATAAAAACCTTGGACTTGGCTGCCCTCACTCGGGTTTTCCAGCTCCACGCCCTTGACCAGTGTGTCGCGTAGGATCGATCCATCCTTGCCCGGTCCAATGTCCTCGGACTCCCATCGGAGCAGCTCGACGTCGAAGGTGAGGATGGCGCCCGGGGGGATTTTTGGCGGGTTGCCGCTCGGGCCATAGCCCAACTCGGGCGCGATCAGCAGCTCGCAGCGTTCGCCCTTCTTCATCGTGGCCACGCCGATATCCCATCCCTTGATGACCTGCTCGCGGCCGAGGTTGAATTGAAACGGGTCCTTCGTGCGGCTCGAGTCGAAGACATCGCCGTTCTCGAGGCGACCCGTGTAGTGCACGTGGACGGTTGAGCCGATGAACGGGCTGGCGGTGCCTTGGCCTTCTTCGATGATCTTCTTTTGCAGCCCCTCACACAGCTGCACGAATCCCTCAGCGTCCGCCATTCGAAAGTTTGTTCTGAAAAGATGGAAATAATAATTATCCAAACCTATAATATATAAATGCATAGAGACTGAATAGACACCTGACGTAAGTTCACGTCAAGCGAACGCCAGTAGATGCGAGATAAGTTGCAAAATAGTTTTAGAAAACTGAAACTCAAAATGATGAATGATCAAAAACCAGCAACGCTTAAGCTAGCTCATGCCAGCACATAAATGCACAGTATAGAACGGATTTTAATTCCGAATGCAAAAACAATTATCTAAAACTTTCTTTCAAAACTTAAAGCTTTATTCCGCGAGTAAAAATACACAACAACAGTTTATAACCATCTTACAACCCGAAAATATAAACACATAATTACCCTTACGACGAGAGGAATACGAATCATAAACATATCACAATGAAACGGAGGCACTTTTCACCGAATCTAGCGACTACAAAACACTAGAAAACAATGCTAAGAGGGCGGTTATTTGGGTCGATTCCAGACCGGGTCCGCGGTGTCGGGGTCAACGCGGCAAACGTCGATAAGGACCTAAAAACGTGAATTCTATTGCGAGACAAAATACCTCATCGCCGTATTCTTGTCGATAGAGCTCGTGGAGTTCGGCGATTGCTTGTTCTTCCATCTAAAAAGAAGGGGGATTTCTTGCTTAGTCATTTTCGAAGATTCTTTAGTATTTATTGGTGTTTTTTTGTGATTTTAGTGTTTCTTCTTTGTTGTTGTGGGTTGTTTCGCGATGCTTTTGCTTCCCTAACGCCAAAACTTTTCAATGTTTTCGAAAACTGCAAAAAAACGCTTATTTTTCCACCAAAAACACCGATTTTGGAACGAATTTAAATTTTTTAAAGATTCTCTATGTTTTCAAGCGAGTTTTTCGCCTCGAAAACTAGCTAAATTTGACCAAAAACACAATCAAAACATTTTCTATTGCATTACTAGGCATATCTGGGCCTAAATGAACCCTCCCCCCCGATAACACGAAAGAACTGAGGATTTTGCGCCAGAAAAAAACGAACATCCACAAAAGCGAGTGGCCGATGGGTCCGTCGATGGCGGGCCTCTTGAAGCTGCTTCTCCTCTTGCATGATGGCCGTTAGCGAGGAGCCCGGGCTCGAGGCAGTCGCTGGGCTTGGGAATTCCTTAAATTAAAAAAAATTACGGTTACCAAAATGAGAGTACCGTCCAGCTCTCTTTCCTTATTCGTTGGCTCGTTGAAGCAGGCGTACGCTGGCCGGGTGTGCGTCTTGAAGAGCTTTTCGATGATCCGGGTGGGGTAGAGCCAAGTTGTGGGAAGTCGACCGGAGCGGCAGGGGTGCTTACGTGCGCCCTAAACGTATACAGATAGGGAGGAAAAATCCGGCTTACCAAGGGGCCACACTGTCCACTGGATTCCTGACCACCGGTTCCGGAAATCGTCGAAAAGACGACGCGGAGCCCATGTTCATCTTCTTGCCATGTTTAGGGGCCGGGGATGGGGTCTAAAATATAGAAATGGTCTAAAAATACGTTAATACTTACCGATCCCAGGGTCGGAAACAGCTCGTCGAGCCGTGAACTTGATGGAGACGCCGCCGGGCTCTCCGTTGGTAGTCGTGGAGTGGAAATCTAAACAAATATTGCTAAAACGCTATTCTAGATACCGTAACCGGTGGAGAAGCGGCTGAATTTTGGGGGGCTTCGGGAGTTGAAGCCAGCCTCAACTTTTCCGTCGCAACCACCAGCTCATCTTGCGGCTCCTCCGAAATGCTGTTGATCTAGGAAAAAAATTGGATTTCTTGGAAATGTGATACCGTCTTTCTCTCGGTGTCGGTCCGCCTTCTGCGCCGCCGCTGGTTGAGGGAGATATTTTCGACCTAAGCGAAAGTTCGTGTTCATAGTTTTTTTATTACTGTGCTATTTAGGTTCTTTTGCATTATCGGCTGGGGGAGGACAAAACCTAATTTTTCCTATAAGGTCAGAAATGCCTAACAACGTAAAATCTTTCAATAGTTCCTTCGCAAAATTCAACTACTTTTCAAACGCACAAACTATCTAAATATAGTTTAAAATTTTCAATTCTGGTCGAAAAACAACTCTATTTCTATTTTGTCATCAAATTTGTAGTTTTTCGCTAAAAA
Organism: Mesorhabditis spiculigera; assembly: GCA_958295435.1. Taxonomy (NCBI): domain Eukaryota; kingdom Metazoa; phylum Nematoda; class Chromadorea; order Rhabditida; family Rhabditidae; genus Mesorhabditis; species Mesorhabditis spiculigera. Next base: position 1,296,985 of record CATQJA010002710.1, on the reverse strand, counting down.
AGCCAACCCGATTTAGAAAAACTCCCTGCGTTTATTTTAAAAAGAGACCAGGGTTGAAAAACCGCTTCGCGGCTTTTCAACCCTGGCCCCGTCTAGGACCGATGAAAGTCTTCAATTTGCATGTTTCTTCCCTAAAATCTATCAGGAAAAAAAAGTGAATAACGGCTCCTCTGTCGCTTTATATAGGCTATCCGACTTCCGGCTTATGCTAATTGATCCCTAACAAAGAGGGTGGGCGAGAATTTTATAAAAATTTGTTTTTAATAGCGAAAATAGTAATTTTTCAAAGATTTTATGTGCGTGCAGTCGATTCCGGACCCTTCTTTACCTAATGACGTTTCTGCCCAAGCGAAAAAATGCTTCCCTGAGGCTGTAGGTGCGGAGCATCCTCACGGAAGTTGCATGCAAATGCACACACACACAGACACTATTTTTTATATATAGTAGGATTCCCCAAAAAATAGGCTCCCCCGATAATGCAAAAGCCCCACTATTCAATTACCTCTTCCGGCCCGTATCCCTTCAAACTGTCGACCACGGCTTCCATCCAGTCGAATTCCTCGCGATCGAGCGGTGTTATGACCGATGAGGTACTGAAAAGATTATTGCTTGTAAAACTATAGAAATTTACCCCTCATTAGCGCTGAAGCCACGGGCGCTGGTTAGATACGTCTAAATGGAGCGTTAATAATCGAAGAAGCTTACAAACCTTTAAATAGTTCATCTCCTTGTCCCTGGGCCCGCTGCCCAGCATGTAATCGGCAAAATGGTCCAGCGAGAGAGATTGGAAAATCAGCCGTTCCTCATCTACCTAAAAAAATCGGTTTAAATTTGCCATTTATTTTTTGTTAGTATTTTTATATCTTTTCATTTTGATTTTTAATAAAACTGCCTAAAATTTACATTTCCCCAATCGCGATCCGACGTCGAGTTCCAGATGGCCTGGCCGACCATCAGGGGGTTGTTGACGGTCACCTGGTTCTTCCGTGAATGCTTCTGTTCGATGGCCGTGCAAATTCTGAAAGAAAAATCCAAATAGAAGCTTCTAAAATTCGCTGTACCTCTTCGCCAGCTCATCCCCAAGCGACGCCGACTTCGAGTAGAGGAACACAAGATCCGGACGAGCAACGAATTCACGGACGATGGCGTCCTGCGCGATTACCGACCAATTGTAGAGGTTCGAAATGTCCTGGATACAGCTCGGTGTGGCTAAAACAAATTCATATTCGTTAAAGTTAATCTACCATCAACAAAATAGGCCTGCACGATGTCGTCAATCAGATTCTCCATCAGGTAGCTGTCGCAGAAGAGTAGCATGCGGCAAAGCTAAAAAATGTCGTTTTTCGTAATCGAAACTATTTTAAGGCTATTTATAAAAATGTAGATGCAAGTAAAACAACTCAAAATGCTTAGAAAACGTCGAAAAATTTGAAGTTTTTCGGAAATTGGCCATTTATAGCCGAAAATCGATATTTAAAAAATTTTTTGATGTTTTAATTGCACACCTCTTCCTTGGTGCGACAGACCAAACTGTCGGGGCTGGCCATGGCCTCCAGAATTTTCGAGACAATATCCCGGCTTTCCCGCACGACAAAACGATCCTTCCCCTCGTGGCGCCCGGCCAGCACAAAGTAGTGAGAGTAGATTTCGAGGAGTTGCCTAAATTAATAACCATCAAAAAATTTAATCAAACCCACCGATTGGCCGAAATTTCACCCGTCTTCTCGTCCGGGTCGACGCAAACGAGCGTACAGTTGGACTGCGTCGAACCGGAAGTGCCGCCGCTGAAAATACGGTAAAAATAAAGCCGATTCCGTCTTTTACCTAGAAACAAGTGCGCGTCGCCATCGCCCCGAACTTGGCTCGTAGCCAATGGCCTTCAACCCGACGACGGCCAGCGCCCGCTTGATGAAGTCGTAGGCGTCGGACTCTTGCTCCCAGACTAAAAAATGAATAATTTTGCGCCAAAAGTAATTTTCATCCAACATTTAAAATTATTTTTATAATTTGAACTAACTCCATTCAAAAAAATCAATCCTTTATTACTTACTGTCCGCATTCCAAATGACGAATCCCTCCTTCACGTACTGCACGATCATCTCACAGAACTCGATGCGCCAGTCGGCCCGCTTGGAGACGACAGGGAATCCGGCGAGCACCTATTGACGTAATTTCATTAGTTGAAAGTCAAGCTGTGTTAAATATTGATAACAACAATAATCAAATTCAATAATTTAAGAATCACAAAAAACTTTCCATAATTAAAATAATTAAAATTACCTCTTCGACATGCAAATTCTTGCCCTTCATGAATTGGTGGGCGTTGGGGACGCGGAGGGCCAACACCGAAGACATGATCGGCCAAGAGCGGCCGCCGAGGCAAATCTGAATTTTCGAGGATCAGTATCGTAGATTTTTGTACCTTTGCATCAAACGGCACGTCCTTGATCGGGTTCGCGATGAGGCTTTGGCTGGCCCAGCTTCTCGGCTTCGTCTTCTCAAGCTCTTCCCTGGCGCCGATGACGAACAGGGCGTTGAGGCCGTCAGGCGAGATGCCGAGCGAGTGTGCGTAAGCCGTGTTGGGGATTGCCTAAAAAAACAGGTTCCAGGTCGTTTTATATAGCTGGTAGGTTTTCCAGTTCTGTCGATTTTTCTCAATCGAATTCACCGTTTTCTAGAAGCTGAAACGTCGTTCAAATTCCTCTTTCTCCAAAAAAAACAACGCTTTTATGTAGCTCGAATCGGTTTCCTTTTTCCCAGGTAAGCGGAAGCTGAAGTCGCCTTCAATCTTCAAGTACCACTTTGCGTAGAAAAATATAGGTTTTGCAAATCGCTAATTGGAAATTTCCAAGTTAATACGAAATCGAAAATATTTTCAAAGTCCAGATTTCTCCAGACAAAATGTGGATTTTCAGGGTTGTCCTCCGAAATTAATTTTTAAAAATAAAAACCAAATTCAACCAACATTCAATTTTTTAAACTAGAATCTAAACAAAAACCGCCATTTACGCATACAAACAGTAAGCTTTTTATACCTCTAACAAAAACACCACAGCCAAGTAGCTCATGTCGCGCTCATTTCGCTTGTGCGACGACTTGGCCGCCTCGAACAGAGTGTCCGACTTTGGCCAGATTGCCACCCGACCACGGTAGATGGAATGGACCTAAAACTCGTATTCCCCATGTTTCCGAAACGCTCCACCTTCCGCCCGGTCCCAACATCCAACGAGCCCCTCAAAAAGATGGCTCCCTTCCGGTCGACGAAAAATTCGGCGACGTCCAAATTAAGGTATTCAGCGATATTTGTAAATTACCAAATCCAAACAAAGTCCCGTCGACCGCGTAGATGACCTCGCCGATGAAGTGGGATAGGGCGAAGCGGTAGTGGATGCGCTTGTTGAAGAGGATGAAGCGCACCTGAAAGAAAGTGTACAATTTACGCTCGGGAATCGTGTATTACTGTATATTCCTCTTTTCCAAATTTCAAGTTCAGCAATTGGCCGGTGACGATGCCGCAATGGGGCTTGGCGGATATCCTGGGGCAGGGGATGAGTTTTGCGTCACATGGTGTCGAAATATCATCCCATTCCGGGTCGTAATCTGGAAAAATCGGATTTTTAGCGATAAATATTCACAATTTTTCGCTATACCTTTTAATTATGTCTTATAAACTTTTATTAACCGCTCCGATGTGTAAATAAATATGATGCTAAAACTATTGTCGATTTGGTTTTTGTCGTCAACGTCCATAAATGACGGAAATCATTTTTAAATCTTAGTATTTCCTAATAACTTTTCCTTAGCGGTTTCGGGGGTTTAAATACGCGCATTTCGTTTCCACCCCAGCCAAATAATGAACCGGATTTTTTAAATTGATTTCTTTTGGATTTCGTTTTTTTTTGCTAATTACATCCGATCCGCTTACGACACTAAATCACGTTTCATCTCGTTTCCAACAGGTCCAAATCAAAACCGATAAAAACCAAGCACCAACGCTTAACCTCACGGCTCTCCCGCCGAAAAAGCAAAAAGTGTTGGAGGTATGGGGAATTGAACCCCAGACTTCCCGCATGCGAAGCGGGCGCTCTACCCCTGAGCTATACCCCCCATGACGGCAGGGCGTCGAGAGCCCGTTTTCAGCCAGCCGCCCCGATCGATGCGGGCTGGCTGAGGGGCTGGGCGATGGCCGGGCGGGGACCACACCCTCCAAGGTTAGGTCTCTTTTCAGGAGGTAGCACTATCTTTTTTCGGTTTGGTAGGAGGTACGCGCAAAATGCAGTTCCCTACAGAGATTAATAAATTTTTTTTACCCAAATTTATCGGATCTCAAAAGTAAATTTGGTCGTGCGACAAATATTTAAATTTTCTTTGAAAATTAGCGATTTCAAAACGAAAGGGGAAAAAAATGGATAACCCCCACCGATTTTGCAAAAACCGTTTTTTCTAATGGAAAAACATTCGGCTTTTGGAAATCGTCTGGCCTCGATTTTGCTGCTTCAGCGAAATACTTGCCTTCATACAAACTGAACGTCTTGGTGATGCCTTTGTTGCCAAAGCTCGTCCCCGACAGGTAGTACTGGCCGACCATGGACGTTGTGACGAGCGTGAAATTGTCTTCAGCCACAACCTAAGCCATTTTAAAAGTTATCCTGTGCGTTTTTACCTCGTCAAGCGTCAATTCGCGCAATGGCGGTAAGTTTAACCGCTGTAAAGGCACTGAATTCACCTCTTTACCGATGCCCAAGTGTCCTTTTTTGTTAGACCCGCAGCCGAACAACTGAAAAGTAAGGTTTTAAAGCCTAAAAACTTAACAAACCGATTTTCGTGTCAGAAATAGCGAATAGCCCTCCCCGGCGGCAATATCGACAACGTTGGTGCCCTAAAACAATCGAGGATAAACGCTAAAAATGATAATACCTTTGGCAGCGGCACCAATTGAGGGCTGGCCGCGAATTCGTGATGGGGGAGGCCGGCGCGGTTGGATTCACATCTTCCCATCGCGTACGTGAAGCCATCGGCGGCGAGTAGGAGGGAATGTGATGTGGAGAGCGAGGCTTTGATTATCTAAAAACATGATATTTTTTTCATTATGCCCAAATATACCTAGTCATGTGATAGCAAAGATTTTAGTTGGTTTTTGATAAAACTTGTCTAATTTCAACGGAAAAACTACCGGGAAAACATAGGAAAATGCCTAAAAATTGCAAATTTTTATGGAAAAATCGATATTTTCGTTTTCTGAGTAATTTTGAAGACTTTTAACGTCCAAGAGCGTTAAAAGCCAGAACGCTTTGATTTTAATAAATTTGCCAATTTCCATGTTTAGGACAATGAGAGAATGATAAAATCTAGAATATAAATTTTCCCGCCCTAAAACCCACATCATTATCTGTGTTAACGAGCCGCGGCTTGACCACTTCCCCCGTCGAGGCGATGCCCAGATTGTAGTGTGCATTCGCACCCATGCCCAGCACGACTGGCGCCATCGCTGAATTAAATTATTATTGTTTCGAAGCTGTAAACTCACATCTTTGCTTGATGAAATCCCCGCCGTAAAGTATCGTCATGAAGAGAGCGCGCGCCGGGGGCGAGGTTTTTGCCGCCTGGCATTCCGCATCCGCTTCCGCCAGCCACCGCCATATCAAATACAGGTTCAGCTCGGAGGTGCGGACCTAAAAACCATAGTTTAAATTCAGAAGCGAAAAACTACCGCTTCTAGCACTTTTGCTCGCTCAAACGGAGATCCTGCAGCGTAAATTTGAGCCAATGGCACCAGCAGCTGCTCGGCGCGCCCAGGGTTTACTCGATATAACTCGACGACGCAGTGGAGAAGCCCCTAAAATGTTATAATTGCCTTTATTACTTTTTTTCATTACACAACAGGCAGTTTTTCTACGTATTTCCATACCTTGAAACTCTCGATATTCCGTGGGATGCGCTTGTAAAACTGGTTGATCGAGCGGACGAGCAACGTCTCGATCTGGGGCAGCGCGTCCCCATTTAGGGCCCGGGCCTGGAAATTTTAGTAATAAAAAGGTATATAACTCTTTCTTACTATGACTTTTTGCACGGCCTCCCGATATGCTTGTGAATGGGTCTCATCGCTGGCCATGGCATAATGTTTTCATCGAGTATTTCCGGCGTTTTCTGCAAAAAAATATATCGATTAAACGACACAAGCGAAAAGTAAAGGAAGAGAAAGGAATTTTGTGCCATTAAAAACTTTTTCGGGTTTTTGGACCACTAGCAGTCCTAGACTTGTCTTTGCCGCCCAAAATTTCATTGCAACTATTACTGCTCTTCTCACGGATCATATCAAAAGTTTAACTTTCACAAATTTTGCACTTTTAAAGCTTTTCTGGAGTTTATAAAAAAACTTTGTTTGAAAAATTTTCCAAACGCCGCGGGCTACGTTCCACAGCTTTTTACACGTCGTAATGGTTAGCTTTCGTAAGTAGTATCATTCTGTACTTAGCAAAACCGTTTTAAAATGCCGTTTCTCAATTTAAAAGGTATTTTAAAAGTTTTACATGTATTTGATCGTCGTAGAACTTTTGATAGCAAAAGATTTATTATTGCCAGAAAAAATCCCTAGAAAAATAAATAGCTGGGAAAGGGGTGATGAAAAATGGCTGGTCAAGGTTCGGGAAGCTCATAGTGAAAAAGATTTTGGAGGAGGAAATACAGCGATTTTTTTAGAAGATCTACCGACTAGGCGAGATATCGACGTTCTGGGTAATATGCGCTAGGTGTTGTTGTTGTTTTCTGGGGTGGCAAATGCGTATCACAAAAATGATTATGAGACGGGGGCGGGGAAGTAACGTTTAAATCAATAATGCTTACTATTAATAAAGGGGAAAAAGTTAAAAAGAATACAAATATACGTCTTGCTAGCTTCACAACCAAGAAGAAAAATTAACGTTTAAAAAACGCGTAGCGCGTGAAATCTCGACCCAAAAAAGAGGTGGAATGCGTGGCGAGAAATGGGGGTGATACACTGGACAATTGGACCCTAGTTTTTGGTAGCACAAGCGGTAGGAGAAATCAAATGAAAGAGCGGAAAGAAAAACGGAAAAATCGCAAAATTTAATACGAAAAGCAACAACGAGAAACCACGAGAACCCAAAAAAAAGATAAATAAAGCTGCGAAAGTGGGCTTTGTCTTGGCGGTAATAATTATAATAATAATACTATTAATAAATGGAAAGAAACGGGTAAATAAATAACATGGGATATATTTACAAATATATTTTTAAGAAGACGCCTTCAGCCGAAGGTAGCAATTCTGGCATACGCGCACTGGCCTCGAGATTTTCATGTGCGTGATGTGGGACTCGAAGCGCGAGCATCTAAAAAGCAGTTTGAAGGTATTGATTTTAAAAACTAAATGGTTGCTATACCTTTCTAGATGATATTAACGTTAATAAAACAAGATAAATTAAGGCATTACTTTTTCTAGTTATATAGTCTTAGTAGCTTTCTTGGCGCAAAAAATAGTTGATAAAGTCTATATTTTGGCAAGCAGTGAGTTTTTGCATACTTTTTTTTCAATGATACTAACGTTAGAGCATTGTAATAGTTCCCAATAATTCCTTGAAAACCTACTTAGCGCAAAAGATCTGCCCGCAATTCCGGCAGTGGTGCTTTCGGTCGGCGATGGAAAACCTAAAATAATGTTTTCTTTTAAGTGCCAGCTTTATCCATTTTCATAGTTCTTGAACAGTTTTACTTTCTTAGGTTATAGATTCTTAGCTGTTGCAAGTTCTATAGAGGAAAAGGGAAAGAAATTTTGGCCGAAACTCGGACAGTTTTGTTCGAAAAAATCCAAATTTTTTGCGTATTTTTAATGGAAGTTTATAGTTTTTCTGCTTAGCAACAGCTACCGATTACGCGTACTTTACGATTTAAAACCGAATACGCGAAAGAATATTTTAAGAACAGTTTTTTTTCAAATAGGCCCTACTTGTGGTGACAATGAGTACAGCGCTGTCGTGCGACATCCTGGACCCAGTGATCGGCCCGACTTCCGGTCCCTTCTTCACCGATCACCCACTGCCACACTCGTCCAACTCCATCGCCCACCAGCAGCGATTTATGGTCCCTAAAGCATTAATTAACTATTGGTTTAGCATTCAGGATTTTAGCGGCGGTTAATACGTGTAAAGTACGCACTTTGCCGGTATGATGACGGTAATGGGAGCGGGGCGTAGATTGTCGGGCCGCGAGAAGGCGGTATGCATCGTCAGCGATGTTCTTTGCACCAGCACTCGAACCCAGGGCGCGATTTCCGCCATCCGGGGGTCTTTTCTGAAATTGTTGAGTAGATGAAGGTATCGAATTAAATAGAAAAATGCCCCCCCTAGAATGACAAACCTGCCCTCCTCGAAGTCGGGCTCCTTCTCGGCATTGGGGTTCGGGCTTGGCGGAGGGCTGTGGCTTTCTGAAAGCACATTGTAGAGTCGGATTCGGGATTGAGAGGGCGCTTATCACTTTCTGAGCCTTGCACTCTCTCCCTCCCTATCTCTCTCGCTCGCTCTCCCTCTCGCTCTCTCTCCCTTTCTCTCGCCCTCTCTCTCTCTCTCTCTCTCTCCCTCTCTCTCCCTCGATTTCTCTGACTTACCATCGGTTTGACCGCTACTTCCGGTCGTCTCGCAGCTCGCCACGACGCGAAGCCGTCTTCGCTGCCTCTCAAGTCGTTCAGCTACCGAAACCGCCGGTGTCGGGCAGTGTTTTCTGAAAAATACAAAACTGGTAGATGATACTAGGTAGTGGGTTATGGTCAAAAATCGGATCGATTGGTTAAAGGGGGACGACTCAGCCTCGACCTCCCTAGCTAACGAACAAGAACCCAAAATGTAACACTCCTACCTTTCAAGCGTTGTAAAAGCTTGTTGTGGCGGCGGTACGGATCCGTCATTCTCCACGATGGCGCTGGAGAAGATTTTGACGACACCGTCGGCTGTTCCGGCCATGATGACGTTATCGGTATCCCATTCGTTTAGCTAAAAAAATCGAAAGTAACTTTGACTTTTCAACATCTAGGTGATTACTCGCTCTCTCTCGCTTTTTCTTTCTCTCTCTCGCCTACCGTGCTAAACGCCAACGTCACGATCATCTGATTCGTATCTTGGGCCGGAGCACAATCCGAAGTATTCAGATGCGCCAACAGGTCCCCATTGATAGACCAGAGGAACAGATCTGAGGTACAAGCCGAGGCGATGTCGCCCTAAATATGGATATTATGGTACGGATCTGGTATCGATGTGCACTTTAAGTAATGGAGATGCCGTACGGTAAATATTCCGATAATATCCTAATCCCTGCCGAACCTACCGTAGTCTGATTGACGGCCAGCGCCGAGACGGGTGAAGGATGTGGGGGTAGCTGTCGTAGCAAAGAGAGTTCCCTCTCGTGCCACACGATGACAGAACAGTCACGAGAGGCCGAGACGACGAAGGCGTGGGCAGAGCAGACTTCCTAGAAATCGGAATGATACTTACAAGTAAATTAATTAAGTACATGCAACTTCGGCAAGTTCTTCAGTTCCAAGTTAGTCACTTTTAGCACTTCAGTCACTTTTAGCTAATTTTTAGTATTTTCTGTAATTAATCGAGCTTTTGGAGCAGTTTGTAGTTATCGGCACCCCTTTAAAACCTGAAATACTTACAATACAAGTGACGGCATCAGAGTGTCCGTCCAGCGTCTTGACTTTCCTCATCCGAGGGTGCTTCTTTGTCAAATTCCACACGCTGACGCAGCCTAAAAAGATGATCTAGGTCGACCACCGTCTCTCTCTTTCTCTCTCTCTCTCTCACTCTCTCTCTTTCGCACTCTATCTCTTTGTCTTTCAACCTTTCTATCCATCTGTCTTTTTCGCTCTCTCCATAGCTCACCTGTCGACGATCCACAGAATACCCTTCGCTCCTCGCCAGCCGCGACGCACGTCAGCTCCTGCGTGTCGCACATCTCAAGGATGCAGGAGGACTAAAACGGTGTTTTCTGGATTTTGACGTTTCCACAGTACCTTGTCGGAATCCACCGTACCCAACCGGATCGACCGGTCCGGGAAGCCCCAGGCGAGGTATTTGGTGGGGGATAGAAGCACTCGTCCGGCTTCCACGGCTACGATGCCCTTCTCGGAGACGTGGATCGCGCCGACGGGGCCACGGAGTTCTAAACATTTCGGTTTTTGTGGACTCTCTCCTCTCTCTCTCTCTCTCTCTCTCTCTCTCTCTCTAGCTCTCTCGGTCTCCCTCACCTTTTATCGGTGCTTGTGGCGGCTTCAGCGAGTGCAGACAGTGATAGAATAGTCGTTGCGTTGTCACTCCTGGAGTTGAAGCGTACCCCTCCACCAGGTTGACCTTCTTCTGCGGATGTGGCTTCTTGAAGAGCTGAGCGGGGATCTGCCCGAAATTGTTGACAAATCCAATTGTAGCATTGAGGGACAAGGGATCGTCAATAGCTTCGAAGTCGACGTTGCGCTCGTAGAAGAGGTGGTGGAAGACGTTGTTGGCCTAAAAATTGCGGTAATATTTGCTCTCTAAGTCTTTCTGCCTCTCTCACTCGATCTGTCTCTCTCTCTCGCTCACCTGAACAGCGCCTTCGCCCTGTTGTTTGTAGCCGAACACGAGGTCGATCCATTCGTGAAGGTGGGCGGAGACGATGTCACATTCAAGGGCAGCCCGATGGAGCCTAAAATCCAACCTTTTCATTGCGTTCATGGGACATAGGTGGTTCTCTAGCTGCTCTCTTTCTCTCTCACTCGCTCTCTCTCTCATTCTCTCTATCCCTGCCGCTGTCTTACCTCACGAATTCTCTCGGATCCCCATTAGCCCAGGGCGGCAACACGACGTCATCAAGTGCGACTCCGTTCTGCTTCACACCCAGATCGAATCGATTGTTGTTCAGCAACAGCTCGGGAAGCGTGAAGAACTCAGGAATCAACTCCTTCACGTCGGCCATGTTGTTCTTGGCAGCACTCAGAAAAGCATCGCCAACCGAGTGGAACATCCGATCCGCCAGGTCGAAGTGACCACCCTGGAAATTCGCCATCGATTCTCTCTCTCTCTCTCTCTCTCTCTCTCTCTCTCTCCCCGTGTCTCTCTGTCTCTCTCGCTCTCTCTTTCTCCCTTATTATCTCCAAAAACGTACCTGCAGGGTGAGAAATTGTTGCGTGAACGGCTCCAACCGCACCAAATACGAGACGACGATCATGGCCGACGAGTAGTGAGTTCCATACATATATGGAGGGATCTCCCCGGTGGGATCGTCCCATTCTCGATATCTCTTCAAGAACTGCTCGAGCCTGTCGGTATTCTGGGCTCCCATCGGTTTGCTCAGGTCGCGGAACGAATTCAGATTCGTCAGGTCGAGGATTTTTGAGGTGTAGTCCGCCAATACCCACGGGAAAACCGGGTATTGGGATAAGTCGTTGTACGACCGCCCGGCGAGCGTGTTCAGGTGCATCAGGTACTGGAAACGAGTTTATTAGGAGAGACAAATTCAGCAATTTTGTTCAGAATTCCTAAGACCGTTGCTGGACCACCCGGTCAGCGAAAATTAGGCAAACTAGCAGAGACCCTTTAGGAAGGTTAATGCTGCGGAAACTGGATAGGTTAGCAGGGTTGCTTTGAAGAAATCTAGTGAAGCGAGAGGGCTTCTAGGGCAAGCTAGCAGAGATTCTGTGGGGAAAATTTTGAGGATGGCAAGTTAGCAAAGGTTCTTTAAAAAAGTTAGCAGAGAGACTTGGGGAATTCGGTTTAATACGCTCGACAAGCTAGCAGAGATTCTCTGGGACCAGCCCCTGATCGTGCGTAGCAACCGAGCAAAACCATTTGAGGAAGCCACAATTTTTTTGAAAAATTTCCTTGACTTACCGTGAAATTGGAAATATTTCCCGACAGCCAGCGTTGCGTAACGGACTGCTGGCCGACCAAGGAGTTGATCAACGACACCGTCCTGCCCGTCGCTTCAACGGCCATCGACGCCTTTTGACCAGAGACACTCTCCGTTCCGCTCTCATTCAAACGACGCGCCAGCGAGAGTAGCTTGTCGTACACGTTGTCGCGGATCTTCTTCGGGAAAGCCAATAGGTAATTCTGGCCGTCGGCGCTGAACACTTCCATCGCGATGGGTTGGAGGAGGTATCTGAAAAAAAATCGTAAAACCTCTACTATCACAACACTTACCGCCGTTTGTGAATCTCCCTGATGTCGTCGTAGCTGAACTTGCTGCAGATCCGGGACGCTTTCGGGGGTCGGGTGGCTCCGGTGGCGGTGTACGGCACGATGGGATCGTGAATATCGGGCGGTAGAAAGTCGAGATCCCGGATTTCCCTCGTTCTCATCAAGGTGAAGCCGTCAACGACATAGAAGTGGTCACGACCGAACAGCATCAAACCCTCACAGGTTTCGAGACCCTAAAATTACTCGTTTTAAGGGGATGGCAGCCGGGTAGGACGGAAGTTTCTTGTTCTCTCTCTCTCTCTCTCTCTCTCTCTCTCGTTCTTTCTGTCTCTTTCTCTCTCTTTCTCTCGCTCTCCGGTTTTTATCAAATACTTGTTTCCCCCCAGTAGCTTGCTATACTACCAAGAACGAAAGAGAGTGCGAGAGATAGAGAGAGACAGGAGAGCGAGAGAGAAAGGGTATTTTTTTTGTATATTTCAAAAATAGACCAATTCCTTACCTGAATCCGTGCACATCTGAACATGCTATGCAGTGTCTCTCCCTCTTCAAGCAGTCGAATCAAATTCTGATAATTCGGTCGCTCTTCCTTCGAGGTAGCCGCTCCAGTATCTTGCTGCTTCGAGGGTTCCGCTTTCTTTTCTTGACTCCCAGATGATGAGGTGGATTGGGTCGGGTCTTCCGGGGAGCCCTCTTCAGCCATCTGAATCGGGAACTTACGCTTGTCAAAAAGAGGGTCACTAACCTCAGACTCCTCAGCGGCGTCTCCCTCCTTCTCGGCACTTTCAGAATCTCGACTATTTAGCTCGGATTTCTCGGAGATCTTTGCAGGCGGTCTGGCGGAGATTCGGCGGAGCAGGGAGCTGTTGATTTCTGGAAAATTGGTTTTGTAAAGCGACGCGAATGCGTGAGAAAAAACCCAGCCCCTGGCTGGGTGTTGACAGTTACGCGCCAAGCCCATTGACGGTTACAAGCCGGTTTGAATTTGTTTAAAGGTGATCAAACCGAGGCCCAATTCCAAATTCGGAGCGACAGTAGCTGTCAACTGACATAGACAAACGATTGACTGAAGCCTTTATAATCCAATTAAAGGGGCTAGCAATTGTAATAATCGACGCTTCTAGCGGACAAGTTATCTACAGCTACGCGCGATTCCAAAATACGGTGCATAAGCATTTAATGAATTCTTTCAAATGGCGCTTTAAAGGCAAGACAAGGCAGGGCTATGGATTCGTTGGCTCGCAATAAAAATAGATTGATTTTAACGCCTATTAATGCGCAAAATCACTTCGAAAAACCCACGGTCTAGATCCTGAATGCTGTCGGCAAATGGCTTGTCATTCGACGGGGTCACAGGTGCTGTCGAGTCATCGATGATCTTCGTATCGAATAGCCGTCCCCTCCTCGCTTTTACAGCTTCATAATACTCCTTCGAATCCCTAGATATCGCCACTTTCGCTCGAAGGGCCTTTGCCCCCGGATTGTCCAAATGGGGTCGGTAGGGGTAGTGGTGGTAGAATTCTCGATCTGGGATCAGCTTCCGGCGGATTCTACTTGGTCCCTCTGTCACATCCAACTTGTATTTCTCAAGTCTCGAAGCTTGTTCGGGTCCCCATAGGCCCCTTTCTCGGATAAGCTCTTGCTCAATTGCATGCCACTCCTGCAGGCTCCACTTTCGGACGTGGGAGTGCCACTCGTGATAACGGGCGGCGAGGACGGTGACGAGCTCCTTGACGAGGGAGACGTGGACTTTTACCCACATCAGGACAACCTGGAAATGAGGGAGTGAGAGGGAGAGAACGAGACCGACAGCCGTCCTCTCGCTGACGTCGTGCTTTTTAAACGGTCAGAGTCCTTGATGCGAGTGATGATGCGATAGAAGACGAGAGATAACCCTAGAGCGAGAGATAGCAAGAGAGAGCTCGACCTCCTCGCTGACGTGTTGGTTCTTATTTTTAGCCGATTCCAGAGCAGACGAAAGACTGGAAATCGAGAGAGAGATAGAGAGAGAGAGAGAGAGAGAGAGCGAGGGCGTGAAAGAAATAGAGCGACAGAGAGAGCGAGAGAGCGAGAGAGAGTGAGAGAGCGATAGATAGAAAGAGCGCAAAGATAAACTGACCTCCTCGCTGATGCCGTGATTTTTCCATGGCGTCATCGATTGCAAACTTCCTACTGATGTAACTCCACGTTTACTAGCCAATCGCTGAAGCCCAGAAGTTACCTTCGTGATTCTCTAAAAAATGGCCATCATCATCAAGTTCAACAAGTTCAGCTTCTCTCTTGTGCCCTGTCTAAAAAAATTAATAATGAAGCCCACCGAGCTGATCTGCTGCTGGATTTGCTCCTTGGTCGTTGTCTGCCCAAATGGCCGTAGCTGCGAGTCCACAAAATGAGACCATTGCACCCCGGCGGCCTGGGCAAGGAGGGCACGCGCCGCGTTCAGCTCCATCACTAAAAATCGCGTTTATTTTTGGAAATCTAGATCTTAATATTTGCACACCAACCACCACGACAACACGAGGATTGGGAGATCATAGGGATCAGTGAGATCATAGAAATATTCTGAACGAAACGACGGCCAAAAGCGAACCGTAGAAAATGGTACCGGTTTGCCGTTTGAAGATCTCCTCGATGAAGCCCTTCTTTTGCATCAATACGTCCGACCAGATGCGGGAGGCGCATTGAGCTACCTGGAAAATTGGTTTTTATGGGATCGTGAAGGCAGCATTCTGATGGGTCTCTCTCACTCAACCAAGGCAGTTCAACGCTGCCGGAAGCCATTGAAGGTCAGTTTTAGTAATATTTTATCTCTCTGTCACTTTTTCTCATTCTATCACACTCTCTCCCTGTCTCTCTCCCACTCCCTGTCTTCCTGTCACCCTGTCCCTCTCACTCTCGCTCACACTCTCAAGCTCTCTCTCTTTTTCTCTCGCACTCTGTCTCTCTCTTTCCCGCTCTTTCTCTTTATCGCTCTCTCGGTGTCTCTAACTCTATTGTTATCTCACACACTAACTCGCTCTTGCTTCCTTTCTCTTGCCGCACATACATTTAGCGTCATTTTGAGAGCGCGTTAGCTAGCAGAGATTCCTTCGGAACGATGCTGAGCATTGATTTTACAGCCCCCCCTGGTGCCTAAGTTTTGAATTTACCAACTTGAGTTTGTTACATTTTTTGCGTTCCAAGCTCCTTTAAAATTAGATCCCTTCGAAAACTGACCTGTGCGCTATTCCGCTGCAACGCGGCATCCGAGTTCTCGAGGTAATCAGGTGTTATCGACAGCATAAAGACCATGTGGCACAGCGCTCCGAAGAACCACGACTCGTTCGAGGCCAGGAAGATGTACCTAAAAGGTTAGCTTACTGTCTTTTTTCATTTTTCGCGTTTGCAAGCTATCAGATCCCAGCATTACAAGTCCAGAAAATGCCAAATGACGTCATAAACCTCCAATTTAACCAACTTTTTATGGACCACCGAGGTCAAGGTATCCAGAATTGTCAACTGGATGGCCACGCTGTCGATAGGGCGACTGAGGATGTACAGTACGCATCGCATGATGGCTGACAGGAGAGAGTCGATCTGGAATTACGGAATGTTACGGAATTTTACGGAATGATGGATCCTCCTGTAAATACGGAATGTAGCGCAATTCTGCGTAGAATAAGGGAAGCTGAAATACTGACCTGCATCGCGCTGTTGTCTTTTCGTGCAGCGATGGAATGCATGTGGTAGAGGGCGTTGAGAATTCTGGAAATAGGCAAATGGTTTATCTTACCCCCTCTCCCTCTTTCACTTTGTCGTTCTTTCTCTCTCTCTCTCTCTCTCTCTCTCTCTCTCTCTCTTCTCTCTCTCTCTCTCTCTCTTTCTGTCTCAGGCCGTTTTTATTTCATAGCCTAAGAATACCTCAAAGGCTCCGTCGAAGACAAATTCCCATTCCACAATGCGTCTATGCTCCGACTGGCAAAGTGGAACATGTTGGATCCCTGCTGGGCGAGGGAGTTGCTGTTGATCTGCAAAATCAGTTTAAAATGTAAATTTAAGCACACGCTAGTTTACCTGCGGCGGCAAACTCGACGAAACCAGCAGATCCGTCGACACGAGATGCTCCAGAACGCTGAGCAAGAGAACTGAAAGAGCATGTGCTCGAGCCCCACCACCGCCCTCGGAGACGTGCTAAAACGTGGGAATTCTACCGTAGCCAGAGATCAGCTTACGTCTATCAATACATCGATCAGCGGCTCGGATCTTGCGCCTGGCGGTGTGCTTTGCATATCGTCGCACAGGATTTTGCGGAGAAGGTCGAGGACTTGTTTCGCGATCATGGAGGTTAGGGCTGAAAAACGAGGATGGAGTAAGCGTAAGAGGGAGAAGAGAGAGAGAGAGAGAGAGAGAGAGAGAGAGAGAGAGAAGGAGAGAGAGCGAGAGAGATAAAGCCCGTAAGACTGACCTTCAATGGCTTCCGGAGGTGTAGAGCTGCCCTGGCTGCTTCTGGAGGAGATTTCCTAAAAAGCCAACTTTTTTCCGGTTCGACTTTTTAAAGGAAGCAAGGCAAGGCTATCGTCTTGGCTGTGGATTCCCAACCGATTTTAGGTTACTTAAAAAAGATCATTTTTGATTACCGTACCTTAAAGAGCGTGTTGAACAGCGCGATGACAAACTCGTCCGAATGGGCCATTTGGTAGAAATGAGGAGAGTTTTGGTAGAAGAAGCCAACGATTTGGAGGAGGGCAGACGGGTGGGCAATGTGCCAGCCTGACGTTTCCTGCAAAAACCATTGTGCGAAAGCGAGAGAGAGAGAGAGAGCGAGAGAGAGAGAGAGAAAGAGCGAGGGAGAGAAAGAGTCGAGTGAGAGAGAGAGAGAGAGAGAGAGATCACGAGTACAACCTACGTTTCTATCCTCGCAATGTATCGCCGCCCGAACCATCGACAACAGCGGCAACATTGCATCGAAGCAGAAATTCGTCGTCGACAGCGCCTCGTACACGGAGCTAAAAGGCGTAATTAAACTACCGTATTCCGTCGCAAATAAAAAAAGGTAAATCGCTAATCACAATCACTGTCAGTGAGCTAAAAAAGAATATACGGATTAAATTCTGAAATCTAAAGTCTGAAAGTGGTCATTGTGAAATTTCTAACGGTGGAAAGTGCAGTATTAAATCCTGGAAAATAATGGATTACCGATTTGATGAGGACACTCTGGAATCGATGGATTTTTGGATAGGACCCTGGCTGTCTAGCCGGCACTTCTCTCTCTCTCTCCTCTCTCATTCTCTCTTTTTCTCTCTCTCTCTCATTCTATCTTTCTCGATCTCTCTCATTCTTTATTTCTCGATCTCTCACTCTCAGTCTCTCTCTCTGTCTCACTCTCTCTGTCTGATTCGCTCTCGCCGAGTTGAAAATGGTTTTTTTTTTGCTTAATCCTTCCTTGAGATACGGCAACACAAGATGATTTTTTTGAATAGAAGTATAAGGTTCCTATACCGTACCTATTCGGTGCCAACCCGAAGACGTGTGTCCAGACGAGATCCACCGAAAAGCTGTCACAGAAGCGGAGTTGTCGGACTGGCTGCCCAACCAGGAGGCTGAGAAGGGCGAAGTGGGGATGCGGTAGATGAGCATGACCGGAGAGTACGTGCTCAAGGGCCGCAAACCTGAATGAGAAAATGTGAACAAAATCAGTGGGAGGCTCGTGAACGCGTTGCGTGTCTCGTTCTCTCTCGAAGAAAACTTTATCTAGCCATTTCTAGCAAGGCTTAACGCGGCGGCGACCCTTTGGTATGTTAAATTCGCTAAAACAGACGGCGGACGCGACACGCAACGGGACACAATGGCGCGTTCAGGCGGGTATGTTCACGACCAGAACCGGTACAAAACCATACCCATTGCAGTTCTGCAGCTCCGGATTAATGTCAACATGGCTCCCGACGGAACCACCGTGGGCGGACATCGAAAATCCCAAAAGTACGGCAGCTCGATTCCGTACGACACTGTCTGCATCGCTCAACCACCCGCCGTTGCCGGAGCCCTCTCTGTAAATTGGAGTATAACGTAACTAACGTATTTTTAGGAGATTTTTGGGAAAATCAGCAGTGTTTTTTGATCATAATAGTTCAGATTTACAGTAGATGCTCACCTGAACTTGTTGAGAAGACTCTCATGTGCCAGCAAATTCAAAAGAATCCGGAGCGACAGGTGTACGGTACAGGAATGGACTCGGGGGGCCATCAGGGAGAGCAGCCAATCAAACCCCAGGACACGCACCAGCTGCTCGCTCATCCTAAAAATGACATTTCCGGCATGTTCATCTACATAAAACCATAAAATCGGACGTGATGCACGACGCAATAACTAGGTAAGAGCGTATCGCGGCTTAACTCCTCGAAATTCTACTTACTGCTGGTTGTGCTGCGGGCTGGTGTGGGCGAGGATGTTGGCCAGCAGGTTGAGGATGCGGTTGCGGACGTAGACGAGGTACGGTATCGGGGGCGTCTTTTTGGGTTCCAGCGTGATGCCCTGGCCGCCAAGGACGATCATCTGCAGCTCGGAGATGTGGAATGGGAGGGCTTCTTCGGCAAGTCCATCTTCAGTAGTGCCGGGCAAGGTAGCGGCGATCATTTGGCCGATTTTGAGGAGGGATCTGGAAAAACTGGATAGTTTCTCTATCTTGCGCTTTCTCTCTATCTCGCGCTTTCGCTCTCTCTCTCTCGCTCTATCTTTTTCCCTCCCTCTCTCCCTCACCTCGAATCACACGGCGGCTGTATCAACGCCGAAATCAAGTTGAAGACGATGTCATTAGTAGTCGGCAGTAGATGAGCAGCATCGAAGAAGGTGAACAAAAGCCGTGGCAACAAGTTCGACCTCCGGACAATCGACAAATTATCCCGTTGATGATCAGTGATCAACTCGTAGAAGTGCTCGTGCAGCATCTTGTGCAGCTCGTCCGGAGCGCCGCGCCAGATGTCCAGGTCGCAGAGAACGTCGTCAAAGGCCTGGAAAAAAAATCGGGTGGTGACCGATCGAGAGAGAGAGAGAGAGAGAGAGAGAGAGAGAGGAAGAGAGAGTGAGAGAGCCAGAGATCGAGCTAGAGAGAGGGAGCGAGAGAGACCGACCTGTTGTGATGGAATATGAGCAGCTTCCCTCGACGTATCCAACGTGCCTACGAGGGTGAAGACCATGTGCAGAATATGGGTGTTGAGAAGGGAGCTCTTGTCTTCAAGCAATACACCCAACATCTGATAGGCTCGACTCTCAGCTAGCGAGGCGTGAAGCGAGGTATTGGATCTTGTGGCTGATACCAATGCCTTTAGAGCCGCGTAGAGACCTGAAAAATACAATTTTTGAGGCGTTCAGAGGCGTATTGAAAATACAACAGCGTCTGGAAGACTTTCAGCATAACCTGGCTATTGAACTGAACAATCCCGCGAAAAAAACCGAGCAGTTCAAACGAGAATTGCCTCAAGTTCAAGTCGTTCAGCTAGGCACGTGTATCTACTGGGCCTTGGCTATGCATTTCAAGTTAAAGATCCAGGTCGGAGGATCTTTATAAAAACCGCAGAATTTCTCCTAATCTTGGAGCATTTCAACTAGGACCATTAAGCTATCAAAAGTAGCGCAACCAAAAGAGGAAGATAAGTATTATAGGTTCATCGACCGGAGGCAGTTCAAGCAAAAATTATGTATTTTGGGGGGCTTTATGCCGAATTTGAGCCCGAACAGCTCGAAGTCGGTGGAACTTTGGAAAAGATCACCTACCCTCCGAGTCAGTCGCCATCTCAATGAGTCCAAACAGCGGCGCATAGCCTCCGATCGAATCCAGAAGCCTGGGTACCGGACACGGCGTAAAAGATCGCATCCCAAGATATCCAACAAGTACAGCTCCAAAAGCCCGGCCAGCTCCTGGGAGATGTTGGGCTGTATTCTGCATTACACGAAGCTGGGTGGCATTGTCTTGAGGGGACAATCCGAGGTGAGGAGCCAACGATTCGGCGTCCATCCGGCTGTACAGCGCCCTGATTTTCCCGAGCGTCAACTCGCCCATCGCCGCGCCGTTCAGGGAGAAGAGTATCTTCTCATCCCCAACAAGTGCAGCACCGTCAGGCCCGGACGTTTGGAGATTACCAATGTAGTGTGGTTGTAGATGATAAACTGAGCGGACAGTCTCGGAACTGAGCGGTTCCTCGATGATGTAGGTGGGGGCGAGGCGGAACCTGGAAAGGAGATTTGAGTTCGGTGGGGCTCAACGAGATCAACAAATTCGATTCCATTTCTGCGCGTAAGAATTCTCAGCGACTTGAACACGTTCAGACCAGCTTCTCGAGCTCAGAGCTACTTGGACCACTCCAAAAATTTTAAATCTATTTTATGGGACCAGAGAAGCGCAACACGTTCAGCGAGTTCAAGCGGAAGGATGAGAAAATTTTCAGCTGCAGGAGCTAGAATTCATCAGTAATTTTGAAAAAAAAATATGCTTTGTAGCAGCGCGCCAAGAAGAGCTCGAGTTGGAGCGGCTCGGCGAGCCGAGCACGTTCAGGCCAAAATTTTGAGAGCGATGTTCCACGAGTTAAACAAGTAAATAGCTTATGCTTAGCCAGTGCTATTTCACTTACCGTAATCGACTTGGCCGCCTCATGTTCGGCAACGTCCCGATGAAGGCGTTCACAGCGGCGGTGGTGGCTAGCTAAAAATTCGAATTGTTGGGTTATCGTACACCGATATACCTGTGGAGCAGCACCTCCCGGATTCGGGACAATATATGCCAGTTTTTGGGCGGCCGCTTGTCGACCATTGATGTAGACGTTCACTTGGCTGGGCTTCAGGACGGAGCGCGTCAGAACCACACAGATGTGGGTCCATTCCATTGGGCGTAGGATGTCTTCCAGGGCTACTCGGACCACCTGAAAATTTGGTACGGTAGAGAGTGCATATTGTAGCGTCCCTGTCTCCCTCTCTCTCCCTCGCTATCTCCCTCCTCGTTCTCCAATCTCTCGCAGTGTCTTTCTAGGACCTACCTTCTCAGAAGCAAATCGGGCTTCGCGCTCCAGGTCTCCGCCCGGCGGCTCGGATTCTTCGGTGGAGATCAGCAGCGAGTGGTCCATGGCGGAGAGTTGGATGCTCAAACAACCCAGGCTCTTTGGTCCCAGCTAAAAAGTGGATTCCATTTTGAAAATGACGATAAAACACGCTATGCTACGCGCCCGTATGCGCCCGCTACGCGTTGATACGTCCAGACTGTTAGTCCAGTTTTTCGGCCATCTAACCGACCTTCTTGCGCTCGTCGGTGTAGCAGACCGTCCTCGACAGGGTCAAGAGTCGAAGTGGATGAGCATCAGCCTTCTTATCCGACCAGCAGTCAACATACAGCCAAGTCGAGAAGGTCAACCCATTCAGGGGAGGGAACACTCGTTCGGTACGTACGGTCGAGAACGTCGGACAGAGAGAGGGGATGTAGAGGGCGGAGAAGCCCTAAAAAAAAGCAGTATAAATTAAATTCTGGTGCTAGAGAATTTCCCAGGCGACCCAATCCCTTTAACGCTATATAGCCTTTACTTGCCTCGAGCGCCTGGTCGAACTCGACGAACGACGGGCTCGGCTGGGGCCTTGCCGATCGCGGCGTCATCATCGACACCAGGGCCTTGACTCTGGAGAGCGGTATCGGCCCGCCCTCATCTTTCACACCCTCGGCCTCTTCTCCAGGAGCAGGGTCCAAATTCCTCGAGCACAAGGGTTCATCTAGCCTCAGGAATTGTCTAAAATCAGATTAATTCTGTAAAACATGCTCTTAAACTACCGTAGCTCCCTCGGGTGCATCGATTGGTAGCTGAGTCTCTCGAGCAGATAGTAGAACGGAGGGAGGAGGAGATGATCATCGCACAGGAATAGCCGGCCAGCGACGGCTAGAAGATGACGCGGCATTTCGACTTGGCTCATCAGCTGCTGATTCCTCTCGGGTTTCAGGAGGGCTTTGAGGAGAAGGGAGCAGTAGTATTGAGCAGCTACGGTCCATCTGAAAGGGGAACATTGTTCCATCTCGCTCGCGTTATTTTTCTTTTTCTCTCTCACTCTCGCTCTCCCTAGCTCTCTCTCTCTCTAGCTCGCTCTCTCTAGCTCTCTTTCTCTCTCTCTCTCTCTCTCTCTCTCTCTCTCACTTTCCCACTTACTTCGTTTGCGGTGCCTGAATCGACGGCAGCAGGGCCAGAATCGAGAGTACAGCCCCGGGGTGGACGAGTACGGAAGATGACCAGGATACAACAGAAGAGGCATCGTCAGAAGCAGCCAAAGATGAGCTTCCGTCCGGTGGAGACAGCGAGGCACACCAACACACGTCGGAAGAGACCCTGAACTCGATATCTTTTCTCGAACAGCTCCATTCCCTACACTCCCTAAGGCTTTAAAGGGGCTGATAAGTGCCATAAACAATCCTTTAGGAGGACTAGGTCTTGACAGCTACGAAATTGGCCAAATGACGAGGCCGATAGAGGTTAAATTTTGGCGCATGGATCCTGTACGCAATGGAAAAACGGCGGGCGTGAGCGCAGCGGAGCGTTCCGAGGTCCCGAGTAGTGAGGAGCACTTCGTAAGGTTGCGTAGCCTTGCGTAATGTTGCGTACTGAATGCCAAACCGTAGGCGCGGCCCTTTAAAAATAAACACTTGCATGCGGTTCATAACTGAGAATCCAATCAAGTGAAAGCGTCATTTGGTTTATCACGTAGCTGTCGAGACCTAGTAAAAGCAACAGGTCGATTTTTGCACTTCCCATTCCCTTTAAACAAACTAGAGTAGGCAAAATAGGACATTTTTAGGCTGGATCATCGAATTAAAAATTCAAACTAAAACAAGTTAAACTAGGAAGCAAAGAGGGCAGGAGGGGTACTGTAGAATCTTTTCTTACAATTTCTGTAGGCTGGCATAGAATGCGGATAAGTCTGGTTTTCTAAAAATTTAAAAACGGCGTTTTTCGACGGATTACGGTAGCGAAAATGATAACACAAAATAATAGGATAAAAACTGACTTTTCATAATTATCCAGCGCCATGTTGAAAAGGAGCCGGATGATGTAGCAGGCGAAAAAGATGGGCGTGGGCATTTTTTCGGGGATAGAGCTGAAAAATGGAGTTTATGGACTGATTACGACATTTAATACGTACAAAATTTCACAAGGTAATTTACGAATCTAGCATAGTGGAGTTTTGCCTTTCCCTTTAAAGCGAGAATCGGCCACAAAAAACTGCGGTTTAGCTGCTTACGACACTCAAAATTCGGCTTTAAAGCTTGATAACAAGTTGCTCAGTAGGTTGATTATATTTTGAAAGGTGAATAGTAACATTATGTCATCATGGTTGTTAAAAAAATCAGCTTTTTTGACACTTACCCCAGCTGTATATTCTCGTCCATCTGAAACACCGAGTGGCACAGGTTCATCTCATCCTTCAGCTCTGATCCGTTTGTGTTCCAGATGGTCTCATTGGTCTGAAAAACGAGAAAATAAAAACAGAAATTACCACATTCTCGCCACGGCACCAAAAATTAAAAAAATGACTGACCTCGACTACGGTATTTGGCCCAAAAGCACCGGTGAGTCGGAGGACGGTGGTGATGCTGTCCCATTTCACCTAGTAAAATCAATTAAAATATTTTATACATCTTAAAACAAAAGAGAAGTTATTTATATAGCTAAGGATTCTTAGTCAGAGCTTAATAATTTAATCCAGCAGTCAAAATGCCAAAAATTCTTTACCTCCTGGAAAAAGTAGCGCGCGTTGCTCGGCTCGAAGCGCATCGACAGGGTTAACACCTTGAAATTTGCTATGTAAATACCTATGACAATGATAAATTACGACAAAAACTAGCATATCAAAATACAGCTTACCTTAAATATTAGGTGAAGGAAGTCGAGGTATTCAGACGTAGAGACTTTCTCGGAGTCTGAGTTTTCTTGCGACTTCCCGGTAAAAATGCCTTCCAGTCCTGCAAAGTCGGTTTTCAGAAAGAAAGATAAAAAGATAAAGTGGGAGAGAGAGAGAATGAGCGAGAGAGACAGATATTAGAAATCCAGAAAGTCACTAACCCAATAGCATTGAGATCAGAGCCAGGTAGCCACCAACTCGTCGGAAGAGTACTCGGACTTTGTGGCTTTCCCGGAGAACACCAAGAACACACTGAAAAATGGATAATTTAAAAGTACTGAAAAGCGCCAGAATCGACCCCGCCGGCGACTAGGTGTCGACAGCCACCCGAAACGCCAGAGGCGCCGGATTAGGCGTTCCAGGTAGCTGGAAGACCTAGTCGGCACCGGGGCCGATTCTAGTGTTTCTATAGTACCTTTAAAGGGGCGATGACGACAAAAAAAATGCCCGATAAAGCCCGATCTTTACTTACCTTTAACAAATCCACATTGAGATCAAGTTGCGTTTGTGGTGGCGGGGTGTTCAGCTGGGAGACGATAGCGGCAAGGTAGATGTCAGAGGGTGTTAATAGGAGCGCCTGGAATGGGTTTGTATCGCTCTGGCTCTCTCTGGCTCTCTCGCTCCCTCTCTCTCTCTCTCTCTCTCTCTCTCTCTTTCTCTCTCTTGCTCTCTCTCGCGCTCTTTCTCTCTATCTGTCTCTCTCACCTGTTTCAACAGTTGCAAAGCACTGCTCCTCCACTCTCCGGTGACCCCACAAACGAGCGTCAGAAGCCCTCGAGGTCCCAAGCAATCTCCAAGAAGCTCTAGAATCACACATTGATGATCGATTTTAGATTGAAATTATAAAATCGGTCTTAGGAAACCCAGGTCATAAGTGGGGCCAATTTTACAAACCGGCAGCAGGACACCAATAAAAATAAATGTAATTTTGCATTTTTTACCGCCAGTCGTTCGAAAACAACAGAAAACGCATCCTTAAAGGCGCTCTCATGCCAGAAATTTGTCTAGATTTGTACTCACTGGCATTTTCAACGTTCCCCTTGACGACCACGGTCAGTAGATCTGTTGCCAGAAGCGTCAATTTTCGCTCGTCGTCAGTGAGTTCTCTGGTTTTCTGGACTCCGAAAAGCTGGTTGAGAACGTAAGAAAGTGTTTCCAGCATCCCGACTTCCCGAAAGGCGTCCTGAAGCGATTTATAATTATGAAATGTTGTCATCTATTTACTTTCAGCAAACTGTCGACGGTCAACACCCTGAAGGCGCTCTGCACGGCGTGGATCAGCATTTCCGGGCGGCCGGCGGCGAGCTCGGTCTTCATACACACGCACACCTACAAAAAAAGGTATTTTTTGAAGCTGGGTAGGCTAGCAAAGATCCTTTAGGAAACCTTCAAAAATCTCTGATCAGGCCGCAAAACATACCGAGATCAACTCCTTGCACGGGATGTAGGCCAGCTGGAAGCACACGTGCTCGATCAGTTCCAGGATTTTCAGCTGAAAATCGTCTTGAATCCTTTTTTTGATTTCAAGCGGGAGAGAGAGTGAGAAAGAGCGAGAGCGAGAGAGAGAGAGAGCGAGAGAGAGAGAGAGAGGGAGAGAGCAAAATCCGGTTTACCTGCGCTTCCGGGCATCGACTAGCCATCTTCTCGATGAAAAGCGAGAGCGGGAACTCGCGGTCCAAAATGAAATAATTTGCCGGATCGGAGGTGTAGATTGTATGCACCACGTCGATGACGGAAACATGCACTTTGGGATTGATGCTCTGAAAAAATCTTGGTACTTTAGTTTAATCAGCTTTAAATAAAACCAAAATCGCCCAAAAATAATTTAAAGAGCTTAAAATTAATTTTAAATATTTTAGCATTTAAAAAACATTCCCAGAATCCACAATTTTGGTTGTTTAAAAAAACAACTACAGTAAGCATCTGTTCCGGAGAAAAACATTTTTAAGAAATCTAAATAAAGCCTACCTGGCTAAATATCTCGTACAACAACCGGAATCCGGCCGGATTCCTGACGGAGGCTCCGTAGCCGATCGGAACTGGGAGCTAAACGGAAAATTTTGATCTAAAAAAGACACTGATACCGAAAAATTGGGCAGGGAGACCAGCCCGGAGTTGTGCTGCGGCCGGATTTCTGTAGGACCGGCGGTGATCACCGAAATGAGCATAAGAAGTATGTTGCGGACCAGATCGGTGTCTTCCTCGTTGCTGAAAAAAACAGCACTGTCATATTTCTCAGTTTTTGACATAAGAAGCAGATTTTCAGAGGACTTAGATGCTCGGAATATTTCTTTTAAAATTTGGCATTTTGTCGAGCAAAATGTTGCCTTTCGGGAACGTTCAAAAAGATAGAAATTGCGATTTAAAGGGACCAACAGAGTAAATATAGTTTTTAACAATGCACCAAGAAATACAGCTGGATGTTTACCATCCGGGTTCCGTTAAAAATGCGTAAAAACAAGAATACAGTGACGACCACCTACCGTATCAAAAAGTCCTTCAGAATCTCGTATCCGCTCGCCTTTACAAATGCATCTGCCAGCGCCATCGAGCCACGGGCCGAGTCCTGAAACAGTATTAAAATATTTGAATTTTAGATAAATTTTAGGCATAAAGGAGGGTTCTGTCCCCACCTTACCTTCAAGATACACAATAAGCAGATGATCATCTCGGCCTGCTCCCTGACGTTGAGCTTCGGATTTTGCATCCCGGCCACGTACGTCCCGATACAATCCTTTGCCACCATGTATTTCACGAGAGATGGGGTTCTGTAAGATTCATTAGTGCATACGTCTTGATAAAAGTATGTTACGGGGATCGGCAAAACGTGCGTCGAGATTTTTCTGGCTATGCATCCTTACAGAAGCAGTAAAATCCGTAAGGAGTCAAAAAAATCCATAAGCTAGTCTTGCCGGGTCCTTTAAAGGGGCTACGAAATGCCAAAAATTGAGTGACGCCCCGAAAATCGGAGCCCTGTACGTCGGAGGCCTCTGTACACCTAGGGCAGCGGGAAGCTCGCACATTGGAAATTGCCTGTTGTAACCTCGAAATCACGTTCTCGGCTGTTTCTGGGCCAAATTTGATGCTTAAAACACCAAAACTATTTAAAATTGAGCGAGGATTTCAAAAATGGGCTCAGAATGCGCGAATTATAGTGTTTTCACAAAGAAACCGGGCAAAAACAGTTTCGCGCAAAAATCGAAAGAGTGAGGGCTCTCGTCCCGCTACGCCCGCTGGCAATTTGCCAGAAATCAGATAGGTCGCCCAAAAGGGGCTTTGATTTGGCAGTTCGGAGCCCCTTGAAAGAATAGTTGAAAACGTACAGTGCTCTTGCAGCCAGCGCTTCCAAAACTCTTGCACTTGTTCTTCTCCACTGTACATTTTGAGGTGGGACTTGGGAGGTGGTTCCAGCAAAAAGCAGGGATAGATCGTCACGTCTCGCTAGTTCTTCTCCGACGCTTCTAAAAGCGGTGGCTAAACGATACCTTCAAAATGGATCTCTTTCCGTGTCTCTCTCATCTCTCGTTCTCTCTCTCTCTCTCTTCCAAACTCACTTATATCGACACAACCGCTCCAACAGTGCCGTGATCAGTGTGTTCAACTGTGTGTGCATCTCAACAGTTTCTGGAGGTGAGGGCGGGAGATCAAAGAATAGATATAGGGCCTTGACAAGTGTTGAGGGGAGAGAAGCCTTGCAGGCGGCTTCCACGATCGCGTCGTCATCTCTGGAAAAAGATTAGGAATGAAAAATCAAGGCGGAGTTGAAGAGGTCGGAGTAATTTCCGGGCTTTATGTCACCGCGAAGCTTTAAAAATACCTCAAAAAAATGAAGCGTGATCAGAAACCATTTATTTTTACGCTTGGTACGCTCTCTCTTTCTCTCTCCATCTCTCTCGCTCTCTCTCGCTCTCTATCTATTCTCTCTCTCTCTCTCTCTCTCTCTCTCTCTCTCTATCGCTCTCTAATACTTACGTGTTGACAGCATACAATATCCCGTTCAGCAACTGCCAACCCTTCTCGGAGGTAGATGGTTCCAGATACTCCGCAATTCCAACAGCCGCCGCTTCTGTGCCTAAAAATTCACTTATATCGACATACTTATATCGGTTTTGAAGGGACCAGAAATGCAAATCCATAACGCTATCCTCGAGCCTTTTTCCTACCTTGACTAGCCGCCCTCTGCCGAACCTCCCGGACTAACAAGCTACACATCCACGCCGAAAACGACGGCATCTCCTTGAACTCGCCGCGCAGCTCCATCGGTTCGAACATGGTGGTGATCTAAAAGGAATGATAGAGAAAGACAGCGAGAGAGCGAGAGTGAGAGAGACACCAACCTTTGTGAAAAGTGGCAGCATCCGGTTGGCGTCGACCTCCTTGGTGCCGGTGAGCGAAACCTAAACGTGTTGTTCGTACTTCTTTGGATAAAATTGAGTGCGGGGAAGCTAGCAGAGATAGTTAAGGAATTTCTAAAAACTTTTTATGCTAATTGGGCATTTTGGCGCTCGACCAAACCCGGAAAATACTTCGAAAAGCGGTTTTTAAGCGATTTTTCGGGGCACCCTTCCGTTTCGCCTTTTTAATACGTTTAATAAGGGTAATTATGCAAATTCAAAAATTCCTAACCCGTGAACATTCCGTAAACGTTTTCCTAAGATGTAGCAACGTGAGGGTACGCTCCTGACGATCCGCCATTTTCTCGTTTTTTTTTTTTGGCTAACAAGCCCGATGGTTCGGCTTCTAAGAGTAGAAAATCGATATAAAATAACGCTTTGTATTCAGCACGTACCTCTTCTTTTCTTTTTCTGATCTTCTACTGCCTCTCTTCCTTTCCACCCCACTTTTTCATGCTCTACTAGACGAATCGGGGTGGGGTTTGATTGATTCTGAAATCGGGTTATTGGTAGCAAAAATAATAAAAAAGAAAAGGCAACAAGGTAGCATGAATAATCCATAAGAAATTATATATAGAAGGTTTGAATTGTAAAAAGATGTCCAATAGCAGAAAACAATGCAACAAATCAAACCAAGGAATAAGGAAACGTAGGTATTACATGTTGCTAATTTATAAGACCGTAATATTTTTTGTATTGCCAAAAAGAAAGTATTTATACAGGTCAAACGCGAAAAAATCGCGAAAATCGGTAACTTGGACGTTGACAAAGTTAAGAAACTTAGCATCTAAAGGTTGCCCAATATGAATTTTCAGAATCTTAAAATCTATTATCATATTAAGACGCAAGAAAAAACGGATTCCACGAATCCGATAATTTTTAAAAACGCAATTCAACCTTTAAGGCTGTTAAATTAGCATAACGTAAGCATATAAATGTAGGAAGAATCATTTCAAAGCTTTTCGTACCCAATTATGGCATTGAATCTATGATAAACATTAGTGTATTCCAAGACGATAAATCCAAAAATCGGTATTTTACGTTTCAGCCACCAAAATTAGCATAATTCAAGCATTAAACGATATAAATACACTTTACAAACCCGTTAAAATGTTTTTAAGAGAACAAACTACGCTAAATAGACAATTATGTCAAATCCAATAATGCCAAAAATCGCGATTTCTACCTCCTAGCGAGGAAAATTAGCATAATTAACCTCTTCCAGCACTAAATTCCTGTCTCCAAAGCTTCTTGGCACTTTACAAAACCTAAACCATACCCTAATCCCTGACGAATCCGTCAAATCCGCCAAACCAGCCCGTGCCACCAATTAGGGGGTGGAATCGGGGGGTGCGGGCGGTCTTGTTTTGCGGGAGGGCCCCCAGAGGGGAGGTCACGGAATAGCACGCTAGAGGCCAGATTCAGACAGCTAGAGTCAGAGAGGAGGGGGTAGAGACAGAGAGGAGGCTCTGCCTTCAATCCCCTCACCCCTACTACGCCCAGCTGCGAAACGTCATGCCGAGGGCCCTTTTTGGGCGAGCCACCCGGGGCCCGGGGTCTTTTTTGGGTCTTCCTCGGCCATGTCGTCCCTCCCCAAACCGCTAACGAACTATCGACGAGGAGAGGGAAAGAGAGAGAGAGAGAGAGAGAGAGAGAGAAGCGATGGATTTCGAGAAAGAGGGATTCTGAACAGGAGAGAGCGATAGAGCATGTGTGAGAGCGAGATAGAGTAAATCAGAAAGGAAAACGAGATCATCAAAAAGTGAGAGACGGAACGGAAGTGAGAATGAGAGAGAGAGACAGAGACAGAGAGAGAGAGAGAGAGAGAGAGAGAGAGAGAAAGTAATGAAAAAGGATTCACGGTCCCATCCCCAGCCCATCTGCGAATGTAAATGGGATATGTTTGATGGCCGGTGTGCCCTGAGCGCCCATGGACAGGCTAAGAAAAATAATGCGTTTTAGCATGCGGAAATTACCGATTCCACGTCTTTAACGGGCTGGAATGGAACGGCTTCTTTCAATTCTCGGTGAAAGAGATTCGAATTTAATGAAAGAGAGGTAGAGAAATGCAGAGAAAAATGCTTTCAGTTTGGGTAGCTTACTACGCAGAAGTACGGTAGGAGACGGTAGTTGGGCCAATCTGGTATCAGTACCCAAAGAAATTCTTAAACTACTGTTCCAATCTTCAACAGCTGCGTGAAAACTGGGTCACACGTCAAAGCATTAATGACAACATTTTTATTCGCCGGTCGGATGCGCCATGACACTGAAGCACCCCCTGTCATTGAAAAATTTTCGAAGCAAGAACAACGGCAGAGAGAGAGAGAGAGAGAAAGTGAGAGAGAGTGAGTGAGTGAGCGTGAGAGAGAGGGAGAAAGATTGCTGTAATAGATCAAAAAAGCCGTTTTCAGGTCTTTCATTATGTTGTTACATTCAGGAGAATGTAAATCCGCGGTATCGATTTCTACCGGAAAAACGCCCGATATCGTAGGCCCCATTAATGCGCTCGTGGGATTACTGTATTAGCTATTAGCATATTTCTCGTTCCCCCTTGGTGTCCTGCTCCCTTAAAATCTTAATATTTTGCGTTCAATTCTTTGTCGACAGTCCAAAGTATCAATCCTGGGCTTCCTTTTGTTGTTCTGAGCCTCGGGGCAACGCAGGGGGGAGGCATTAGGCTTTCGAAGCAAATTCCCTCTACAAACATCTTCTTCTTCTTCGTTCTGCTCCTTTCCATTCCCCCGCATTGTGTTCAACAGATAGAAGGAACAATCACGTCGTTTCTCTTGTCTTGGACAACTGCAACTGTTGCGTGTCTTCGGAAAGCCAACCTTTACCGTCTTCCTTCGAGTTGCGTTGAACATCGGTCTTTTCTTGGGCCTTAATTTGAAAATGCTCTAAATATTTTCACAATTATTTCTTGTGTTGAAATTTAGTGTTGTCAGTTCTTTGAAAAATCGCCTTAAAAAGTTGCTTGGAATCTTGATTTTCATATTTTTCTATTAAAAATGCTATGACACAAATGGCAACGTTTATCGCTGGTTTCTGGATTTTTCCGCTTACACTACTGGTAATTACGTTAAGCTTGGAATCAGAAATCTATCCATCTCGAACGCAGGGTACAGACCGAGCTACACGACGCGCCAAATGACGCGTGAAAGCGTTTTTGGAGTAATTCTGCGATTTTGACGATTTTAACGACAACATTTACCTTGCTTGATCACTTTAATCCATAGCATTTTGGAGATGATACTTTGTTAAGCGACATAGTTACAGCAAAAAGTAACCGAGAACCTTATTAGGTTTTTCTTCTTACTTGACAACCCCTTCAACGACGTCAATTTCTTCATTCCCCGCCAAAAATCTGCCCATTTGCGGTCAATGGTCACCCCGTTGACTTCATCGGCTTCTTCACCCCCCCTTCGCATGGTTTTTCACGTGTGTGGCTGATCTGTTTGTTGAGGCTTCTCGCTAGACTCGTCACACCATCGGGGGGTACCCACCCCCTAACGACGGGGCCTTCCTGAATACCCACCACGCTTGGGGTTGACAGCTTAGCCGAAAAAGCAAAGACGAAGAAGTGAAAAAAAGAGCTAGAAATGATCCGCTACCCAGGCGGAAGGGCTGCATGAAAAAGCCCACTCGTTGACCTCGTTGGTAGCGTCGCCGAACGCCTTTCGAGACATGCAACCTGCTACCGTAATTTACCAAAATTACCAATCACGATCGATAGTTTTCCAATGATTTTTGATCCCTCTAGTCTATTCATAAAAACCCCAGGGCCTAAAGACCGCTCTAGACCCGGAAATGGCTTCCGGAAAGGACCAAATTACCTGCTTTCCGCTTCCCGTTCAGCGCTAGTCGCGTAGTGAGATGAATGGAGTGATTGTGTCCAAGAAGGGGCGTCTGACGGCCTCCTGAAGCGTCGTTAGAGCCATGCGAAATTGCCAAACATCATTTTCACGGTCGGCCTGGCAACGCGTTTTCTTACCTTGTAAATTATAATTCGAAAAGGTTCTCTAAAAATTTAAAATACTTCATGGTCCCCGCTGGCTTGCCTGCTTTCCCTTAGAAATTACAAACTACCCCATAAAATCTGGAGAGAATTCCAGTTTGTACTGCTGTTTTAAGGGTATTTGACGTTTCCCCGAAAACGATTTCCCCGAAAACCAGTTCCCCGAAAGCCAGTTCCCCGAAAAACCAGTTCCCCGAAAGTCAGTTCCCCGAAAACCAGTTCCCCGAAAACCAGTTCCCCGAAAACCAGTTCCCCGAAAACCAGTTCCCCGAAAGTCAGTTCCCCGAAAACCAGTTCCCCGAAAACCAGTTCCCCGAAAACCAGTTCCCCGAAAACCAGTTCCCCGAAAACCAGTTCCCCGAAAACCAGTTCCCCGAAAACCAGTTCCCCGAAAACCAGTTCCCCGAAAACCAGTTCCCCGAAAACCAGTTCCCCGAAAACCAGTTCCCCGAAAACCAGTTCCCCGAAGATCGGTTCAAATCAAAGCCGGCATCGAAATCTTTGTCGGAAAATCAGACATGGAAAGGTCAGAAAAAGTTACTTGGATCCAACGTCATATGTAACTGGTTTATTCGAATCAGCATGAGGCACGGCGCGTATATCACAATACAGACATAAGATTAATCTCGGGTTCCACGATTAAGATTAGTCCAGACTCTTGGCAATTAATTCGCAGAACTCCGTCGGTGTGAATTCCCCGTATCGATCGCATAGTCCTTGTTGCACATCGGTTTCCCAACGGTGGCGGGAATCGGTTTTTTGCCAAATGAGGCAAATCAGCATTTTACCCCGGTTTTCGGGGAACTGGTTTTCGGGGAACTGGTTTTCGGGGAACTGGTTTTCGGGGAACTGGTTTTCGGGGAACTGGTTTTCGGGGAACTGGTTTTCGGGGAACTGGTTTTCGGGGAACTGGTTTTCGGGGAACTGGTTTTCGGGGAACTGGTTTTCGGGGAACTGGTTTTCGGGGAACTGGTTTTCGGGGAACTGGCTTCGGGGAACTGGTTTTCGGGGAACTGGTTTTCGGGGAACTGGTTTTCGGGGAACTGGTTTTTCGGGGAACTGGCTTTCGGGGAACTGGTTTTCGGGGAAATCGTTTTCGGGGAAACGTCCGGAATTCCATAAAATCTGGAGAGAATTCCAGTTTGTACTGCTGTTTTAAGACTAATACTTATCTTTTCCGACGCCCCTGGCCGTAAAATCCTCAGTTTTTTGCCTTAAACACTTTCGTGTGTCCTCGGTGGCAGGTTGGAAGGATTGTGAAGGGGATTTCAGCTTTGGAATGTGGATACAGACGCAGCGGGGGGTCGAACCCACAACCCTTCCCTTGTCCCCCCCCCCCCATCTGCCCTTCTTCACCAATCATTGTCTCCCCTTTCCCTCCTCGGCCATATTTATGCAATGTTTAACTTCACACCTCATTCGCGCCATAGCCCCCGGGCACAACGAACGGCTGGGAGGTGCTAGGGAAAGTTAATGGTTTTCGTTGTTGATTTTCCGGTATAATCGTTGCTTACAAACTCCTTCCATGTAATCCCATTCCTTCGGTTCAAATCACAAAATGGATGCACAAAATGAACAAATCAGCAGAGACCCTTTAGACAGTGGCAAACTTACAGACATTTCTTAGTGAAGGTAACTAGCGGAGATCTTTAAGGAAGGGCAGGCTAGCAGTGATTTTTTGATGACGGACAGACTAACAGCGATTTTGTAGGAAAGGGCAGCCTAGAAGGACTTCCTTTGGCAAGGGCAGACTAGCAGAGATTCTTGGGGGAACGGCAGGCTGGCAGAGATTCTTTAGAAAAGGTAAACTGTCGAAAACTCTTAAGGAAAGACAAGACCAAAATGTTTCTTGCTTTTCTCTCTCTCTCCCTCTCCCTCTCTCCCTCTCTCTCTCTCCCTCTCTCTCTCTCTCTCCCTCGCTCACTGCCATCATCTTCTATCCTCAAAATGCAAAAATCCGCTGACTTTCCCTAAGAATTCCTGCTAGCACCCTTCGATTTTTTCCACTGCGTCCGGTTCCGGATCGGATTTTCCTGGAAATCTGCTTCATTTTTTTGCCTACTAAAGCTGGGCGTACACCCAATAATACACCAGTTCCCCGATTTTCCAAGTGTTCCGCCATGTTCCTATTGACACCCGTTTGCGCACGCAACCCAAGGTCTAACCACCGGGTCGTCTGTCATCAGAATCCGGTGGTGGAAAAAAATCCAGATGCACCCGGATCGCGCTGGCAGCTTTTCGTCTTTCGGCTGAGGTTGTCGAGGCGGAAACCCGAGAAGCCCGTCCCGGCCCGGCAACGGTAGATCGGAGTGGAATGAAGCTGTTTGACCCGGTAGCAAGGGCAAAGCTCTCGTCTCTCTCACTCTCTCTCTCTCTCTCTCTCTCTCTCTCTCTCTCTCTCTCCCTCTCTCGCGGCTTTATTTCTTGAGTAAATATGAGGGCGAATGAGGGGAGGCGGTCTTGATTGGTCGTGTTTCTCGGGGAATAGGTATTCATTTCATCGCTAGGTACGGGATTTTGCTTGACACATGGCTTGGATTTTTGCCAAACGGCTGGATTCCATACTCGCACAGGGAGTCTGGAACTGTCCACCACAATACAGGGCAACAATCCTGAACCCGGGTTTTAACACCAAACCGTTTTTCAAAAAGGCTCTAGTCTCGTCAATCCATTTTCGCGCGGGCTTCCCCCTCATTGGTCTAATCTTCCACCCGCCCTTTTTTTCTTGTCCCACCCAGGTAATGCTCCTCCGTTCCCCCCCATTCATCGTGCATCTTCTGTCTGTATCTATCTCTTTCTCTCTCTCTCTCTCTCTCTCTCTCTCTCTCTCTCACTCTCTCCGTCTATCCCGGGCTTATCTCGGCCGACCCCATTTCGACTGTCCACATGCACATACCGCCCGAAAGAACACGACAAAGAACACCATGTCCACACCCAGGAGAGAGAGCTAGCGAGTGAGCGAGAGAGAGAGAGAGAGAGAGAGAGAGAGAGAGATTGACAGACAACCCCCAATAAAAGAGATCCACCACCCCTGCAGGCCTCTCTGACAGTTTTTGAGCCCGAGCGCTTCGAACCTGAGCGTTCTTGATTTTTTTGAAACTTACTATTATTGCAGATTTCCGATTTACAGAGAGCTAGAGAAAGAGAGAGAGAGAGAGAGAGAGAGAGAGACTGAACGAGAGAAAGCTAGCAAAAATCTTCAAATTTGTGCTGTTCCTTTACGTTTGCTTCCCGGTCCCTTTAACCTGTAGTGTAGCCTGCGGCTAAACGGTGCATCTCCTACCCACTTCCCCTCAGTCTGTTTGCCTCCCTATTTGTGCCGAAATTACCCTCGATCCGGGCGTTGACAGTCTCTCTCCCTCCCCTCCTCCTCTCAAGTACGCCGAACCCCTTACGGGAACGATTTTATCTTCCTCCACCTCTTCTTGGCCCTTTTAAGGCTACCGGTCTTGTCTTGACTAGAAGCTTCTTCCCCCTCACCCTTCTTTCGCATCTGAAGAAGGGCTCTTCAGCTACACGCTGGTACTTTGGACAGTCAATGGGTGGGGTCGAGGCGGGGCAATGAATATCTTGGAGCGAGTTTCCTTAAAGTGGCTGATAATGTAGGTTTAACCTCGCGCGGTTGGATGTGAAGGCGTATAATTTTGTAATTCTGACGCTCGTTCTGCAATCTTCAGGCTATTGTGATAAATTTAGGAAGTTAATTATCGAAATTTAGTGTCAGGTTTTTAGTGTTCAGGTATTATCCCCTCCAGTTTTTGATCCATCGCACTTCCCAGCCCAATTCAAAGTTTGCTGCGGTTGTAAGAAAGGTTGCTTTGGTGTGTCCCCGGTCGGCTCGCCCTTATCACTCACCGGCCGGTCGTTGGCCTCGACACTGGTCATCCTGCCTATTTTTGCTGTCAAATGCAATGATGCGCTTGATGCAATTTATTAATCTTTGTTATGTTCTGTCTGTTTCTGGCTCTGAATTCGAAAAAAAAGAAAAAAAAAGGGATCGATCCTTGTCATCGCTCTCCATCCTCAAACTTCGCCCAGGCGGGTAACGTGATGTTTCCCAACGTAAAATTTTCCCTGGTGGCGTCGTTGAATCTATAATTGAGATCCGGGTTCTTGTTTTTGTTTCACCCGCTCGAGATCGATAGATAGAGCGACTTCAGACCTACCGAGCGTGATCACTTTGTGACTCGTCAAAAACCAGATAATCGGGCAGCGTCACATTCGCATAATTGTCCATGCTTCCGCGGCGCAGAACCGCGTAAAGCATTCTGAAAATTATTCGTGAGACCTAAGCACTTATTTTGATACGTCCCACCCGCCCAATCTCCTTATCGCAGATGCCGCCCAAAAAATTGCAAATTGCAAAAAGCTCTTTGCGAAAATTGGAATTTGAACACATTAGGCAGGCCCAGGACACGGCCTTACCCGTGATTTAAGTTGGCAGCCGGAAGTCGGTTTTCGGGCTGGCGCTCAGCTGCATGCAGCCAAACTGCGTCTTCGGGCGCTTCAGGCAAATCGAAGGCTGCGTCCCTAAATCTGCGTAAATCAATCTCGCCTTCGTGCTAACCGGATCTTTCGATCTTTTCGAAATTTTCGATATTTTGAAAACGTCATTCGATAAAGCGTCGAAAACTGCTCTAGGAGAATTAATTTCAGCCCGAAATAATGTAAATGAAATTTTTTATCGAATAAACAAGAATTGATCAAAATCCATGGGCAGCACATAGGATAACGGGGGGGGGGGGGAGCCAAATTTTTGAGATTTTCATATTTTGAAAACGCGAACCGATAGAACATCAAAAATTATGCTAAGAGATTTTTTACAACGCGAAAAAATGTATTATAAAAGTTTTATAGCCTAAAAACTATTTTTGAAAACTATGGGCAGCACATAGGATAACGAGGGGGGGGGGAATTTTCGGCGTTTTGAATATTTTCGATATTTTGAAAATGCCATTCGATAGAGGGCCGAAAAATATACTAAGAGTTTTTTTTACAGCCCGAAAAAAGCATATTTAAAAATACTTTTATCATAAAAAAAAGTTTGAGTGCCCCCGTTATTCCCCCCCCCCCCCCCCCCCCGTTATTTGAATCAGCGCAAAATTCTGCAGAAACAAGGTTCATTTAGAAACTCCGTGGACACTAAAAAACGTCTCTTTGTTAGAACGGCTTCGCCCAAAAAAAGCTCCAAAATTCCCTGTTCGAGCAATAAGATAACGAACAATTACCAGAATCTTGCAAGGTTTTAATGGAATTACCGTTCCAGGTTTAGTTTGAGGCCCGGCATCTGACGCTCAGAATTTGGACGAACAGTATATGGCGGTTCGGGTGGGGCAGGCGCCAATTTCCGGTTCGAGGGCCCGTTATATACTGGTTCTTCACGGGTGATAAGCGTCTTTTAGCTTTGTTCTTCATCATGATAACACAACGTAAGGGAAAGGTCATATCTCCAGCCCCATGGGAACGCTGGAAAAGCAGGCAGGCGCGTCATGTCTCGGCCCCTCTCCTCTGGGCGCCCTCTCTCGCCGCTGCATGTGTTACATCAGGGCCAGGGCCCGAAAAAGTGTGAAAAGTGCCCGAATGGACCGCCGCCAGGCGGCGGCTGACTGGGGGTTAGACCAGCGCCGCGGCAGCGGCGCAGATTTTTTTGAAAAAGCGATCAGAATTCGGAGAAAAATGAGGAAAATGTATCATTATGGCAAGTAAACCCGCACTTTTTCTGTCCTTCCGATAACATTGATCGTCTGTGTTGTGAAAAAAATTATTTTAATAAATTTTGTGTTGCATGTTATACCGCGAAACGCTCTAATTAAGCTGAAGAGGATGATCGCGAAAACCGAGCAGAGAAAGCCCATGGACGACAATTCCCTAAAATTGATTCTTGCTAAACTTCCTATTTATTCCTACAGACTACAGACCTATATATTCTTTTCACGTCAACGTCAGCTTCTGATTCATTCCAAATTTTATTTGACGGTTCCGACCAACGATGATGACGCTGCTGCCGATGACGTCGCACTACAATTCTGGAATAACGACGGCGGAATACTAAAAATATCGCCACATCCCGCCTAAACTTCTCAATTCTGCACCTGGAATTATTTTCATCTACCGGCTCAACTGAAAAAGCTACAAAAATTCAGAAATCGTTTGCTACTACTGCTACTAAACCCCCAGAAAATATTTGGAGCCGTTTGGAGTATCGTTTCGAAATTCCTAATCCCAGAACTTAACGTAAATCAGTTAAATCCCGTACTCGGCGCTCCACTGGACGATCGGCTCTAAAATCGTCCTGCATAATGTACATGGTACCGTACATACTCTGTAAAAAAATCTAAGCGATCCGATTCGTTTAAGGTACCCTCCGGGACCAGCGACTGTTTACCTTAAAAATCATTGACTTTGGGCATCGGACATGTTTTGGTCCCCGTTGACCCCCTTAACCTCAACCGATTAGGACCAAATTTGTCCTGCGTATACTACAGAGTGTGCTTTGTCGGATGTCGGATCCGAGGTTATGAGATATCGGATCGCTTAGATTTTTTTACAGAGTATGTACGGTACCATGTACATTATGCAGGACGATTTTAGAGCCGATCGTCCAGTGGAGCGCCGAGTACGGGATTTAACTGATTTACGTTAAGTTCTGGGATTAGGAATTTCGAAACGATACTCCAAACGGCTCCAAATATTTTCTGGGGTTTAGTAGCAGTAGTAGCAAACGATTTCTGAATTTTTGTAGCTTTTTCAATTGAGCCGGTAGATTAAAATAATTCCAGGTGCAGAATTGAGAAGTTTAGGCGGGATGTGGCGATATTTTTAGTATTCCGCCGTCGTTATTCCAGAATTGTAGTGCGACGTCATCGGCAGCAGCGTCATCATCGTTGGTCGGAACCGTCAAATAAAATTTGGAATGAATCAGAAGCTGACGTTGACGTGAAAAGAATATATAGGTCTGTAGTCTGTAGGAATAAATAGGAAGTTTAGCAAGAATCAATTTTAGGGAATTGTCGTCCATGGGCTTTCTGTGCTCGGTTTTCGCGATCATCCTCTTCAGCTTAATTAGAGTGCTTCGCGGTATATGTAGCATGCAACACAAAATTTATTAAAAATATTTATTTCACAACACAGAGAACGCATCCAAAATACATAACGTAGGGGCCTTCCTTAACCAGGGGTAATCAATGGCGCCGAAGGCGCCGAAAAAAATGCGAGATTACTAGCCCTTAGACCAGCGCCCAGACCCGTTTTTGGGACCAGCGCCCACCGGGTTTTGCCCAAAGTCTTCGGGCCCTGTGTTACATCCCCTTCCCCCACTTGGCGAATGGAATCAAAAAAGTATTTTGAGCAAAAAAGGGTCAGGGCATCTTGTTCAGCAGAAAAAGGGCTTTCAAATGAGCTATCAGATGTATGATTTTCAAATAATTCAGCAAAAAATTCTATTGAATCCACTTTCTCCCGTGTCAAAATTCGACGGCCAGGTCGTGCACTTCCAGGCCCGTAGGAGGGGCCCAGGGGCCCTGGGCCCCCGAAATCGGTCAAGGTCCGAAAAATTCATAAGGGGGGACCCTTATGATTTTTAGTTACAAAAATTTTTTGCCTGCGGCGCTGGTTTTCCATTGGTGAATCAATTATTCAAAAAAACTTCGCCTGCGGCGCGTTTTTTGCTGTGTTGTCACACACGAATTTGAGTGTAGCGAACGTTTTTTTGCTATTTTTTGCCTGCAGGGGGGAGGTCGCCAAAATTTTTGGCCCCCGAAATTTCGGTTCCGCTACGGGCCTGTGCACTTCCCTAGTTAGCTCTGTTCTTCTTCATGATAACATCGCCCTATATTGCTAAGGCACGCGGGTTTGGGGGTCTTCATTGGTGATATCTACAGGGTGTCCCATAAAAAAGCACCCCTCCGGCATTTCGCCGTATTTCATCCGATCGGTCCGAAATTTGGACCAGAGGTGTATCAGACCCCAAATAACCACAATCCGGACTTATAGCCCGCCAGCTACAGCAATCTTCGAGATAAAACAAAAATAAACTTTATTATCCGTTTTTCATATGGTTTTCGTCGAAATCGACCCTTCAAATATTAAGTGAAAATGAAGCGGAAAGCCTGCTTTGCCCCTAGAGATTTTTTCTGATAAGAATTAGTGAAATAACCGTTGGTTTCAACAATTTTTGTAACGCAAGGTCACCCCCGATATTAAGCGAAATTAGGGATTCGCCGCCGGAAGTCGATGCAAATCGATGCAAAGTCCAAAAAGATAGCCGAAAAAACTGTTAAGAACCGCGTAAAAAACAGTATTTTGACGATAACTCGAAAACTACTGTAGCGATCGGGCTATAAGTCAGGATTGTGGTTATTTAGGGTCTGATGCACCTCCAGTCCGATTTTGGGACTGTTGGAATGTAATACGGCGAAATGCCGGAGGGGTGCTTTTTTATGGGACACCCTGTATTTACTATTTACCCGTCGGTTTTGCTGCTTGGTGTTGCATATCATAATAGGCAGATCATACTGGGAAAATTGGCGGAAACAACGTGAAAATGTTGTCTATCGCCTTTAGGTTTGAAACTAGAGATGTTATTATTCAAATCAAATCTGAGGATTTGAAAGTTTCTCAAATCAAATCCAGATTTGATTTGAAAGTCCAGCCAGTTTCAAATCAAATCCAGATTTGATTTCGGCGGAATCAAATCTCAAATCTGCTTATTCAAATCAAATCGGATTTGAGTCGGATTTGATTTAAATAATAACATCTCTATTTGAAACTGATCATCGTGAGAATGTAAGGCATGCAGGCAGACAACATTTCAAAAAAACCCTAATACGGACAAGTTCCTTTCGTGGTTGTCGATACCGCCAGTCACTGAAGGGGTCGATTTTATTGCTTGCCAATCCCTTTAAAAAGTCACTATAACGCCAAATAAGCCATGCTAAGAATTCCAAGCATGGAATCGTTTGTGGCGAGTGTGGGGTTTTGTATGGATGGGTGCTGGAGGCCTTTTCTCGGTCTTCGGATGCCTATTCACACCGTCCTCTTCTGCCCTCCTCTCTCGCCTCTTTCCGTTCCATTCCCCCTTCCGTTTCCGGTCCCGCGCCGCGCGCCTTTTTCTCCGTGATAACAGTCGGCCACCTCTCGGCAGCGCTTTCTTTCCTTCTTTCCTTCCTTTCTTCGTCTCGGACCATTTGCCTTCTTTTTCTGGGAGGCGCTTGCCATATTCAGAATGCCACTTGTGGGCGAGGCCATGCCCAAGATTGTGATTGTTTAGGGGAGCGTGGCGGTATCGATTTTTTACGTATTGTCGTATTTTATCTATCGTAATATATCGTAATTTTGTATTTAGGGTTTCATGGCAAAATTATCTCAGTTTCGCCGCTCTAACCGTAATTTCGGCATTAAAAAATATAACTGCCAATACCTCGACTTTCCAGGTTTTCCTGATTTTCCAAGTTATGTTTCTTCGCTAATTTTCGAATTAATGCGTTCTTTTTGGCTGAAATTTTTTTACGGTTTTTGCCCCAAAATGCTGTATTTTGTACCAAATTAAAAAATAGCAAACCTGGAAATTTTCCTGAATTCGTAAAT
The DNA here is from genome assembly GCA_958295435.1 of Mesorhabditis spiculigera. Taxonomy (NCBI): domain Eukaryota; kingdom Metazoa; phylum Nematoda; class Chromadorea; order Rhabditida; family Rhabditidae; genus Mesorhabditis; species Mesorhabditis spiculigera. Next base: position 1,254,908 of record CATQJA010002710.1, on the reverse strand, counting down.
TTAATTTGATTTCATTAAAAACTCATTTTGAAGCATAAAAATTGTTTATTTGATTCCAAACTGATTTTCAAATGTTTTAAGACGTTGATGTTGTAAATATATTTAAAACCAGCGGGGGAGGAGCCGCTCCGCGACTCTCCCCCGCTGGACCCCGTCAAGGCACCATCAATTGGGCGCCCTTCCACAGAAAGTTTCCACGAAAGAAAAACGCATCTCTCATGCAGCTCACGCAAGCTTGAACTGCTAGTCTCGTTATTAAGCCTGCGGCGTATGTTTGATCGGCTAGGTCGCTACCTCATCCTGCGGCCCAAGCTTGAGCGGTTACCTCGTTCTTTAAGCCTGCGGCGTTAGCTTGTGCGGCTAGCTTCGTTCTAAAGCCTGCGGCGCTGGCTTGTTCGGCTAGCTTCGTTATAAAGCCTGCGGCGCTAGCTTGAGCGGTAACCGCCTTCTTTAAGCCTGCGGCGCTAGCTTGAGCGGCTAGCTTCGTTTCAAAGCCTGCGGCGCTAGCTTGTACGGCCAGCTTCGTTCTAAAGCCTGCGGCGCTGGCTTGCGCGGCTAGCTTCGTCATAAAGCCTGCGGCGCTAGCTTGAGCGGTTACTTCCTTCTTTAGCCTGCGGCGCTAGCTTGTCTGGCCAGCTTCGTTCTAAAGCCTGCGGCGCTGGCTTGAGCGGCTACCTCCTTCTTTAAGCCTGCGGCGCTAGCTTGAGCGGCTAGCTTCGTTTCAAAGCCTGCGGCGCTAGCTTGTACGGCCAGCTTCGTTCTAAAGCCTGCGGCGCTGGCTTGTGCGGCTAGCTTCGTTATAAAGCCTGCGGCGCTAGCTTGAGCGGTAACCGCCTTCTTTAAGCCTGCGGCGCTAGCTTGAGCGGCTAGCTTCGTTTCAAAGCCTGCGGCGCTAGCTTGTACGGCCAGCTTCGTTCTAAAGCCTGCGGCGCTGGCTTGCGCGGCTAGCTTCGTCATAAAGCCTGCGGCGCTAGCTTGAGCGGTTACTTCCTTCTTTAGCCTGCGGCGCTAGCTTGTCTGGCCAGCTTCGTTCTAAAGCCTGCGGCGCTGAGCTTGAGCGGCTACCTCCTTCTTTAAGCCTGCGGCGCTAGCTTGAGCGGCTAGCTTCGTTTCAAAGCCTGCGGCGCTAGCTTGTACGGCCAGCTTCGTTATAAAGCCTGCCGCGCTAGCTTGAGCGGCTAGCTTGGTTCTAAAGCCTGCGGCGCTAGCTTGGTTCTAAAGCCTACGGCGCTAGCTTGAGCGGCTAGCTTGGTTCTAAAGCCTACGGCGCTAGCTTGAGCGGCTAGCTTGGTTCTAAAGCCTGCGGCGCTAGCTTGAGCGGCTAGCTTGGTTCTAAAGCCTGCGGCGCTAGCTTGAGCGGCTAGCTTGGTTCTAAAGCCTGCGGCGCTAGCTTGAGCGGCTAGCTTCGTTTCAAAGCCTGCGGCGCTAGCTTGTACGGCCAGCTTCGTTCTAAAGCCTGCGGCGCCGGCTTGTTCGGCTAGCTTCGTTATAAAGCCTGCGGCGCTAGCTTGAGCGGCTAGCTTGGTTCTAAAGCCTACGGCGCTAGCTTGAGCGGCTAGCTTGGTTCTAAAGCCTGCGGCGCTAAGCTTGAGCGGCTAGCTTGGTTCTAAAGCCTACGGCGCTAGCTTGAGCGGCTAGCTTGGTTCTAAAGCCTGCGGCGCTAGCTTGAGCGGCTAGCTTGGTTCTAAAGCCTACGGCGCTAGCTTGAGCGGCTAGCTTGGTTCTAAAGCCTGCGGCGCTAGCTTGAGCGGCTAGCTTCGTTCTAAAGCCTGCGGCGCTAGCTTGAGCGGCTAGCTTCGTTCTAAAGCCTGCGGCGCTAGCTTGCGAGGTTAGCTTCATACTTAAGCCTGCGGCGCAAGCTTGGGTTCCTTATCCCGCGGCGCAATTTTGAAGGGCTAGCTCTGACCTTGGGCCCGCGGCGCTAGCTTGCCCGGCTAACTTCCTTCCGAAGCTTGCGACGCTAGTTTCAGGGGCCGGCCTGAACCTTTAGCCTGCGGCGCTAATTTCAGCGGCTAGCGTCGTTCCAAAGTCTGCGGCGCTAGTTTGAGCAGTTAGCTTGATTCCTTGGCCTGCGGCGCATGCTTGAACGGGTAGCTTCATTCTATAGGCTGCGGCTTGAGTGACGAACTTCATAATAACGTCCCTACACGGAAATCTACTCCGAAACGCACTTTCCGAGCAAAAAGCAAAACAACTAAGATATCCGGGGATCGAACCTCCGATTTTTTACGTATTGTCGTATTTTATCTATCGTAATATATCGTAATTTTGTATTTAGGGTTTCATGGCAAAATTATCTCAGTTTCGCCGCTCTAACCGTAATTTCGGCATTAAAAAATATAACTGCCAATACCTCGACTTTCCAGGTTTTCCTGATTTTCCAAGTTATGTTTCTTCGCTAATTTTCGAATTAATGCGTTCTTTTTGGCTGAAATTTTTTTACGGTTTTTGCCCCAAAATGCTGTATTTTGTACCAAATTAAAAAATAGCAAACCTGGAAATTTTCCTGAATTCGTAAATTTAATTTGATTTCATTAAAAACTCATTTTGAAGCATAAAAATTGTTTATTTGATTCCAAACTGATTTTCAAATGTTTTAAGACGTTGATGTTGTAAATATATTTAAAACCAGCGGGGGAGGAGCCGCTCCGCGACTCTCCCCCGCTGGACCCCGTCAAGGCACCATCAATTGGGCGCCCTTCCACAGAAAGTTTCCACGAAAGAAAAACGCATCTCTCATGCAGCTCACGCAAGCTTGAACTGCTAGTCTCGTTATTAAGCCTGCGGCGTATGTTTGATCGGCTAGGTCGCTACCTCATCCTGCGGCCCAAGCTTGAGCGGTTACCTCGTTCTTTAAGCCTGCGGCGTTAGCTTGTGCGGCTAGCTTCGTTCTAAAGCCTGCGGCGCTAGCTTGAGCGGTAACCGCCTTCTTTAAGCCTGCGGCGCTAGCTTGAGCGGCTAGCTTCGTTTCAAAGCCTGCGGCGCTAGCTTGTACGGCCAGCTTCGTTCTAAAGCCTGCGGCGCTGGCTTGCGCGGCTAGCTTCGTCATAAAGCCTGCGGCGCTAGCTTGAGCGGTTACTTCCTTCTTTAGCCTGCGGCGCTAGCTTGTCTGGCCAGCTTCGTTCTAAAGCCTGCGGCGCTGGCTTGAGCGGCTACCTCCTTCTTTAAGCCTGCGGCGCTAGCTTGAGCGGCTAGCTTCGTTTCAAAGCCTGCGGCGCTAGCTTGTACGGCCAGCTTCGTTCTAAAGCCTGCGGCGCTGGCTTGTGCGGCTAGCTTCGTTATAAAGCCTGCCGCGCTAGCTTGAGCGGCTAGCTTGGTTCTAAAGCCTGCGGCGCTAGCTTGGTTCTAAAGCCTACGGCGCTAGCTTGAGCGGCTAGCTTGGTTCTAAAGCCTACGGCGCTAGCTTGAGCGGCTAGCTTGGTTCTAAAGCCTGCGGCGCTAGCTTGAGCGGCTAGCTTGGTTCTAAAGCCTGCGGCGCTAGCTTGAGCGGCTAGCTTGGTTCTAAAGCCTGCGGCGCTAGCTTGAGCGGCTAGCTTCGTTTCAAAGCCTGCGGCGCTAGCTTGTACGGCCAGCTTCGTTCTAAAGCCTGCGGCGCCGGCTTGTTCGGCTAGCTTCGTTATAAAGCCTGCGGCGCTAGCTTGAGCGGCTAGCTTGGTTCTAAAGCCTACGGCGCTAGCTTGAGCGGCTAGCTTGGTTCTAAAGCCTGCGGCGCTAGCTTGAGCGGCTAGCTTGGTTCTAAAGCCTACGGCGCTAGCTTGAGCGGCTAGCTTGGTTCTAAAGCCTGCGGCGCTAGCTTGAGCGGCTAGCTTGGTTCTAAAGCCTACGGCGCTAGCTTGAGCGGCTAGCTTGGTTCTAAAGCCTGCGGCGCTAGCTTGAGCGGCTAGCTTCGTTCTAAAGCCTGCGGCGCTAGCTTGAGCGGCTAGCTTCGTTCTAAAGCCTGCGGCGCTAGCTTGCGAGGTTAGCTTCATACTTAAGCCTGCGGCGCAAGCTTGGGTTCCTTATCCCGCGGCGCAATTTTGAAGGGCTAGCTCTGACCTTGGGCCCGCGGCGCTAGCTTGCCCGGCTAACTTCCTTCCGAAGCTTGCGACGCTAGTTTCAGGGGCCGGCCTGAACCTTTAGCCTGCGGCGCTAATTTCAGCGGCTAGCGTCGTTCCAAAGTCTGCGGCGCTAGTTTGAGCAGTTAGCTTGATTCCTTGGCCTGCGGCGCATGCTTGAACGGGTAGCTTCATTCTATAGGCTGCGGCTTGAGTGACGAACTTCATAATAACGTCCCTACACGGAAATCTACTCCGAAACGCACTTTCCGAGCAAAAAGCAAAACAACTAAGATATCCGGGGATCGAACCTCCGATGGTTAGATTAGCACGGCGAAGCGCTAACCACTGCACCATGCGATGCTTGGCAGCACACGCCAAAAACCCCTTTTGGGCATTGCCTGGGGCAGGGGAAGGAAAGGCATCGAGAGGTAGATCCAAAGAGACGACCAAACTCGCGAGTGCAACTGGCAAGAATGAGCAAATTTGTATTTTTTCACATTATGCAAATTAGGCTTCCCGGACCCCCAAAAATCAATAAAACCGGCTTTAACTTTGTAAACTTGTATTTTATCGGGATTCTGAAAGCGCCATCGGAAAGAGGAGGGTCGATTCCCCCGGGTGACGGAGAATTAAGGCATTTTGGACACGGGAAGGCCCTCAAATCGAGCCTCGAAACTGACCTCCGCACACACACACACACAAAGATACGCGACCAAATTATATAAGGTAGGATTATTCTTGCATATCCATCGATTTTACAGGCGTTCCGCATTTTTTGAAATCTCGAAAAAATCGCAAAAAATTCTAATTTTATTGGGGCCTGGTTTTATAGTGATTCTAGGTTATTTTAACCGAGCCAATCTTTTGTGTTTTTGTATACTTGTAAGCTTCAAATTAATCAAGCAAAATTTGACGTTGTTCCATCCCCTGTTTCGTAACTCCCATGTGTGTCATACCGGCAAAAACGTGTCAGGGATTCCTCCCTTGCCAAAGATAAGGCAGAACGCTTTTCTTTACGATTTTTTTCGCTTTCCTGCAGTCCTGAAAATTTTTTAACATCGTAAAGCTACGAATTTTTCCTTATTTTTCAGAATTTAACGTCAATATAAAAATATTAAAAGAAATTTCTATGAAAAAAGTAGATTTCTAGATTATATTATAGCTTTTTTATATATTTTTAACACCCAACAAAACCTTTCCCAGCCACCCGTTTTTACGATTTGCTGTGTGTTTGCTTCGGCTGTATATTCCTTCGTTGCTCGCTTCCTTCCTGCTTTCCACAATCTTCCTCATCCTCCCCGTCCCAGGTGTCGATTGGAGCATCGCGTAGCCGACCGCTGATTCTCGGCCTCCCCTCACTTTTTGCGTGGGCTTTCAGCCGTCGATATTAGCCTGAGGGCACGAACCCGTTCCTTCTTCTTGATGTTCCACTACATGCAGCCGTACGGCCACACCCCTGGCCGAGAATTGGGTTTTTGTTAAGAGAATTGTTGACGGGAAAATTCGTTTCATAGGTTTTGAATGGGTTAAATGATTTGAGTAATTGACTTTTTTGCTTTTTTAAAAAATTGCGATCAAATTTTCGTATCTACCGGGCCTATTTTTACAAAAAATTTCTAATTTTTCACTTGTTTATAATGGGTTTTCAAGCTCGGGGTTTGAATTTCGTAATTTTCGCTCTTTTTTCTTTTTAGGACAACGGGCTAGCTAGCATTGGCCCTTGCCAACAAAGCATTTTGACTAGGTTTTCATGGTGTCACGCCGCTTTTAACGGCACTTGGAATCCGAAATCGGCCCTTCTACCAACTAGGTCTCGACCGTTATGCAGCGCATCACATGGCTAATGTTGGCCTTTTCTTTTGAGTTCTTAAATCGCTATATCGCTACAGGGAACAAAAAAGAATTGCGCGTTGCATGCGTTACTTGACGAGTAGCTGTCGAGACCTAGTCCTAAGGGTAGGTCGATTCTTGCCTTTACTGAAGCTTTAAAGCTTCAGACAAGCCCAGGCCAATAAATTTCTGGCCGCAACATACCTGAAGATTCCGCAGCGCGACCCGTTACGTGACGACCAACACGACACGCAAGCCGACACGCAACGCCAGATAAGCACAACGCGATCGGAACGCGAATCCCGACGTGGAACACGACGCGGCACGCAACGCGAAAACCAACCCGGCAAATAACGCATCGCCGCTTGATTTCGTAAATCACGAAATCCGTTACGCAATGGAACAGTATCTATAGCGAATCCATGGCTAAAAGTCGACAGTCATACCTTTCGCGTCCCTTTAAACCAAAAATAGACGTACCGGGTACGATATGATTAAATCAGATACCATCACGCTTACGCGGCCACTACACAAACAATCCGGGTAACGGTAATTCCACCCAGATCCATCTATCCTAAAGGGGCGATGACCTTGATTTGGCCATGCAACCGGAGAGGGGCTGATATTTTGAGGGTCATCCTCCCCCCAGTGCCCCCCTAGCAAGCCAAGGAATTGATCCCCACCCCTTCGGCCTCTCCCTCTCGTGCTCCCTCTGCAGTCCGTACGAAAAGATCCTGTGGACAGATAGGAGGCATTGACCTGAACGCCCAACAGGAATTCCCTAAATGACACTGACTGCCCATTTTTCACCGTAACTTTTTTTGGCCGACCTAAAAAGAGGATAGGCACACTTTCGAAAATAGTATGGGTTTGGAATTTCCTCGATTGTGAAAGGTATATGCGCCTAAAATGTGCTGTCTGTCGGCATAGGAATCCACGATTTTTGCCTTTTTTACAGGTTTTATACGCTTAAAATTACCTTATTTAGCCTTGGAATCCGCGCGGTCGTTCGAATTCATGCAAAATGTTGACTTTCGAAGTTTCTATTTCGAAAGAGCCGATTTTGTGACCGTCGCTTGGATGTACACGGATTTTAACTGATTAGCTAGACCCAAATTTTTCCAGAAAATAGCCAATTTCGAAGCTCACCGGAGGCTTACAGTGCTTTAATTTTTTAGTTATTCGCCGTTTTTATAATTTTTAAGTTTTTTGTGTAGAAAAATTTGAAAAAAATTGATTTCCAATACGATTTTGGCATTTTTAAAAGCCGGCTTGCTTTTTTTTATTTCAGACCTTTCATGTTGTATGAAATTTCGCATCACCCTGGTTGAGGTTTTTTATAAAGTTCACCGTAATCTCCTAAGTTTTCTGCTTAAACGTGGTGTTTAAAAAATAAGGCTTTTTCCCAGTGACAATTACTGAATTCTCGGAAATTTTTTGCGTCTTTTCGCTAGTATCATTCATGACATTTTTCAACGAGAATTTTTCGCAAGTTCAAGTCTTTTCAAAAAATTTGCTTGACGTGTTTTCTTGCCTGAAAGTCAAGCGCGAACCTACATCACATTCAACTTCTTGCCCTGATTCGCATTGTGTGTGCCAGCTTGCCTGCCTTGGGGGTAGTTTTGGTGCTGTGGCTGCGGCTGTGAGAGTTGAGTGAGGGTGGAAAGTGCATTAGCCTTCCTTCCTTCCTCCTTTCCTGCTTCTTACTTCCAAGGACCACCCTCCTTGCAGCCACCCTTTTCCGTCATGTTCCGAACGGCTACTATACCCACCCCACCCATGCCACCAACCTTTTCACCCCTCATTTTCCATCCCATGCCTTTTAGCGGTTCATGCCAATGCTTTGGGGCGGCCGTTAATGCGCTATTTTCCTCGGTTTGGAAGCCAAAAAATTTTTTACATTGATGTTATGGCCCGACCCCTTTAAACGTTGAAAAAAAGCTAAATTAGGCCAAAAAGCTTGATGTTGCCATTTTTTAAAATGACCAAATTGACCAGAAAAAGATCTGGAAACCTGTAAAGCTACTGTAGGTTCAATTTGCGTAAAAAAGCTTACTCCCACTGTTCCCTAAAAATGGGAAAATAACCAGAAGTCCAAAGTCCAAAAAAGCTTGTTTCTGTCGCTGTGCCGTAAAATGGTTGAAATTTCGATAATTCGGCGCCGTTACTGTGCTTTCAAACCCAAAAAAAAAGAAGAAAAAAGTTTGCGGACCTCGTGAAACGGTTCAAGTCGACGAGGTGTGTCACTATCCCTTTAATTATGAGGTAGCTTGATTCCGCTATCCCTTTAAATTTGAGCGTAATCGGGCTGTAAATCGGAAGTCGATTTTTCGCCGGTTCACTCCGGTCTAAAATAAAATAAACTTGGTGGCAGCACCCCTTCACACGCCGCCTCAAATTAGCCCTCACCCGATGTTGCCAATTAAGAATATACTACTCTAGGCGTCCCAGCGGGAGAGTTTAGGGCCCATCCGCTCAGATAGGGGGAAGAAGCCGGGAAAAGCCCAGCAGTGACGATGTGAAATGTGGGAGTAATTTGTGGGAATGGCCCACCCCGGAGAGGGTGTTCTTCTTTAGGGCGAAAGAGCTAGAGAGAGAGAGAGAGAGAGAGAGAGAGAAATACAGATATATTTATCCCCGCCTCTCTCTCTCTCTCTCTCTCTTATGCCCATTACACCCCCACTGGGCACTACTCTGGGCCCTAAGGCTGTGTGCCCTCCCCGGGCTACACCCCTGTGGCCACTGACCAGCCATGCCAAGGAGCAAAGCCGAGAGACATTTCGTTGCCCCAATTTTCCGTAGCGCACCTGTGGACGGGGGTCCGATTACCACCGGAACGGAACTGTTGTCACTACTTGACATCAGCTGGTCCCTGGAAAGTGGTGAATTTTTTTAGAATTAGTGTAATTTGGTGCATTTTTATTTTTGATCTTTCTCTCTGTCGCTCTCTCGCTCATTCTCTGTCTCTCTCCCCTCTCTATCGCTTTCTCGCTCCTAGGACACCTAATTTTCTCACGTATGGGTATGCAAATTAGCCGTTTTTTCTGGGCTTACTTTACAATTTTATTTCTTTCTTCCTTTTTTCTCGATTTGTTTAGCTTTCTCTCTGTCTCTCGTTCCACTCTCTCTCAATCTCACGGTTTCTCCCGCTCTCGCCCTATCGGTCACTCTCCCTCGCCCTTTCTTTCTCTCTCTATCTCGCTCTCTCTGGCTCTCACTCTCTCGCGTTCTAACTGTCGTTCTGCTTTTCCATCTCTCGCTCTCTCTCTCGATTGCTCTCTCTCTCTCTCTCTCTCTCTCTCTCTCTCTCTTTCTCTCACTCTCCTAATTATGCCAATCACCAGATTTTTTTCCCTAACTTTCCCATCATCACCAAATTCCCAGCCCTCCGTTTTTTCCATTCCCGTCCTAGGGTCATCCCTCCCTTTTCTTGCCCCCTTATATGGGAATGGAGTGCACTTTTCGGGCCCGATTTTCGCCCGAGAAAAAAGGGTCCGCAGTGTGTTCTCGGCTAGTTGTGGAAAAAAGAAGACGCGAGAAGGGGGGAAGAGACCATCTGTGCCCCCCTTGGGAAACAAGAATTCCACTGTGGTCAGTCGGTCGTTCCAGAGGGGGAGGAGACAGACCGGAGGGGACACTTCACTGTTACGACACACACTTTTGGGCCTTGTGGTTAGCATGGACACTTTTAGGCTTAATTGTTATAAAACGTTTTAGGTAGCTTCTGGTTTTCCTGGGAGTGAAAGGGATATTGAAGCCAAAAAGGAGTTGAGGTCAGGGTTGGTCACGAAAAGAGCGGGAGCTGGGAGCGGGGAGCTGATTTGCGAGCCCCGCTCAAGAGCGGGAGCGGGAGCTGAAAATCCTTGGCTCCCGCTCAGCTCCGGCTCTTGAGCCGGCTCTTTTGGAAAAGCGAGAACCGAACCCCGCTCAACTTAAACCGGATTCGGCAAATCAGATATCTATGCAAATCAGGCAATTCAAGGCAAAAATTATTCAGTTTTATTGGAATTTTGCGTGATTTGCATAAATAGTTAATTTGCAGCATCCGGTGTGAGTAGAGCAGGTCTGGCTCTCGCTCTTTTCCAAAAGAGCCGGCTCAAGAGCTGGAGCTGAGCGGGAGCTGTGAATTTTCAGCTCCCGCTCGGCTCCTGCTCCAGCTCAGCTCCGGCTCAGAGCCGGCTCTCAAAATGACCAGCGTTTAGAGAATGAAGTCTTTTTCGAACGGAAAAGTGTATTTATCTAGGATTCTAATTGATATTTTGCTAGCAGTTCCAAGTTTTTCTTGGGATTAAAGGGACTGGGAAGGTGAAGGTAGCCCCTCAACCCCCCGGAAATTTACCAAATACCACCATTTTCCTCAATGAATCTCTGCTAGCCCGCCCACCATGGGCTCCACGGCAAACCCTAGAATTTTGTGTTCCTCATGCATTTCTGCTAGCATGCCTGCGTGGCAATTTTTTGATTTTGACTCGACCTCTTTAAAGCAACCGGGCATTCGAGTTTCTGCCCCAATTTCGTTATCAACTTTGATTTATGCAGGTTTAAAGTGAATGGAGCCACAGACTTTTTCCAGTCAGAATTATTTTATAGGAACTCGGAAGGCAAATCCATAGCTTTATTTTAAGATTTTCTGCAATTTTTATTCTTCAATCGTGTTTTCCTTACCGTGATATACATTTTATCAATTTGATCGATTCCAGGTGACCAACGAGGAAAGAAGGATCGACAGCTTTTTTCTGCCAATTCGTCGCCAATTTTCGGTGGCACCTTCTTCATTATTTCTAACAGATTCAATATCGCATAATTGCTTGTCAAGCCTCCACCCAATTTTGGCCCCCATTGCAACTATAATTGGCTTTAAAATGTGACAGCCGATGGGTGGAGGACCGAACGGCTCTGATTAAACGGGAGCCATTTCCGTCCCTTGAGAGGAGAGAGAAAGCGAGAAAGAGAGAAAGAGAGGAACGGAAATGATGGAGACAATTAGTATGCCCTTCGGGGGCCCCGATCCACAATGGCCCAATCTTGGCCCCCCAGGGTCTCCCCCTGGGGCCCGATATTCGGCATTTGATGGGTCTTTGCTCTCTTTCACTATTTGCCTCTCTCTCGCTCTCTCTCTCTCTCTCTCTCTCTCTCTCTCTCGCTCTCTCCGCCCCAATCCCATCAACACCTCTTCTTCTCCTCCTTCTTCCCCCCTAGGGGTCAGCCGGTCAACGTGGTTAGTATAGAACGGAATTTTGGGACTAGCTTCTCGGAATACGTGACTTTTTTTTACTATATATACCAAGATGGTGTAACTTTTTATTCTTTATGTAACTCTTTCTTTCTTTCCCTCTCTCTGTATCTCTCCCTCCCGTTTTTTTTTAACGTTAACCCCTCTCGTTTTCTGCAACCCACCCGAAACAACCTGCAACATTTCCGTTCCCTTCCACCCAGACTTTTTGTTAGTCGGAGCGGACAGTTGTTCTCTCTCTCTCTCTCTCTCTCTCTCTCTCTCGTCTCACACAAGGGTCATAATTTAGACGCGTGCCCCGGGGCCATTTCTGTGTGTTGGGCTATACAGTCCCATCATTCACCCCTCAACACAACCGACCATTGCCCCCACAAAATCGCTCACTTTCGTTCTCTCTCTCTCTTTCTCTTTCTCTCTCTCTCTCTCTCTCTCTATCATTTTCTCTCTCGAGATTTCTCTTTCGGTCACTAACTGTCACCATGCCTTTAAAGGGACAGGGAAAGAATGGATAAGAATATGGATTTTTTGGCAAGAAGTCTTGTCGGATTTTGCGGTTAGCGAAGCGACGAAGCGCAACCCATACGTCAAAATTTTCATTGCGTAATCGATTACAGGCCCTTAAATGGGGCGTGTGCGTCGCGCGTCGCGGCCAAAACAAATCCGTAGGACATCTAAAGTGAACAAAATCCATAACCCTACCTTACATTTGCCCTTAAAAACGAATCAGTACGTTTTATACCTCGTTACGCCACTCGGGGAGGTGTCTCCCGCTTGGACCGCCCGGAGAACAGCGTAATCGTGAATTTATGACCTTTCACGTGCAGCGGGTTGCCGCACCTTCGTTTTCTCGTCTTCTCTCTCTCTCTCTCTCTCTCTCTACCCCTTTGAAAAGTCATTAGCCCTTTCACAGCCCATTCCCTTTCCTTCCCCCTATTTCGCCAAGGTTTATTGCCTATAGCTAGCCGATTTTTGCCGGTCTACACGACTACTCGGGGCTCCAATTAACGCTTTTCTGAACGGGGCGTAATTTCATGGGTTTAAGTGGCTGTCTTTGGCAAAAACAAGCTTTTCCTAATACTAATAATACCGTATTAAGTCTTTTATTGAAAACTCCGCTCCGATACGTAAGCACGCTCCAAGTGATGAGCGAACGGCCGAGGCAAAAAGTGACTAGCTGCCGTGTGTGGTGACAGTTTGTTGAGATGTGCCGACTTGAGAGAGAGAGAGAGAGAGAGAGAGAGAGAGCGCAGCGATCTGTCATCCATTGGATGGATTGACACATCTTGATGACTGGATCGGGGTTGACCTATAGAGGGCTAGCAAGAAAGACTACGCAGAACAACTCCCGACGACACGCCAATAAACCGATGGCCTTAACTTTTATTGATCTAGTGGTCGACTTTGGCATGATCTTTAACTGTTCGTGTCCCTTTAAAACGCATCGCGTTTCTTAAGCGGCTAAGTTCCGGTTTTTCAAATTCAGGCCTCCTAGCTGTCTTAGTCCCTTTAAATTTGCAGAATTTCGCGCTCTAGCCCTCTAAAATATATCTAGAAATTTTTAAACCTATCAAGATTTGCGGAATCATGCCCTTTGTACCTGTCGCGGTCCATTTAAAACAGATTAAAATTTTCTTAAGCTCGACGTTTCCAAAAGTTTCTTTGCATCAGTCTCAGCTGCTGTCACAGTCCCTTTAAAAAGACCACCAACTAGTCCTGCACCTAACCGTAATAGGCTTGATCCGCCCGATCCATCCCGATTTGCCCTACCCTTCCATCCATCCACCCCCTTTTGCTCTACTCAATCCCCCTCCAACCCCCATCCATTTCCACCCCCACCCTCGTCTTCACCACCCCTAAAAAGCGCCCCGAAAATCCCTTTATTCGGCCCGCCACTATTTCTCTGCTTCTCTCCTTCTCTGCTTCTCTCTCTCTCTCTCTCTCTCTCGCCTTTTCCTAGGCTAACCGGTCTCCATTTGGTGAGTCGCCGCCCCTTCACTAAAGGCCGTCAACCCTTCTCTCTTCACTCAGTCACTACAAAGCTTTACTATATTATGGCAATGGTTACAGAGGGTTATGGTGTTTTTTAAAGGGCCTAGGAAGGGTGAGACCTACCCCTTTGGTCGGCTGGGTCTCGACAGCTACCGGATAAACCACAATACGCCTATGCGTATCTTTGGATATTTCACTTCTTGACTTTGTTGGTTTTCACACCGACAGTAATGTTATTAACTGTCTTTTGGAGTGGCGCGTAGCTGCCGAGATCTAGCTTCCATGCCCCTTGAATTTTTTATTTGCTGAAAATGAGTTTGTACCATTTAAGCAAAACGATGGATAGTGCGAGAGAGAAAAAGAGAGAGAGCGAGAGAGAGCGAGAGAGAGAAGGCAAGAGTCGCCTTCATGATTTTTCTGAACTGCGTCTCGTGTAAAACAACTTCTCCCGCAGGTTCTTTGAAATACGGTAACTGAGATCCTGCCTTTCCTAAATCTGTTCTCTTGCTCGGTGAGAGCTTTTTGAGCCCTTTCAAGCACTTCCCACCAACGGACAGCCTAGTTTCTTCGTTTTTACTATTTACACAGTAACCTTTTTCTGCCGATGTGAACCGTGTGAACACGGAGAATACCCCGGGATTTTTGTGGGCGGATGGCCCAGTTTCTTGTGTTCTATCCTTCTCTCGCTCTCTTTCTCTCTCTCTCTCTATCTCTGTCTGTAGCTTTTTGAGGGCCTTGTGGACACTGGTCAGACAGGGTTTGGGCACTTCTTTCCGTGGCACACCCAACAACGCTCTAGGAATTTTTGTGTTTTTATTGATAAATCTTTTTCTCTCTATCTCTCGCTCTAGTTGTTTCTCTCCGTCTCTCTCGCTCTCTCCCTTGCTCTCGCTGTCTCTCTCACTCTCCCTCTCTCTCGCTTTGATGCATGCCTGGATGCAATAATTTTGGACCTATATCTCATCATAAAACCCCGAGAAACAGGATGGCATAAGGACAGCTGGCCCTCGTCGGCGGCACGCTACAGCGCGTGGGCCCTAAAATGGGTCCTTAGGCGAGAGAGAGCGGGAGAGAAGGGGATGAAAATTATGACCCTGTCACTCTTCCGAAACAGTCCTAAGAACGTCCCGCTGAGAGAGAGAGAGAGAGAGACAGAGAGAGAGAGCGTCAGGTCCACTTGTGTCACCTCCCCTATCAAACGTGCCGAAAATAATTGACCCTGCTGTCTCTATTGTCAATTGGGCCACACAAGGAGCGCCCACTTGAACCGGGGATTTGTGCCCCCAGGGCATCCAGTCAATAGAATGGTCGTGGACCGTGAGCTACAGGTTTTTAGAGCTGGGAAGGCAGCTGCCGGCTCTCCATTTTTGCCTTCGATCGGTTTTCCATACTATTCAGTAATTTTTGTGATTCTCAATTCAACAGTTTTTTACAGATACTCTTCTCCGAAAACCGGACGATGAACCTCCTGATGAGCGAATTTTCTTTTTTGGCTGGTTTATGAACTTTTTGCAGTTATCAGTTGCGCTCTTGCCTTTCATTGCCATTTCTTCATCAATCTTTGCCAGTCTGCCTTTTCTTAAACAATCTCTGCCGGCTTGCTTGCTAACCTCACATTTCCAACATTGTCTTGGTCTCTTAGCCGCTCTTTTTTCTCTCAAGGATGTTTGCTAGTCCACCATGCATTAAAGAATCTCTGCTAGCTTGCCAATTCCTTAAGAATCTATGCGGGACTTTCCCTCCGTTTCACTTTTCCTCAAGAATCTCTGCAAGCCTGCCATTCCTAAACAGCTCTGTTGGTTTTCGTTTTCCCTCAAGAATCTCTGCTCTCTTACTTTTTCGTCAAGAAGCTTTCCTAGTCTTTTTGTTTCAAAAAATCTCTGCTAGCTTGCCCCTTTCAAAAGAATTACTGGGCAAATTACCCCTATATTTCCCATATCCATTCTCCAGTTGACCCCTTCCTATAAACAATGCCCTGCGCCGAAAAATACGGCCTATTTCCGCCCTTTCCGCCCATCCCGCCCGTTTTTATGGCCGTCCCGAGCCAACGGGCGTGGTGCCGCGAGCCCTGAGGGCACGCGCAGCTGCCCTGTATGCAAATTGGGGAAGGCCAGGGATGGTGCCATCTCACTATCTCTCTCTCGCTCTCTCTCTCTCTCTCTCTCTCTCTCTCTCTAATGCCGACAGAGACCCATACTGATTTATTCCCACACCGACTAACACCCCCGCTTCGCCGACACACCCCAACACCAAACCCGTAGCCCTAGGCGGCGGGCATTTTTGAGCTGTATCGATCTTTGAGAGGGTTTAGATTGGCTGAATTCCACAATTTTTTTTCTAGCTAGGCTGTTGCACCTTTTTTTTGACTGCTCCGATTTCAATCCGGTCCGTCGAAATTCCCCAAGAATCTTTGCTAGTACACAGTTTTTAAGCTATCTTTCAATTGTTCGGGATTGTTAGGCTGACTGAATTCCTAAATGGTTTCTGCTAGCCAGCCTTGAAATTTCTCACTTTTTTCGATTACCAGCGATTTTCTGGCCAGGGGTTTGAATTTCCCTAAGAATCTCTGCCAGACTGCCACGACCCAAATTTTATTCCCTATCGTTTTTGCGAGTTTTGCCTGCTCCGTGAATTCCTAAATGGTCCCTGCTAGCTCGCCAGGAATTTTTATTGGTTTTTCCGGTTTTGTTCGGGCTTTTTGGGTCCATAAATCCCCAAATGGTCTCTGCTAGCTCGCCTCGATTTTTTTCTGCTTATTATGGAGCCATGTTTCGATGGATTTTCCCAACTTATTTCCGCTAGCGCAGGTCATATAACATCTTTTTGAGTGGAAGATGTTTGAAATTTTTGGCTTTCTGAATTCCACAAATGGTCTTTGCCAGCCTCCGGACGCTTTTCTTTGACAACCCTTGTTAGATTTTTGATGTGCCGATTGGTCCGGCTAACTTTCCAAAAGGCCCCTCCTAGCCAAAACAGCACTTGTCCGCGCGTGTTCTCACCGATATTGTCGGTCGCCCTCATATAGGAGGTTGATTTATTAATTAATTCCCAAATAATCCCTGCTATTTCATGAAAAACATCGAAATCTCCCTTTTTCCGGTCGGACCCAAAACATCCTTTTTCCGCCGTATTCATACCCGGATGGGGTCGGTAGTGTTCAAAGAGACGGTTTGTGCGATCCATCTGTATGTGTGTGGTCCTCCCCCCCCCTCCGATCTCTGTTTGTCGTGAAAATCGGGAGGGTAGAGGCGGAGATGTCAAAGGAATCATCGGGGAGATGATGATGTTGATGACACGTCTCCGTCTCTGTTGCCCCCGGGCGATCAAATTTGATTGATCAGCGCGGCGCCTTCGTAATAAGGTGTGTTATGGAGTCGTTAAAACGCAGAATTTACGTATTTCTAGATTTTAAGTAAAATTTGACCCATTTAACGTTGTTTTAAAGGGGTCAGGACGCCAGAAAACACCGCGAAACCGACTATTACATCGCGAATTGCAGTTTGGTACTTTCCTCGTTCTCCCCCCCCCCCCCCCCCCCCCCCCCCCCCCCCCCCCCCCCCCCCCCCCCCCCCCCCCCCCCCCCCCCCCCCCCTCCCCCCCCCCCCTCCTCTCTTTCGCTCTCTCGCGCGCGCTCTCTGTCTCGCTCTCGGTCTCTCCCTCTCTCCGTCTCTCTCCCTGTCTCTGGCTCTCTCCTTATCTCTCGCTCTATCTCTCGTTCCCTAGCCCGTTAAGACGGTATTTTATACTTTTAAAGGAACGTGCAACTCAGAAATCCACAAGAATCCGCCTATACCTACTCTAATTAATATTAATGCGCGAACAACCCGGCGCGAACCGGTTGATTTCTGACATCTTCAGCTCCTCTACCATCCCCTAACCAAAACCTTCGATTTTCCGCTCAATCGAACCCCGCGAATCTCCAATCGGGTACCCGGATCAACCTGTTGCCCCCAGATCACACTCTCTTTCACTAATCCTCTCCCTCTCTCCCACTCTCTCTCGCCCCACCACTTGACCCTCCCCCTAGCCCAAGGCTATCATTTACCATGCCCCCAATCGGTACGGCCGGATCTCTTGCAAAAGATCAAACAGAGCGAGAGAGAGAGAGAGAGAGAGAGAGGAGAGAGCGAGGGAGAGGGAGTGAGTGTGCCCTGGGGGCATCTTATCGCCTCACCGTCCCCTCTCCTCTCAATAAGCGGATTCTTTTTGACCAGCAGACGGCGGGCCGTAAACGTGTTGCTGGGCGGGGGGTCGTTTTTACTGTTGCCCAACAGAGTCTAAGCGTTAGAAATATGCATATTGTTGTAAACTTTACATCTTTAAAGGGCCAATGAAGGCAAAAATCGGCATGAGCTAAATAGAAATTGAAAAATAGCTAGTTTTGGGACTTTTAAAGTTTAAAAAAGTTGTTAAAGTTTTTTTGGTTTGAAGTTGATACCACCAGATTTTATTTGAATCTACTGGAACACGCTAGCTGTTAAGCCTCTTTTAAGTCTTTTTTTGTCAAATTTTTACCTTTGAAGGCTTGCTGGCGCCATTCCTTTAAACCCAAAATGTTTCTAAGATTATCTGCTTGTTGCCTTGCTTTTGGTCTCTTCGAAAATGTCGTCGGATCCCGTTGAACGCTTTGCGTTCGCATTGCGTTTTTCCTCTCTTTATTGGACCATCTCGGGGTCTTTGGTGATCCGCAACGCTTCCGCAACGCGTTCACAATTTCTTGCAGCGTCGTTAGCCCCGGAACTCCGCACCAGCCCTCAAAATTCCGCAACAATACGCTTGGCCACAAATGAGAAATTTTCGGCTTTTGATTGCCGTCGTTGTCCCTTTAAAAGCTCGTAAGGTACCCTTAAAGCCACCCAAATTTCGACATAATCCCCAAAATTCCGAGACAATTCGCTCCTCGGCAATACGCTATTCCGTTAATATTCCACTTGCTGTCACCGACCCTTTAAAATTTCGTAAAGTATGCTTGAATACAAAGTTCATCTCGATCTAAACCTCAAAGTTCCGAGACAATCCGCCCGACTGCGGCAACATGCGATTCCTTCCCTCGGTCATTCCTTCCGGCCGGCTCGGCGGGGCTTTTGCCTCGGAACATTTGGATGTAGTGGCCATACCCCCCCCCCAGTCGCCGTGTAATTTATTCACTCGGACACGACCCCGCCCGCTTGACTCGCCATGGCCATCCACCCCACACACTCAGCCATTCTTTTTCAACTTTTTTACGTCTTTTTTACGGGCCACAGAATTCGGGGCATGGAGGGAATGTAAGCGAGTTTTCTAAACTGAAGCTCAAAGCCTAAACTTCATAATTAAAAGAGCAACAGCGAGAGCGAGGGAGAGAGAGAGCGAGCGAGAGAGAGAAGGAAAGAGAGAGAGAGCGAGAGAGAGCGACAGAGAAAGATCAAGACAAGATACTAATTATGCTAATTCCCATCTATATTCACCCTCTTATATTTTTAGCCACTATTTTTCTTTTAGCTTTTCCTCAACATGCATAAATCTTCCTTCTCCCTGTCGCTGGGATGCCCTCCCGTAAATTTGGGAAATCCTTTTCCGACCCCTCCTCCTCCATCTCCCCGGCTTGCTCAGTTTACGCAAAATAAATTGACTGGCCGGATGGATAAATCTTGGCTAGCCTAAAGCTTATACAATACTATATACGCTCAACATTTAAATCACGAGATTTTTGGTATAAGAATCTATTTTAGAGCTAAAAGCATGTGATAGAGGTTATTTCAGGTATCAAAGCCACCTGGAAACATGAATTTATCTAAAAATATTTTGTTTGAATTTTCAAGCAAGTTTTTCACATTTTTTTTTCCGTTTTATGCAATTCCATTGCCTTTAATGGATTACGTCACCTTTATGGTTCGAAAGTACTCAATATGGCTCAAGGAAAATACTAATTGATACGGTTATTGAGCCAAAACTTCCGAAAAACCTGCAAGCTCGATAGTTTCCATCATATAAAAAATCGGACTGTCGATACGGTCTATTAATGCTCGTTACCTCCCATTTCCCACAATTTCCTCGCACTAATGCAAATTTCCGGCGTCCCACCCGCCCTCCCGCCGATGCTCTATAATTGACCTGCGTAATTCCATCATGGCTAGGTGTGGCACAATGGCGGGAAGGCGGTCCGTTTGAAAGTTGGAGGTCGTCCACTTTTTTTAGGGGAGCCTTTTCTTTTGCTCTCTCGCCTCATTCTCTCGCCTGCCTACTGCTAGTTTTTCTCAATACACCTAATTCCGATGGGCTGCCCTGCTGGGTTTGGGCTATTAGCGTCCAAAAAAGCTTCGAAAATGGTTTGGAAAGCGCCGATCCCGAGGATTGCGGTGGATTTTTTTTCTTGGTCCCTCTCTCTCGCTCGCTCTCTCTCTCTCACGCTCTCTCCCTGCTTCTCTCTTTCTCACGCTCTCTCCCTGTTTCTCTCTCCCGCTCTCATTACCCCCGGTTATATCTTGCTTTTGTTTTGACACCTATCGTTGCATCTTTTTTCTCTCTTTCTCTGTCTCTCCCCCGCTCTTTCTCTCTCGCTCTCGCGCTCTCTCGATCTGATTTGATTACGTTTTTCTCACGCTCATCCATCTCACGCTCTGTCTGACTCTCTCGCTCTCTCCCGCTCTCCATCTCTCGCCTGATCTCGCTTTCTAGCACTCTCTATTTCTCTTGCTTTAGTAGTAAAATATGCTAATGTTGTCCTGAAAATACCAACAATTTTTTTTGGTGAAATTCATAGCTTTTTGCTTTCCTAGTCCCTTTCAAACGCTGAGCATTCACCAAACTTTGCTATTTGCATCCCTCCAAGGCCCATTTGCATCTACACCATTCACTAATCCCAAAATTGAGTGCATGGAATCGGAATGACCCTTCCTTCCTCCGAGGATGGATCTCCCCACATACCATCCATTGTATTCCGCACACCGCCCAGGGCACAAACGATCGGATCGCTCTTTTTCTGTATCTCTGTTTCTCTCTCGCTCTCTCTCTCTACCGCTCTCTCTCTCTCTCTCCCAACAACAAGACGACCCCACCCACATTTGCCTGCGCGTTCGTGCGCTCGTTTTGGCAAAACCATCGATGCGCGTGCATCTGCCAACCGGAAATCTTGGGCTTACATGTAGAGGTTGCGAGGTCACAGACTCCAAATCGGCTCAAAATTCGTGGAAAAATCAAATAAAATACGGGGAACACGATGCGATAAAAATTAGCTGCCAATGGGCACTTTTGTTTAATAAACTTTTAATTTTAGGCAATTTTATGCAAGCATGCTTCGACTTAGAATTAGGCTTAGGTGTAAGCTTAGGCTTGGGCTCAGGCCCAGGCTTAGGCTTCAGCTTAAGTTAGGTTTAGCTTAGGCTTAGGCTTGCTTGGGCTTAGATTTTGGCTTCGAATTAGGCTTAGGCTTGGGCTTGACCGGCACCAACTACTTTTTGGATCCTGATAATTTTTTTTGCAATCTCGTCTCTCTCTCTTACTCGCTCTCTCTGTCTCTCTCGCTCTATTTTTGTCTCGCTCCTGGTTTTGAGCCCATTTCATCCTGGTTTTTATGCTTTTTTTCTTCCTCCCGTCCCATCTTCCCGTTCCCACTTTTCCATGAGGGTAGAGGCCGTCGTGCAATGGCCGTTCCTTCTCCACCACTTTTTCGTCTCGCTAGTTTTTTCTCCTGCTCCGCAGCCATTTGATGGATCCCTGAGAATTCGTCTGCCGTGTGTGTGTGTCCGGCTCTTGTCGCCGAGCCTTTTTGGGCTAGAAAAACACGGCATAACTTTTACGGCTCGATTTTAAATTGCTAAAATTTCTAATAGCTTCTTTAGAAAATCAGCACTAAACATTTGACATGTAACTGAAGTAAAAAATCCGGAAGGCAAAATGCCGATTAATTTTTGTTTTAAAACTCTGGCATTTTGGGAAATAGCGGCATTTTGGCATTTCCCGATTAACGCAATCCATGTTTTGGGATCTTTGCTGTCGGTATTTCCTTCATACAACTCCGCTTGGATTGTCGGCATTTTTCGTATGCGAATTTTACGATGTCGGATTTTTCGACTGGTTTTGATCGCCGCCGAACGGTCTAAATTTTTACTTCGGGGTTTTGCCGTGTCGGTATTATTTGCCTAGGCGTGGCCTGATTAGGAGCCGTGTTGTCGGCATTTTTCTCCATGTTTTTGCATTGGGCCGATCGCCATTTTAGCTTGTCGGCATTTTTGCCAAACGTCGAAAATTGTGTTAATCGGTATTTTGAACTCGTTTGTTGCTTATGGGGGTCGGAGCTCTTGTTGTCGGCATTCTATTTGTCGGGATTTTCAATTTTTTGGCAGACTAGCTACTTCTTTCGAATTTTCCTTCTTTTTTTGCTTTTCCGTTCGGCTTCTCCTTCCGCAAAACTCGGCGGCTTCTGTATAGTCGTTGATTCCAAGTTTTCTGCATTTTTTGGGGGTCTTTTTAGCTTTTTTTTTCTCGGGTAAACCGACTCACTAGATCAAGCGGCCCTAACGAGAATAGGCCAGAAAAAACCGAAAGGGCCAATAAGGGGCCCAAAGGGGGCCCGCAGAAGAGCTCAAAAAGCTTCAGCTCCACTGGCTACAGCCCCCTAATCAGTGTGGCCCCCCATGGCTTGTTGTGGACTGGGGCCTAAGGCTGGCCTAAGGCTGGGTGGGCCCTAAGGCCGGGGCCCTAGTTAGGGCCCATTTTCACGACCCGGCCAAGGATGGGGGAGGGGACATGTCCCCGGGGCATTCCACCACGCTCCTCCTCCTCCCGCACATCCGGAGACCCATCTCAGACCGCGCCAACAGGCCGTCTGAGAACTTTTGAGTTGAATCTGTGGGTTTAAGGGGATGGTGAAGGCAAAAATTCCTATTGCTTCCCACGTTTTAGGACGGAAATCATTATTTCTGCTTTTTCGCTTATTTTTCGCTTATTTTTCACCGTATCAAGATCGAATTTGCATTTTTTAATTTATTTACCGCGAGCTAAACTTTTTTCTTTGTTTAAGGGTATTGTAAAGACTGCATTCTTATAGATTTATCATTTATAACCTTAGATATTTATCATTTCTTCATTTTTATCGTTTTTCCGAAGTTCACCGGATTTTTACGCTCGAAATTTATGATTTTTGTAAGCTTTCGATTTTCCGGTGCCTAATTCGCATATTAAAATTTCCTGAAGCTGCTATTAAGCTATATTTTAGAGAAGCCAAACTTACTTCTCTGAAACTGAATGTGCCATTTTAATATCGTACTGTCCTGGAGCCAAAAAGTTGTCAATTTCCAATTCGATACTAATGTCTTAAGCCAAAATCGGTTTTTTTTTTCAGCCCGTAATTTATTACGCTATGTAAATACCCAAATAGCCTCCGTGTTCCAAAATAATCAATGCTAAAAAATGGGAGAGATGGGCGTTATCTTCTTCCGGCCCCTCGACTAGCCAGCCACCCGCGACCGGTGCGAATGATTCATAGTGTTTTCTTCGGGTTTTTATGTTTTCCGCTCTCTTTCTCTCTCTCCCTCTCTTACTGTCTCTCTCTCTTTCACTCTCTCTTTCTCTCTTTCTCTCGCTCCAAACGATTTTATTCCTTCCTTTTCCTATTTTAATTTCCCCATCAGGGTCTAGGCGGTGGTTTTGTGAGTCAATAGAGTCCGTTATTTTTCTACCTATCCCACCCGGTCGGTCATCTGGAGCTTTGAGACTCAATTCCGGCCCCGATCCTGGCAGATCGCCGGCCAAATCGGGGCTGAATTTAAGGCCTTTTACAGCCCTCCACCCCCCTTGCTCAGCATTGCACCGGCAAACAGGCACGGCAGATGCCTTCCTGCTTGTCTTTTGGCCATTTTTGTACCGTGATTTTGTGATTTTTTTTCGCTGATTTCTTTTTATCTTTCGCTTCTCTAGCTAGGAGCTATCATTTTCAGATGTATTTCTTCATGTTTATCTTTCTTTCTCTCACTCTCATGCTCTCTCTCTCTCCTGCTCTCTCTCTCTCTAGTCTCTCTTTCCCTCTCTCTTTCCCTTAACGTCTCTCTTGCTCTCGCTCTCTAGAGCATTCTTTCATTTAGTTTTTAGAATATTTTTCCCCAATTCCAATTTCGTACTATGTTTTTCGATTCGATTTCCTGACCTTTTGTTAAATCATACCCTAATTTCGATATTTCCAGAAGCCCCTCCTCCTCGACTAAAGGGACAGGCAAGTGGCCGATCCCTTCCTATTCCGAGCTTCTCGACCTCTCCCCTCGATTCCCTCGAAAATTCTCTTGAAAACGAATTCTGGGAGGCGATGATAGTTGGGAAATGTCCATTTCTTCGCCCAAAACGATGAACACAATCAAATGGCGGATACGACCGCCCCGATTAATCATAGCAGCAACATTCTGTTTATTTTCTATACTTCAAACGGGTGATGCTCAGCAGCAATGGCATACCTTCGACAATCCACACTCGGCAGATGGGCAATTCTTCCAAAAAATGGTGGGTTTTTGGGCATTTTGGGAGATAGAGAGAGAGAGAGCGAGCGAGAGCGAGAGAGAGGGAGAGCGACAGAGAGAGAAGAAGAAAATGTATAATCGACATTTTCCAGGTAATCGACCCGGCCACCTCTCGATTATACGTCGGCGGCGTCAACCATTTATACGACCTGACCTCCGAGACGTTATCCGTTCGGATACACGCCCAAACCGGGCCGGAAGATGATGCTGAGGAGTGTCGTGGAGGTCAGATTTTTTCGAAAGTTTACTATTACTCTCTCTCTATCTCTCTCCTCTCTCGCTCTCTCTCTCTGTCTCTGTCGCTCCCTCTCCCTCTCATCCCCTCTTATTTCATGATCCTTTAAACCTCTCGGAATCGATACCTATCCTAGTGATTTCTCGGGGATCGCCACCTTCTCGGTGCACGGCCCATTTCACTCGAATCGCCTTTAACTTTCCCCCTCCTCGGCTAGCCGGTATTTGCATTTTGCATGCCTATTCGAGGGTGGTCGAGTGAAAATCAGCTAAAAAATGCTCCCGTTCTAGCCAGCTCTCTCTCTCTCTCTCTATCCCTCCCTATCTCTCGCTCTCTCGTTTTCTATCTAGAGTTAGACGCTAAAAATCTCCAGTATCCATTATTTTTAGGCAAAAACGATGAATGCAAAGTCCCGAAACGACCCTACAATTCCTACACGAAAGCGATGGCCGTCTACGACAAATCGAGCAAGTTGATCGAGTGCACCTCCTTGTTTCAAGTAAGCTGCCCTCAAAAATCTTTGATTTTCTGCTTCGTAGGGCCGTTGTCGACTGCGAAATCTGCACAACATCAGCGAGACCCCCGTCGTTTCCGAGACTCCGGTTATTGCCAATGACGAGCCGAGCAGCGCTGTGGTGAGTAGGATTCGCAAAAATTCGCAAATATTTTTGACTACAACGGCCCTTTAAAGCAATTGCGTGTCCTGTGCGGTCTGGGACGCGCTTTTCAATCTGCCGCAACGCAGCCGCAACGCGTTCACTAGGCGCGACTAAAACCCCATTGTAAAAAGAATGCGGGACTTGAAAAATTTAGAATTAGCTGTTCATTAGTTCCTGTTTTACGGTGTCGATAGCAATGTAGCGTAATCCGCAACTCAAACCGCACCGCGTTCACGCGACTCTGCTGTAAGCGCTTTTTAAGGGAAAAACGGCACCTTGAAAACTTCAATTTAACAGCACGATGGCTACAGATTCATGGTGAAATAGACGTGTATTGTAGTCCACCTTAAAACCCCCTTTCCAGGTCTTCGTCGGGGGCGGCCCGGTAGAAGATCGTCACGTCCTGTACGTCGCCTCCACCTTCGTCCAAAACGACAAGGCAACAACGTACCGCGAAGAAATCCCAGCCATGGCTTCACTGGCCCTTGAAAAACGAGTAACCGATCGGAGAAGAATCAAGGAATTCGATCGTGAAGAGAATCCGGTGGCCGGCGGGACTTTTATCGATATGGACCGGAAGCACAAGAGCACGTATAAGATTCACTACGTTGGAGGGTTCGAATCCGGCGATTACGCCTATTTTGCCACCCGGCAGCTCAGCAAGCTTTATGAGGGCCACATCGAGAGCAAGCTGGTCAGGGTGTGCAAGGGCGATCCGAACTACAACTCGTACACTGAGGTGGGTCTTTAACGGAATTTCTGTTTTAAACAAGTCGTTTAATGACCCTAAAAATTTCAAAAAATTCACAAAAATGTAATTTTCGAGGCTAAAAATGCTCAAAACTACTGTAAATTTCAAAAATTTACCTTACAAATCCTCATTTTTTAGCCATGGAAAATAGTGTTTCGATACCGTAGTCTTATATTGTATCTTACAAAGCTTAAAAATCTCTTTTCAGGTCTCTCTAACGTGTAAGAACAAGAATATGGACTATAACCTGCTGACCGACGTCTATCTGTCGAAGGCTGGCTACGATTTGGCAAAGGAGCTTGATATTCGGTAGGCATCTCTCTTTCTCTCTCGCTCTCTGGCTCTCTCTCTATCTCTCGCTTTCTCACTCTCGCCAGCCCTCACTCTTTCATTACGAACCGTAAAACCTAATTTGATTTTTTAGGGAGAACGACGCTGTACTCTACGGTGTCTTCCAGCTCGGCGATCCCACTTCTAGCAAGAAGGAGGTAAAATTCTTCGAATAAACTTTTTATTGAACCAGAGATTATTATTTTAACTAATCGTAATTAAATCATACAATTAAATCCACGCAAATTGGTTTATATTTATGTTTTCAAGGTTCCCACAGCCGAATCCGCGCTGTGTATTTACTCCATGCGTGACGTTGAGGAAATGTTCCGAGAAAACATCATGACTTGCTATCAGGGAGCCGGAAACAAGGTAATTATAATTACCGTAACCCGTACCGTAATCGTAAGTTTTTGCCTTTTCCGAAGGTTCCTGAGCGCGCGGTTTTCCCGTAGACACCACCTTTCCCGGTTTCTCTTTCTTCTTTTCTCAAATTTTGGAATTTCCTGTCGAAATTGCCGATTTTTTGCGTAGCTCAGATTTTTTCAGTTTTAATGCTTTTATAATATTTTCCATTCAGGGCCTCGAATGGCTTAACATCCGCCAAGAATGCGTGTCCACGAAACTGCGATGGGAACAACTGAAATGTGGCAGTGACGTGAACAAGCTGATCGGAGGTGCCAAGGCGATTGAGTCGAAGCCCGTGCTGGAGATGGGCGGAAGGTGAGAAGGCGAGAGAGAGAGAGAGAGAGAGAGAGAGACAGAGAGAGCGCGAGATAGAGAGAGCGAGAAGGAGAGAGAGTGAGATCGAGGGAGAGAGAATTCCTTCCAAATCCCTTTGATGGTAATTATTTCCAGATTCACCGCTGTCGCCGCCAACACAACCCACAGTACGACGATCGTTTTCATCGGAACCGATGATGGGCGGATTTTAAAGGTGCGGTGACACTTTTGATGACCCGTTCTCTCTCACTCTCTATTTCATTCTCTCTCACTCTCTCTCTCTCTCTCTCTCTCTCTCTCTCCTTCTCCCTCTCTCGCCCTATCTTTCTAAAGCTTATAATTGGCCGGCCCATGCACCCCCCCCCCGGGCCATCCAAATCCGTATGCAAATAGCCGTGGCGCGGGAACGCCGAGCGGCGAGATTCGTGCCACCCGCAAAATTCCCAGAGCATAAATCGTCCCGATGGGTCGGGTTTTATCGCGGGTAAATGGGTGAAAAAATTGTTTAAGAACTGGGGGCCAGATAAATTCTGAAAAATCAGGAGAATTTCCTAGGTCTTTAAAAAACAGTAACTTCCCAAAATCACACACGTTAATTTGAATTTTCAGACGTCCATCCAGTACCGGAACTCGACGTTCGTCTACGAGGAGCTGCACGTATCGCCGAATGAACCGATTCTGCAGGACATGGAATTTTCGGAGACCGGCAAATACGTCTACGTCTTGACGCCAAGAAAGGTTTGTACAACGACACTTTTGCCGACGCGGTCCTTTTAAAGCTTAATTTTATTCTTCTTAAAAGTTTATTTTGTCCATATTTGATTTTTTCGGCATTTTACTTGTCGAAATTTCATGTTGTCACAATTGAGATTTTTCGGCTTTTTCGAAAAGTCGATTTTTATCAAATTCGATAAAATTAATTTACCACAAGTTGAAATTCGTAAATTCAATATCGATAAAATTTTCGAAAATCGTCTAAAAATTCATTTCGGCATTCTGATTTTCGACACTGATAGAAAATCTTTCTCATTCTCTCTCTCTCTCTCTCTCTCTCTCTCTCTCTCTCTCTGGCTCTCTCTCTCTCTCACGCTTTCCCTCGCAATTTTCAAACTCCTGACCCTCCCCCAAAAACCTGAATCCAGTTTTTGGCACCCTACCCAAAAACCGATCGAATCCCCTGACCACCCCTCCGTTATAAAGGGATTATCGTCTCCCCCACTCCGCTTCACTCCTCTGTCCGTACAGAGTAGCCAGACGGATTCGTGTTGAATCCCGGAGACCATTGGGGCATTCTCGTGCCGACGGGAAGTCGTTTGCATCGAATGGCTTCCCTCTTCTTGGAGATTCCTTGGGGGTCTCGGCACGCCATCAGGGCCAGGCGACTAGTTGCCATTTTGGGCGCAAACTTAGTGAATTTTCGGGGGTTTGGGAAATGTTGAAAAGGGAAATTACGGGAAATTTCCGAAAGATTGTCTCCTCCGGGTTTTAAAGGACCAGAGAAGTCATTTCAAGCTGTTGTGGTTTTCCAAGAGTCAAATTAAGGGAACACTGAAGTTCAATTTTGGCCCCAAAAATGGAATTTCCCACTTCAAATTTTCGCTAGATTTACTCCTGGTGGCTTTTAAAGGAGCCGAAAATCCAGAATCTCCTATAAATGTCAAATTTTGAACTAAATAAAAGTGTCGCGCGATAAAGAGCAAAAATTTTGCATAACTAGTCACAAAAACGATATTTTTGTTCTGAAATCGATTTTAATTGGTTTTAAAGGGGTTGGGAAGCCTCATTTCTGACTTTTTGGTCTAAAATTGATTCAATTAAAACTCAAAAACAACGCGGTCTAATTTGAAAGCTACGCACAACCCTTGGATGGGTCCGAGGTATAATTAAGCCTCCTCGGCCCCAGAGCATCATCATCTACCAAGATACGGCAATCTTTTGTGCATGTCAAGGACTCATTGCTCTCTCTCTCTCTCTCTCTCTCTCCCACCCAGCAACAACAAAGCAAGGATAGATGTCGAAGAAGACCGATAATTGGCCTACCAGCCAAGGGAGGGACTTCCGCCCACCTAAAGAACTAAATTGCAGAGAACTAAATTAAGAGTATCCAAACGTACAAAGTACACTATCGTACGATCCCGTGACTTTAATGGAAAATTTTACATTTAATTCTGTTTTAACCATCAAAACTTTTTCTAGGTAACCCGCATCCCAACATCCGAATGCGGCTCCCTGGCTACGAGCTGCAGCGCTTGCGTAGGGAGGAAAGATCCGTACTGCGGGTGGTGTGACGTACTCAATCAATGCACCGACGCGTCGGAATGCCATCGAGATATCCCGAAAATGAAGGGCTGGCTCGACTATCAGAACGATTTGTGTCCCACGTAAGTACTCCGTTTTAACGGGACGCACAAGGCAACAATTTGCTGCCAAAAATGTCTAACAATGTTAATTTTGATTTTAAAGGAACTTTGAAGGTAATTATCTAGCACTAATAGCTAATATGGTCAGTGATTTGGTATTCGAAAGCTAGAAAGTCAACAAGATGCCGTAATTCATCCACTTTTCAGCATCGACCGCGTCGTCCCCTCCCAAATCCAAGTGACCACCTCCGACTACGTGAACGTCACCATCCAAAATGTCGGCGAGGCCAAGGGAAAGCTGCGATGCCAGTTTCGGTGCGTTTAAAGGGACTGTGACAGCTGGAATTTCATATCGTATCTTTCGAGGGGACATTTTTAATGCGTTTTTCAGGTTTACATCTCCATACGACCAGGTTGTCGACGTCGAGCCGCCAAAACATCACGGAGGCTCGGATGGGTACGTATAAATCAAAATTTTGTGATTTTTCCGGATTTTTCCACTTTTACGAGTTTTTGAACGATACTTACCGTAATTTAAAGTATTTTTCTGCTCAAAAAAGATTTTTTGAACGCAACGAACGATTTTTGTTGTTTTTCCTAAATGTTCCGTTACAGTACGATACGCTGCGCAACACCCTCGCTGAACCGAATCCCATCCATTCCGGCCAATCAATCGTACCTCGTCGCTGCTCTGGCAATTACGCCAGAAGGACGTACGGCTCCTATTGCCACCACCAACTTTACCTTCTACGATTGTGGGAAGTACAAGAGCTGCTCGGAGTGTACTAGGAGTAAGTTTTATCGAAAATTCTTGTTCTCGCTCTCGCTCTCTCGCTCACTCTCTCGCTCCCTCGTTCTCTCTCTCTCTCTCGCTCTCAAAGTGTAGCTTGCGCGTTGCGTTTTAGGAAAATTTATTGCGACCCATCCTACTGTAGCCTTGTTCTCCGAAAAGCAGAAATACCTAGCTGACACTGTCCCTTTGGAGTACGTAACGTTCCGCTATGCCTACGTACACCTTAGACGTAGCGTACCGTATTTCTATTAACCGAACCACCCCTAATCATCCGTATTTTCAGGCCAATTCCCATGCGACTGGTGCCTCGAGTCGAACGAGTGTGTCGACGGGAAGCTGACGGAGGACAAATGCCGACAACAAAATTTCATCAATGGAATCGCGGTGAGTTTTCATTAAAATTTTTAGGACTGAACCTTAATCCTTTAACGTCCCCTTTTAATTGTGGAGTGTTAAAAAATGTTTAAAGTTGAGAAAAGAGTTTCAAATCCAAAAACGCATTTTAAACCTACAATTAAAAATTTCAAGACAATTTTCATCATACACAGCGGCCCGGCTTCTAATAAAACGTCCGGTAGCTTTGGAAAGGAGGGAAGACCGCAACGCGGGCGATAGACGCGTCGCGCAATTGCGAAAGCAGGCCTGCGCAGCTAAAAACCGGTTGCTATTCCGCGCACCCGCACGCAACGCGCGAAAAACACGTACAGTACGCCCTTTCCCTTGAACCACCCGGACCGAACCCATGGGCGGTTGTGCATAACCCAAAAACGTACTGTATAATTTAATGGCGTAATCGAATGTTTCCTTTTCAGCGAAAAGGCCAATCCTCCCGCCAGGGCCCCAACCACTGCCCCTACATCAAGGCCCCGCACGGCAAGATGTTTGTCGGAGTTGGGGAGAAGCGGAACGTCTCCGTGAAGGTGGCCAACCTCGACCCGTCCGTCATGCACAAGTTCCGATGCTCATTCCGCATCGGGCAGCAGCTCCACGAGAAACAGGCCGCACTTGTTGATGATGACACCATTGTGTAGGTTTTAGCATCGAATTTTTGTTTTAAAGGGACTGAGAAGGAAAAAAACCAAAACCAAATGGGTTTTTCGGCAATGGATTTGGAAAATTGACTCTAGCTTTCCCATTTCAGCTGCGATGAGATGCGCTTCAATCAGCCCGAGCTGAAGATGATCAGCGGCACCGCCCCGGTGGACTTTCAAGTGAATTGGTCATCTCCGACGTCGGACGTGACGCACTCGTTTGATAACGTCAATGGAACGGCTGTTGAGGTGAGAGAGAGCGAGAGAAAGAAAAGAGAGAGAGAGAGAGAGAGCGAGAAAGAGTACGAGAGAAAGCGAGAGAAAGAGAGAGAGAAATACGTACATTTTCTAGGTATATCGCTGCGAGGAGTTGGCTTCGAACTGCGGGCTCTGCTTGTCCCTCGACCCCACCAAGTTCGACTGCGGCTGGTGCGAGAAGGATGCAAAGTTAGTTGGAAAGCTATAAAAAGCGAGAGAGAGAGAGGGATAGAGCGAGAGATAGAGAGAGAGAGAGAGAGAGAGAGAGAGAGAGCAGCGAGAGCGAGCCGGAGCGCCGGAGAGCAAAAGATAGTGCAAGATAGAGAGTCTGATCACGGTATCAAGAAAACGCCTCTCATTCACTGCATTTTCAGATGCGTCCGCCCTCGCGCTTGTCGTTGGCGAAGCCCTAGTGACTGGCTGAACTCGACGCAGCTTTGCCCTCACCCCATGATCATTTCCTTCGACCCGAAGAAAGGCCCCGCCCACGGCAATACCAAGATCCGCGTCACCGGCGTGAATCTCGGGCGTTCAGCTGCTGATCTTCGTGGAGCTGTCCTGGTCGCGAACGTCCCCTGCACCGTCCAAACAGCAGACTTCATCTCGCCATCCGAGTTCTACTGCACGACGAAAAATGCCCCAGGCGTCGGCTATAAGGGCCCGATGATCCTGAAACTTCAAGATTCCCCCATCTACTCTGTGGTCACCACCGAGCAGTTCAGCTACGTCGAGCCAAAGATCTTGGGCGTGGACCCGGTGGAGGGGCCTACTTCGGGTAGGATTTTCGGGAGACGGCGGTCCTTGTCCGCTAGTGGGGGGAGCTATATAGTCTATTCATGTCTAGAAAAGAAATTGCGTTTTAGAGTAAATTAGGATCGCGTTTTGATTTGGTTTTATTGCTAAAAATCATGAAAATTATAGCAAATTGTTAGAGACCCCCCAAAAACCCCTCTAATTCCAGGCGGCACCGACCTCGTGCTCACCGGCGAGAACCTCGACTCTGGCTCCGAGATGGCGATCAAAATCGGCGGGTCCGCGTGTAAGGTATTGGAGCGGAATGAGAGCCGAGTCTTATGCCGGACTGGGGCAGCCCCTATGGAATCGGGGATGGCCGAGAGGCTATCTGGAGATATGCCAATTACCATGGATGTCGATGACAAAGAAGCGCACGTTCGCCAAGGGCTCAATTTCGCCTATAGGAACAACCCGAAGATATTTGAAGTACGGCCGGAGCACTCGATAATGGCTGGAGGGATTGTGGTAGATGTGGCTGGGGATGGATTCAAGCTGTTGCAACGGCCGCATATGTTGCTGTATGCTGATGGGAAAGCGCAACCGAGGGTGAGTGGTTTGAGGCGCTTTTAATGTCGGTAAAAATAGAGTTTCTGGGCGTATATAGGAGTTGCGCGTAGTCTAGGTAGATTTTGATTACGTTAGCTTCTATACATCCATTTGAGAAATTCTCTAGTTTTTTCTTTCTAGTGAAAGGGAGAACAATAGAGAGACAGATGGAGCGGGAGATGGAGAGAGAGCGTGGCAGAGAAGCCAGAGCGTGAAAGAGCGAGAGAGAGTGAGCGAGGGAGAGTGAGAGTGAGAGAGAGAGAGTGTGTGTGAGACACAGAGAGCGAGATGGTCAGAGAGACAGAGTGAGCGGGAGGGAGAGAGACATATAATCGGAAGAGACGGGACAGCTAGAACGAGAAACTTAGAGAGGTTGCCATAGACGCAGCGCGGCCGCGGCGCCTTGGAAAATGTCTGATTTTAGATGCTTTTCAAAAGAAGTAGTTATCACTCCCACTCTCACTGGTCGTTAATAGCCATATACCCATCTTAAGGCCAATTTTTGCTATTTATATCTAATCCTCTTTTTTCAGGCGGGCCCTCCATGTAACATCAGTGACGACAAGCTCATGCTCTGCAAAATCCCCTCCTACCCGAGCAGTGATCGAAAACCCACCGTCTCCCACCCCCTGCTCGCCTCCTACGCCTTCGACTTCGATGGTACCGTCACCGAAAAGCGTCAAATCCGCGTCTACCCCAACCCGAACGTGTCCACCTTCAAGCAGCTGCGCTTCTACCGCCCCGGCGAGGAAACGCTCACCATCAACGCCGTCGACGTCAAGGACGTCGCGTACGAGCGTGACGTGAGGATCACCGTGGGCGGCGAAGACTGCGCATTGATAGCCATCGGAAAGGATGCCCTGACCTGTAGACCACCAAAGGACAAGCCAGACCTGGGCGGGGGTGTACAGCCCGAAGTCGTCGTGCGCGTTGGAGATGAGGCTTATTCAGTTGGAGAACTGTCGTACGACTCGCAGACGTTGCCGGCGGCCGGGATAGCGATTATTGGCCTGATTACAGCGATCTTGGCTATAATGCTGATCGTCGTTGGGTTTATGTACAAGAAGAAGACGAATTCCCATCAGAGGCAAATGAAGTATCTAAAACACCAGATGGACAACATCGAGATGAAGGTGGCCACCGAATGCAAGGAGGCTTTTGCCGAGCTGCAGACGTCGCTGAACGCGTACTCCGCAGAGTTGCCGTTGGGCTCGTCGATGGTGCCTTTCTTGGAGTACAAAGAATATGCGGCCAGGGTGCTATTCCCGAACCTGCACAAGCACCCCGTACTCCGCGAACTTGAGGTGGACAGCACGAGGGCGGCCGCGGTGGAGAATTCGCTGCGGGAGTTCCACAAGCTCATCCTCAACAAGGTTAGGGTTTTTCTTATAGTGGCAAAACTGTTACTGTTTCGGGGGGGGGGGTCAAATTTTTGCGCAGATCTAATTTTTTTAAATGAATAAATGAATAAAGCGTCCCACTTTTTTACAACTCTTCCAGGTAGACATTCAAAAATTGCTTAAAGATATCAAAAACATCAATTTTTCAACCAGAATCGCTCGATTTTCGACCAAAATTTCGAATTCTCATACAGTTTTCAAATTTGCTAAAGCAAAATTTATTATTTTAAAACGTTAACAATATGAAAAAGTGGGGAATGGTATGGAATTTTTGATAATTTCACCTTTTGAAACTACAAAATTTCGAGATTCTGATTTCGACGTTTAATTTTGACCTTATAAAATGTAGAAAACTACGAATTAATTTCGACATGAGGAATTTCTGTATTCGGCATAATCAAATCTCGATAATCCGATACTACGAACTGATGGAATTTCGAAATTCTGAAACTTTCGAGATTACCGATTTCGGCGTTATGAAATTTCGGGCTCATGAAATTTGGTATTCTACAGTTTCGACACTAATATTTTCAAAAAAAAATTTCGATATCTTAAAAATCATAAAGTAAGAAAAATTCAAAACTAAGAAAACACGAATTGTGAAATCTCGATAAGGTACAATTTCGATATTATAATGTCAAATCCAAAAATTCAGAAGTAGAAGAAGTTTCGATACGTTCTAATTGTCGATAAGTTCCCGTCTAAAAACCTCAAACCCCACCATAACCCCTCTTTTTCAGACGTTCCTCACCACCTGGGTCCGTGTCATGGAGTCGAACAAGTACTTCCTTGGGAAAGATCGTGTCTACGTCGGCTCCCTTCTGATGGTCGTGCTCCAAGAGAAGATGCCCTACTGCACAGAAATCCTGAAGCATCTCCTCAAAGAACTCATCGAGCGGACCGTCGAGAAGAAGTTCCAGCCAAAGATCCTTTTCCGACGATCGGAAAGTGTTGCAGAACGTATGCTGGCGGCCTGGTTTACCTTCCTGATGCACAAACATCTGCTAGCATATCAAGGATCGGCTGGGAGGAAGCTCTACGAATTATACTGGGGTATTAAACAACAAATGGAAAAAGGACCCCAGGATGCTGTCACACTTGAAGCTAGATATTCTCTGTCAGAAGAGAAACTCCTACGAGCCACCTTTGAGTACAAGGAACTGACGATATTCATTGCCGGGGAGGTCAATATCAATGGATTCGCGCAACCCGATGTGCCTGTAAGGGTGCTGGATTGTGATACGGTCACGCAGGTATGTTTTTATTCTAAGTAGTACAAAAATACCTTAAAATACTACTGCAAAACTGGAGTTTTTTTGGAATGGTATTTAATCAACCCCTTCAATATAACTGCAAAATGCTTTCATTGTACCTAAATTGAAAATTCCTTTAATAAAATTAAATTATTAAAATAATCTCTAGGAATTTTCCGAATCTAAAATACCTTGGTTTTTCAAAGGAACGGGAAGTGAAGCGCCTTTTTGAAATTCCAGCAATAATCCCGACAGCCAAAATCACGACAGAAAAAACAATCGCGAAAGTCATAATCCCGACAACCGGCATGTCGGCATTTTGGCTTTCGGCACCTTGGCTGTCGGTATTTAGGCCGTCGGATTTTGGTTGTCGGGATGTCGAAATCTAAATCTAAAACACAATTTATATTCTTTTTCAGGTGAAAGAAAAGTGCCTGGAAGCGAAATTCCGCGCCATCCCCTACTCGGAACGACCGAAGGCGGACGATCTGGATCTCGAATGGCGAACAGGGTTGAATGGACGGTTACTGCTCCAAGATGTCGACAGCACAAGCAGGGTTGAGCCATCCGGATGGAAGAAGATGAACACACTACTTCACTACCAAGTCCCCAACAACGCCGTCATGGGGTTGATGGCCAGGCAGAATAGCTTGTAC
Source organism: Mesorhabditis spiculigera (assembly GCA_958295435.1). NCBI lineage: Eukaryota > Metazoa > Nematoda > Chromadorea > Rhabditida > Rhabditidae > Mesorhabditis > Mesorhabditis spiculigera. The sequence continues at coordinate 1,219,542 of CATQJA010002710.1, read as the reverse complement.
AATTTGGTGAGTTTTTGAGTTAGGCTTAGGCTTAGCTTAGGCTTGGGCTTCGACTTAGGCTCAGGTTGGGCTTAGCACGCTTAAGCTTAGGCTTGGACTCGAGCTTAGGCTTAAGTTTAGGTAGGTTAGGCTTAGCTTAGGCTTAACTTAGGCTTAGCTTAGGCTTAGCTTAGGCTTGGCTTAACTTTGACACGAGACTTAGCTTATGCAGCGGGCTTAGCTTAGGCTTGTGCTTGGCTTAAGCTTAGGCATTGGCTTAGGCTTGGCTTAGGCTTTTCACTTGTCTTCTGATTCATTTAAAGCTTACTGACTGTAGCTTTCCACGCTTTTGAAGCCTTTCAAACCACCTAAGCTACTAAAGCTTATGAAGCTTCTTAAGCTCTGACAGCCGATAAAAACCAAATCTCATTTCTTTATACCTTTTTACGTCTATGTTTTTCAGTCCCTCCTCTCCGAACGAAGCGAAAAATCGACAATGTCGATCAAGAACTCCCCGACGCTTTCCCGGCCATTTGGAACGTCTTCTTCGTCATATTCACGAGAGCACGATACCCACAACAAGCTCTACCATCTTGTGAAAACGCCCGAACACGGCCCGAATGACTCGAATGAGAAGATGGTGTCCGAGATTTACCTTACGAGGTGGGAAAAATTACCTTCACAAACCCTTAGCTTAAAAAAAGCAATATGCCGGATTGGAAAAGTTGCAAAAAGTCGATTTTATTTAAAAAGACAAAAATTGCGGATAGCTAATGACGTAATCGGAATCAGCGCCAAAAAAACTGGATTAGAAAAACTGTTTTCCGGTTTGATCGATCAAGTTCCAATCGACTAAAATCACCTATTTCCAGACTTCTGATGATGAAGGGTACGCTCCAAAAGTTCATCAACGACCTGCTGGAGGCGATCTTTTCAACCGGAGGAAATGCTGGTGGTCTACCGTACTGCATCAAGTACATGTTCGACTTTATGGACGATCAGGTGCGCACTAGAATCGAAAGTTTAAAGGGCCCGTGATAACAAGAATTTTCAATTTTTTGACGGTTGCTGATGCTCTCACCCCGATTTAAAAATCTATCTTAATCAAGAAAAATTCGTTAATTTCTTCTTTAGGCCCAAGAAAACGGGATTACGGATCCGGAAGTGGTGCACGCGTGGAAGAGCAACGCATTACCTCTTCGATTCTGGGTGAATTTGATCAAGAACCCGCATTTCTTGTTCGACATCCCAAAACCTACCAAGGTAAGTGGGACTTAATTTTCTCTCTCTCTCTCTCTCTCTCTCTCTCTCTAACACAATCACTCTCTCTTCTCTATCGCTGCATTTTCCAGGTGGAAGGCTGCCTCTCCGTCGTTGCCCAAACCCTAATGGACGCCTGCTCGACCCAAGATCACCAACTAACCAAAGACAGCCCCTCCAGCAAGCTCCTCTTCGCCAAGGACATCTACCAGTATAGGGATCTCGTTGATACGTACGTTTTCAAGTCGATCCAAGTCGTTTTCTATTGAAAATCTTACCGACATTTGTTCCTAAAAATTCATTTTCAATTTAGTCGCCAGTATTACTTTAAATTTTGACTTAAATTCCCCCGTTAAACCCGCCCCTTTCAGATACTACACTGACATCCAGCGAATGGGCCCGATCCCTGATGCCGAAATGCAAGATATCCTTGCTGAGGAGAGCCGCCAGCACAAGGGTCAATTCCACGTGTTCTCGGCCCTGAACGAACTGTACAAATATCTCGACCAATATCGTGACGGGTTGATCGAGGCACTCGAACATAGTGAAGCTGCTCAGGCTGCAAGGTTGCCGGCACGGTTACAGGTGAGTGTTGGTGCATTAAACTAACGATATAGGATTTCCAAATGGCGTGCGCTAGCTTGCTTGGCAGGGTCTGATTTGAGCATGAAAGGGGTAGGAAGGAGTTTTATGCTTTCTCTCGTTTTTTATTGAACATCTGGATCCTAAATTGTCTCTGCTAGCTTAACCCTGAAATTCTGACTTTTGCATTAATAGGCCAGTTAATTAAGAATTCAACAATAGTTTCTGCTAACATCTCTTTGATTCTCTACTTGAGCCCTAAAGACACCCAATTCCTAAAAGGTCTTTGCTGGCTTGCCCTAAAATTCGTGATTTTCCCATTAAGTTCAATCAAATTCCTAAAAAAAACTTTGCTAGTTCGCCTCTTCCTGTCTCGCTACGCCTAATAGTAGATCTCAAACTGTCTCGGCTAGCAACCCCAAGGCTCAATTTTCCAAAGATCTTTGCTAGCCTGCCTAGCTTAAAAAATTCAAAAAATTCGAGCGAATTCGGGCAAGAAAAAATGCGAGTGTGGTTTCCTCAAGAAAACCTGCTAGTTTGCCTGCCCAAGCCTGTAGTTGAATTCCGCAAGGTTCTTTGTTAGCTTGCCCTAATGATTTTTTCCCTGCATCGAAAAAAAGATTCTTACCACAAAAAATGATGCTAGCTGCTCTTTTATCTGGTAGTCCCGCTCCGCAAAGATCTCTGCAGCTTACTTTGACGAAGAAAAAAATTCATCAAAAACCTCTGCTAGCTCGCCTGACCTAGACAAAAAAATCCCTAAAAATCGCTGCTAGCTAGCCCGTCTTTTATTTTCACACTGCATGTTTAGGACTTGCTTTTCACTTCCGCCATCCCGTCGCTAAAATCAGAAAAAGCCTTCTTCCCAAGCTGACCAAGCCCACCAAGCCTTTTCAAGTCTCTAAATCCTTATAAAAGCTATCCCATTATTTTCAGGACATGCTGGCGATGATGGAGTCTCAGCACGTGCCCGACTACGACGGCTCAACCCTTGGCCATCAGTACAACTCGGCCAGTCGATTGATGGGACGCCATTAGTGCGCCCTGGCACTTAATAACATTTATATATCATAATCTCGATTTCTTATACCTTCAACTTCCCCTTCCAACTCTTCCCCCTCTATACTCGGTGCTCTTCGATTCGGGTCCTAGGGGCGCCCTTACTATGCTAATTTTTAATTTTAAGCCAGAGAATTGGTTACGATATTTAAAAAAAAATTTCGGGAATTTAAAGCTGATCTTGCTATCGTAACCGATTCCTTGGAGTGTAGTGGAATTTGTTAGATTTTTTTGGATACGGCAGTGGCAAAAAAATCGTAATTTTTCCGATTCAGAAATTTTAATTTTATGGCGTAATCGGATGGAAGTTGTTCAATAGGAATTTGATGCCGTAATCAATAAAAATTCCATATCGTAAGCGATTGGAATGACCGAGCGTAATTAATGGGATTTCATGAAATCGATTGAAACCCTTACCGTACCCTACCGTAATCCCACAATTTCCAGTGAATTTTAAATCTTTTTTAAAAGCAGCCCCGGACCGCCCGATTGTCTATTCCGTATCCCCCACTCCCCTCTAGTCGCGGGTCATCTCACTTTTCTCTACTCCAAAAAATATGCAAATTTTTGTTTTTTCACGATTTTAGAGGACCCAGCAAGCCAGATCCGCATGGATTTGCCTTCAGCGGTCGTTTAAAATGTCGGTTTCCACGTTGCGAATATCTCATTTGATTTCCCTCCAACTCTTCTGCCAGTCTGTGATCTACCCGTGTGTGTACATTAAAATACGCCCCTCCCCCGATACCTACCGTAGTCCGCAAGCCCAGGGTATATTCTCACGATTTTTAAAAGTTGCTCCTTTTTTGCGTCTACGCCCCCTTACAAAATACTGCTCCCTCGCATATCGCTGCCTTCACCGTAAGAAATTCACGATTTTTTTTGTCAATTTCTGGGGACGGTTCGATTCTTTTTAAAGGACCAGTGAAGCCAGAATTTTGTCGAATCGTCCCTAGATTCCTTGAAGCTCAATTAGACAAATTTTCCAAATCGCTATTTCCTCTCTGATATTCCGAGTGCCAAAATGTAGTTTATCGAATGCCGATGGATTTCCTTCAATTATTTTGGTGCTTCTCCAAGCTCTTCCTTCCCTCCCCTCCCTTCCCCCCGATGCACTTATTACTTACTTAAACTGATTACTGATTACTGATGCCGAATTCCCTTATTGCGTGGGCCACCCCGGAATTGGGTGGTCAGAGAATAAATTTTAATATAAAAATAAAATACGAGGGCTTAACACAACTTAATGAAAATGCATTGGATAAGAAGCCAAACAGAAAATTTAGAAAATTTAAACTATCAATGTTCAACAAGAGACTTGCTGCTCAAAATGCTCATTGTATCAGTCTGACCGGTCGATTTCATTTATATTTTTACTAGCTTTTGATGTGTGCGCCTCTAGGCATTGCTACCGCTTTTTCATGTGTTTTTCTTCGTTTTAAAGGAAGCGGAAACATGATTTAATTTTTTAATATGTTCTAAAATCTCATCCTTTTGAGTTTCAATCCGCCAAATTTTCTAGCGTTGCTAATGTGAAATCGTACTTGTTGTTATTTGCACTTATCGTCCACCACTATACTAGGGTGTTGAGTGAACAGTGGTTTGTTGGTGGTTTGATTTTTAGCCGGGCGTTTTGTTTACGGGTCGGCTCGAAACCAACGGAACGCCCTTTCAGCCAATAGCCAGGCGGTATCTGCTAAATGATTTTTATCTAACTTTTTACCGATTATAGAAAATACTTTGATCTCTCACTCTCGCACTCTCTCTCCCTCTCTCTTTCCCCTGCTCACATTCTCTCCGGCTCTCTCTCTGTCTCTTTTCCTCTCCCTCACTCTCTCTCGCTCTTTCTATGCCTCTCTCGCCCTCTCTCTCTCTCTCTCGCTCTCTCCCTCGCATTTCGATTTAGAAATGAGCTCTGAAGACCCGGCAGTTACTAAATTTCGCGAATACCTGCTAATCAAGACAGAGCAACCGAATCCGGATTACGGTAGAAATCGAACGATTTTGAGAAGTTCTTAACATGTTTAGATGATTGTATGAAGTTCCTAGCCGCTCTGGCTGATGAACTTTCGATAGAACATCATATAATTGAGGTAGGGTGATTCCTAAAGAATTCGTTTTTTTTTCTAGCCAGAAAAAGGATTTCCCTTTATGGTGATGACCATCCCTGGGGAAGAGCCGAACTTACCGGCATTAATGCTACATTCTCACACTGATGTTGTGCCGGTTTCTAAGGTATCTCGTATTTTTATAGAAGCTTAATGTATTTTTAGCCCTTTTAACAGCTTTTGTGCTTAAAAAATTCTATAACCCTTTAGGAACACTGGAAACACGATCCGTTCGAAGCGGAAAAAGAGAATGGAAAAATTTATGGCAGGGGTTTGGACTTGCCTATTTCTTATTCTCATGGGTGTTTTTAGGAACGCAGGACATGAAATGTAATGGAATCCAGTATTTCGAGGCTATGCGGAGACTCTACAAAAATGGGAAGAAAGATTTTAAGCGCACAATTCATATCGTTTGGGGGCCTGGTAGGTATAAAATCGTTAAAGATACTATGCAGTATTCAATCCTGGTTTATATATTTTAATTTCAGATGAAGAATTGGGGAGCCATAATGGGATGGAGAAGCTGGTGGAACATCCGGATTTTAAGGTACGTTTCCGGAAATCGCGGAAACTTTTGCTAATGTAGCCTTCCGAGAAGTTTTTCCAAATACTTCTTGAAGGCCGACTTTAATTTTTTTTTTGGCTGCAATCTTCTTTATATCACCGTGTTTTTTCCTTATAATCTTCATTTTCGGGTTTTTTAGAAGCTTAACGTCGGTTTCGTGCTAGACGAAGGAATGGCTTCCGAGAATGATACTTACAAAGTTTTTTACGCTGAACGCTGCAAGTGGTGTAAGTTAAAAAGTTCTCTAGCAACTTACCTATGCTATTCTTCTGACCTATATGCAGGCCCGTACGAGGGCACGGTGCCCCCGAAATCGGTCGAGGCCCGAAAAGTTCATAAAGGGGTACCCTTATGATTTTTTTCGCAAAAATTTTTCTGCCTGTTTTTTCGCAAAAATAGTGTTGTTTACTTCTAAAAAACCTATTTTTCTAAAAATTTTTGCCTGCGGCGCTCGTTTTCATTAGTGCACCATTTTTGCTGAAAAAATTGCGCTTGCGCGCGCCGTTTCCGATGTGTCGAATTTAAGCGTTAGAAACGCGGTTTTTTTAAGTGGCGACCGGGGGAGGTCGCCAAAAATTTTTCGGTGGGTGCCCCTCCGAAATCTCGGCTCCCGTACGGGCCTGCCGATATGTCATGCTTTAAAAGTTATTAAGCGAAGCGTACCTTTAATACAATTTTTGGAAGCGAAAAATGTTCGTCTCATCAAAGCAAAAATGTCATTTTTGTAATGTCGAAAAGCAAATGTGCTTTTTCAGGGTTCCGCGTCACATTCCTGGGCCCTCCCGGCCACGGTTCGCGTTTTATAGCGAATTCCGCTGCCGAGAAAATGGTTTTCGTGTAGTTTTCTAGCTAAAAAATACACGTTTAGCAACGCTTCATCTCAAAAGCCTATCAATTCCGCGCAAAACAACAAGAAATCCTAAAAAAGGACCCGAAAAAGACGCTCGGTGATGTGACCAGCTTGAACTTGACGGTTTGTCGGGTAGGCTCTTTGGACCCTTTGAAAATCGATTCTTGAACTTTAAAAAATCACAAAATTTAGGGCGGAGTCGAGACAAATGTTGTGCCAGAAAAATTTGAATGTGGTGAGCTAGCTAGCAGAGATTATTTAGGATTTTTGATGTAGTAAATGCTATCCTGGATGACGTATGCTAGCAGAGATTATTGGGGGATTGTTATGTGCTAAAAGACCTTAGGATACGATAGGCCAGCTAGCAAAGACTATTGGGGAATTTCCCTCTCCCGATTTTTGTTTAGAATTCGATATGAGAGTCACCCCATCGACAAATTTCTATGAACTACAAGCGGAAATCGATTCCTGGATAAAATTTGCTGGTGAAGGCACCAACATTGACTGGATTTTGGTATGCAAAACTAGACTTCAAAATTAGATATTTTCTAGCATAAAACCTTCCAAAACATCACCCCAACTACGAAGGATGATCCATTTTCGAGGGTTATCGAAGAGACGCTGGGAAATGAGTAAGAAATACTGAAAATTTTGCGTTTTAAAGGGACCAGGAAGTGATAAAATCGACCCTTGCTTCCACTAGATCTAGACAGCAACAAGATAAGCAAAAACAAGCGTTCAAGTGTATCTGTAGTTCTTTGGTTCAATTTTCCATCTTAGGGCGCATCCATTTCCAACCTCATTTAGTGTAGTGCGTAGTTGTCGAGACCTAGTTTCCGGGAAGGGGTCGATTTTATCTCTTCAAAAGTTATGAGTTTTTTACTGCCTGGAATAAAGCTCAAAAACTTCTAGGAGTTTCTTGTATTTTTCTAGGAACTGCCAATTCACCAAAGAAATCTTTCCCTGTGGAACGGATTGTGGCCTGATCAGGGCGGTATGTCGAATTTGTCTACCTTCACAATGCCTTTAAGACCGGAGTTCGAGTCATCGGCTTCTCACCCATCATCAACACAACCGTGTTGTTGCACTGTCACGATGAGTATTTGGACGAATCGGTAAGTAATTGAGAGGCCGATTACATAAACGATTACGATATGAAGATACTACGATCTGTTCGCCTATTAGTGCGTCAATTTCTTGACTTACCAATGCCTTTAAAAACAAAAACCTAAGTAGCCCTTAGTATTTTAGGTATTTCTTCGCGGCATCGACATCTACGAGAAGTTGATTCCAGCTCTGGCAAATGTGAAGGAATAAATTTTTGTTTTCTTTGACTCGTGAAAAATGCATCTGTACTACCATATTCTACGTATCTGCTGTGACTTAATATTACGTATCGTAACCTATTATCTCGGACAGTATCACCAACCTCATTCCAACGTACCATACCGTAGCATCGTGTGTAACGCAATGTAGCGCAACACAAAGGATAGTTTGGCTTATCGTATCGTGGCATCTAGTAGCGTAGCGTAGCTTATCGTGGCGTATCGTAGTGTATCGTAGCGTACGTATCTTAGCGTATCGTAGTGTAGCATAGTGTTTCGTAGCATATCGCAGCGTACTTATCGTAGCGTATGGTAGCGTATCGCAGCGTAGTATATCGTAGCGATGCTAGCTTACCGTAGCGTATCGTAGTGTATCGTAGCGTATCGTAGCGTAGCATAATCTAGCTCGTCAGACCGTAATCTTATGAACTTTTCGGCATTTTAGTGTGCTCTATCGCAGCATACGGTAGAGTAACGTATCATTCGTAAGGTAGCGTATCGTACCGTACTTTCCTCCCCTCAACAGCCATATTTATTCACCATTCTTCATCGCAAAGAAAGTAATGGCGGAAATACCGGAAAATGATGGGATAGGGCGTGATATAACAGTATTGACGATAGGGTGAGATAGCGAGAGAGCACGACTATGGTGGAGGGGCAGAGAAAGAGAGGGGATTCTTCTGGACTAGAAATTTGTGATATAAATGCATCAATGGTTGGAAGAATCGAGAGATTGGTCATTTTTTAGAGATCGGGGATTGGAAACCGGGCATTTTAAGGGTATTTTTGGCCATCGCGATACCCATTTTGTTGGTCGCGTCGTGCTGGCACGGTCCCTTTAAAAGGGGGCGGGGTTAGGGGAATTATGAAAATTTTGGGTGTCAGGTGGAATCTCGCGGAAATCTGATGAAATTTGAATTTTTGAGTAGAAATAAGATAGATGGAAATTCCGAAATATTCCGATACACTCCGGTAGCTCCGGAACTGTACGATACTGTACTTTTGACGTACCAGCCCACACTTTGCCGAAGAACTACATGAAAGCTTAGAACCAAGCCTCCTAATACATGAAGCTTAGTGACATTTTAATCGGAAAACTTATTTTGAAACCAATTTTTACGGGTTTTACAAAACTTAAAATTCCAAATAATTCAAAAAAATAGAAAAAAAAGTGTTGAAATGAGTAATTTCAAATTTTTTGTAATTTAATACTTTAGAATTCCCTAGCGTAACTGTTTAAACCTCATGAATTTTCATAGTGCATAAAATCATCTAATTTCCAATGTAGCAAAGTGTGGGCCGGCCCGCCGGTGGTCGGCAAAGTTTGTGAAAAAAATCTCAAGGATTCTGGATTCGTCAGGCCATTGTAAATTGGTGTATTTTGTAGTGTGTAGTCTTGTTGAAGTTGATGTCCTTTCGTTACTCGTCGCAGCAGAAACTCTTGAGATATGAGAACGAGCATCTCCGCTCGCAGCACTCCGTCGCCACACCACCCCTGAAAAAAATATGGATAAAAATATCTTGGCCAAAAGTCCATTGGTACCTTGCATGTTCCTTTAAAGGAACATGGAAGCGCTGGCATCGACCCTCACCTGACCTAGGTCTAGACAGATACGCAACGTGCCAAATACACGGACAAAACGCGGTTTGATTTCGGGGCAAAAATCAGATTAGTCGCATCTGATTCAAATAATGAAATTGGTGTATTTTGGAGTGCTGCGTAGGTGTCGAGACCTAGTATGTGGAAGGGGTCGATTTTCACATTTACTCGGCAAGCATGTCCAACTTGAGACGTTCTTCGACGAATCAATGCTTCAAAATTTGCAAATTTTAGGTCAGCATTGCCAGCTCAGAGCGTACGGGTATACGCAACGCGCCCGCTACGCGCCTACACGTGACTACTGACTACGTCTTTGATAGAAAACACTTTTCAACTCAGTAGACTAGTATTTTTGTGGTCATTACTCACCTTTTGATGGCTGCATGTGCTTGTAAAAAGTCGATCCGTTGTGTTTGGCCTTGTAGTGGACTCATCGGCAAATCTGAAAACGCCCTTCTCATGATCTCAATTATCGTATTTTCTTAGTTATTGATCCCGAACCTACGCAGCTGAATTAAGTGATTGGCCCCCAGGGATTACTCCTCCTCAACTCGGCTAGAAAAAGGCTTCATTCAGAATGCCCAAAACACGTGGTTCAGCCAGGAGAATACAAAGTCCTATTAAAACAGCAATTTTTAGATTAAAACTTCAGTTAAAATTGTTAAAAGGCCAATTTCTTGAGATGCGTTGTGAAGGGACAGGGCAGAGTTATCGTAAATCCATAAGTTTGCCTTCGACGGCCCTTTAACGACCGTACCGGGAGCATTCCGCTTGGCTGGCATCGGCATCATGAAACCGCCGCCGCAAAGCTGACCTCGGCAGATTGCCAACAGCGTCTTTGTCAGTTTGCTTCCACACAACCTGGAAAGAAGTGGATGATCTCTCTCTCTCTCGCTCTCTATCTCACTCTCACTCTCGCTCTCTCGCTCTCTCTCTCACCTAAGCCCGGAGCTCTCTGCGGGTCCCACTAACAACGCGGATATCAAAATAATGTAGCCGAACAAGTAAACGTCCCGCCTTGAGATGGAATGTCGGCCGAACGCTGCCGCTAGCATTGCGAAGCGGCCGCGGATATGGTACCCTGCAAATAGAGGAAACTTAAATTATAATTAGAAATTATAATGAAGAAATTTAAAAAACTCCGAAAACTACAAATTACGACAATTTAAAGAGCGTATCAAAAAAAATCGCAGAGAAGGCGGGAGAAACAGGGTGACAAGGAAAACGATAGATACGAGGGAGAGAGAGAGAGAGAGAGAGAGAGAGAGAGAGAGCGAGAGAGAGAGCGAGAGAGCGAGAGAGAGAGCCGTCAGAGCGAGACAGAGAGAGGGCCGCCTGAGCTAGAGAGTGAGCAAGAGAGAGCAAGACAGCGAGAGATAGAGTGAGATAGAGGGAGAGAGACAGAGAGAGAAAATGTACCACAGATTTCATAAAAAATTGAAATATTCTTTGCTTTCGCACGAGCATTTCTCAATTTTGCACAACGCTGGAAATCCCCGGTTTATGGATGCAAAGATCGGTGAGCAGCAGATAGAGACGAACATCGGAATGCTCAATTATTTAAACGCGCAGACATTGAGGCTCTAATTAAGTGCTTGTTTGCTAAATTGCGCCCATAATGCGGGTGGAAAAATGACTGCCGTCGCCAACGGTAGACAGTGAGAGAAAGAGCCGAGAAAGAGAGAGAGAAAGAGAGAGAGAGAGATAGAGAGAGAGAGAGAGAGAGAGAGAGAGAGAGAGAGAGAGAGAGGTAGAGAGCGCGCGAGAGAAACAGACAGACAGAGTATTGTTTGTGGGAAGCCCTCATTAAGGTGTGATTTTCAAACATTCACCTACACCCCCCCGGGTACTATTGACGCAATAAAAAAAACGATTCCATTTCAAAACAAATTCCAAATCGGACAAGACGATTTTTGAGGAAATCTGTCTCTGGAAGGTCTGTGTGGGCGTCGGGAGAGAAAACCCAAATTTGCATAACGGAGAGCCAAAATAAAGACAATTGCGCGGAAGGGCGGAATTCTATCGAATTTCTGGGGGATTAGAAAAAAATCGAAAAACGCGTTTGCCGACGTGAAAGAGCAGTATTAAGCCGTTTCGACGTTCCAAAATGTAAGGCCATAGTTTCGAAAAGATTCAGCTTCTTGAGGACGTCAAAAAAGCATAAATTCTGTTTTAAATGAGTCGTGAAGGCCTCGAACGGAAATAGTGGAAACGGCCAGCGAATCGGATCTAATCATTAACGCGCAAGCCCCGGAATATAGCCATAATTTTCCGAAGCGATAGAACGATACTACGCCCCAATTTCGACGAGACAGGCAAGCTAGCAGAGATTATTTAGGGACCGTTTGGTCACCCATAAAACTTATTTTGAATCCTAAGATTTGCAATAAAACCTTAACGATGATGGAAATGATGGAATACACGCCCAAAAAACATGTTTATTCTAGCAGCCATTCTTCATTCGCCCAAAATCCAGAAAAAGGGCAGGCGGGAAACACGCCATATCTACCTTATCAAGTAGGAAGGATAAGGGTAATTTTACCGGTACAATCAAGCTTTGAAAGGCCATCTAACGAACGCCTTCAGGAAGTACAACCCCGTACCCCCCCCCCCCTCTAGTCGAATAATTCGATTCGTGCCCCGTCATCAGGTGTACATACCGCAAAAATTGGCGGCGTGATGCGTCCTCGTGAAAATACGAGACGATCCGCCCGCCCTCCAGGGAAATAGGGCTCAACAACAAAAACCCAAGACGCGCCTTCGCATCCTCCTCCCTACTCGGCGACTCCTCAAAAATCCAAAAAGAAATTTGGCCGGGAAATTCGCGGAAATTTGCCTTCCTGGTGCCGTGAAAAAGTGGGGTGGCCAAAACGTGAACCACTTGATCGGAGAAAGCTGTAAATTTGAGTGGGATTTTTTTGAGGCGCGGGCCAAACCTCGGGCGTCAAAACACTACGAATCCAGGGAAACAAGGGTACTGGATTGTGGAGACACGTGGGAAACCACATGGATTTGTCTAAATTTCCCAAGTCACGAATTTTCCGACTTTCTATCTCAATTCTTCTAAACATACTTACATAAATACAAAACTTTCTAGGAGTATCTCAAACCGGGAACCAAGGGGAGAGAGAGGGGGAAGAGAGAGAGAGAGAGAGAGAGAGAGAGAGAGAGAGAGAGAGAGAAAGAGAGACAGAGAGAAAGCGGGAGGGGTGACAGAGAGCAGAGAAATCGAGGGAGAGAGCCAGAGAAAAACAGGGAATTAGAAAGAATTGTCTATTTTTGAGTTGCACATAGCTGTCGGGATTTAGTCGGGGAAAGGGTTGATCCTAGCCTTCCGATCCCCTCTACATTTTTGCTATTAGCCTTTAAACCACGAATATGATTTACATAAATTCATAGGTTCAAAAAGTCTGTGCGTTCCTGATTGGCTTTTGCAGGTTCCTCCCTAAGCAGCGCGAAAATATAAGAGAGAAATCACGGGAAAATTCACAGCAAATCTGGTAGCTTCCCCTTGATGCTATACGGTGTTTTTCGCGTCCTAGCGCCAAGTTTTTAGCCAAAAAACGAAGCGGTTCGCACTAAAATAAACTTTTTGCTTTCAAAGCTTCCGAATTTGGCCTTTTCATAGTTTCCAAACCTCAAAAAACAGTGATTTACGATGTAAAGAACTTACGGAAGTAGTAGTTAGTGCAGAGAACATTTGGCTGCGATTACTTAGTGCGCTGGTCAGACCCCAAAAAAAAATTAGCGGCTTGACATGTCCCAAAGGGGCACGTTAAAATGCGGGGGTTCTGCCATGAGAGGAAGGGATGAATTAGGGATGGTAGATGGACGAATGGGATGAGAGAGAGAGAGAGAGAGAGAGAGAGAGAGATGCGGGATATCTCATCTCATCTCAAACCCATTTCTACCCATTTTTCACCCCGAATTCTGCAGCCAATAGCCCATTTCTCAGGGTGAAGCATCAAGGTGAGAAAAATGGGAACAATCTAGTGTAGAAATTGCAATATGGCATCATGAAATTTATGACCTTTTAATGGGTTGAGTTTCGTTGCGTGTTTCATTGCTTTTAAAAGGGGAGTGTCAGCAGCAAATGGATCGACGACGTCAATTGCTTGTAATCGGGCGTATCGGAATGGAAACCGTGCCTCGGCGCGCTCACGAGCTTTCTCTCTCTCGCTTTCTGCTCTTCCTCGCTCTCTTCCCTCCCTCACTTGCAAAATTTGCTGACACTATCTCTTTGACTTTAACGCAAACAAAACCATATGAAGAGACATCCAAAAACCGGACACGTAGCTGCGTGTCGCGGCTTCGCCCAAACCCGGTGGAAAATGGTTGCTAAAATTATACAAGTATATAGTGCACCCTGCTCGGCCCCTTAAAGGTTTAAATTTTAGACTTTGTTGGCGAGCAAAGTTTAAAGTTCCGGAAAAATGGTGTCATTTTATGTAATAGAATCAGCTCCGGGAAAATCAGTTACATGAAGCTCCTACTTCCATGAGAACAGAATTGCACCCAAAATGTGCGAGCACGTTACCAAAAAATTGTGGAGCGGGATCAACCGGAAATTAGGGATAATCGGTGCCAAAAATAGGGCACCCCACCCTCATGAAGCACAGAAAAATGCCGTTCTAGGTAAAAAAAATTCAGAAAAATTTGAATTCCCGAAAAAAAAGCGGAAATGCGCCATGCCATGCGAAAATTGGGCGATCCAAGACTTGAAATCTGCTACTAAACCCTCAAAATAACCGATTACCGCGTTTGGGTAAATGCTAATGAAATCACGAAAATTCCCACGGCTCGTTGACGTATTCTGAAGGGGCAGATACGCAAAGACGCAAAGAGAGAATTATGGAGGCGGCAAAAAGAGGCCGGGAATCTACGATTTCGAGCCCCAAATGAGTCAGTTCCTTTATCTGCCTAAAGGTCTGATGAGTGAGGGGGTGATCCCCGTGGGATCCAGGGAGAGAGAGAGTTAGACAGAGAGAGAGCTAGAGAGAGAGAGAGAGAGTGAGAGAGAGAGTTCGGCATAAATGGCTAATTGGTCGGGGCCTCAGAAATCTGAACCACCATGATATACCCTAAGCGTCTGCCAAAACAGCCGAGACGAACGGGATCGAACCCCGGAAGTCAAAACAGCTCAAACTTTGATGCCGGCCGATTCCAATGGTTTTATTTTTTGCAGCCTTAGGACCCTAAAGGAACTAGGAAACCCCAGTATCGACCCCCTTCTGCCGTCCAGGTCTCGACAGCTTCAAGTTACGGGAAACCCGGGCTTCCCGCTTATTCAGGCGTCAGCTAGTTATGTTAAAGGGACTAGCAAAGCAAAATTCTGCCACCAAAATGGCACGATTACCGGGCCACGTGGAATTCCAAAAAAGTTGCTGTAGGGAGTCTATATTTTCTATGTTTTCCCGGTCCCTTTAAAATCTAGGGACCCGTGGATATTATCTAAAGCGCTGGGTCGTATAAAGCTGCTCGTTCGCGTCTGTAAAGTTCAGCAAGTTCGGCTTGAATAGCGTGATGCTTTTCTGAACCCCACGAACTTCTTCAAAACCTCGTCATCCGCTAGGCAAAGGTGAGGTGAAAAGATGAGGTGAGTCAACGAGAACTTGCACATCAGAGCTCCCTACGACAAGTTCGGCAAGTTCAGAGCCGTCCGACCGTACGCTTTAGCGTTTGAAAAATGCCCAGTGAAGTCTTTCTAAAAATCAGCTGCAAATTTGCATCCTCCTGACCACCCAAAGCTCGGCCGAACTTCAGCTCCACCCTCAATTCCAGCTGTTTCTTTGAGTCACAAGAGCTTTTTTTATAGTTTTCGGACCGACCTCGTGCAGGTACAGTATGCCAGAGAAGGAGAGAGAGCGAGAGAGAGAGAGAGAGAAAGGGGGGGGGGCGAGAGAGGGTGAGAGAGACAGAGAGTGAGAGAGTGAGAGAGCGCGTGAAGGAGTGAGAGAGAGCGCGCGAGATAGAGAGAGAAAATGAGAGAGAGAGAGAGCGAGAGAGGGAATTCGTACCCAAAACTCCAAACTCCAAAAACACCAGCTACAAAAAGGATCACGAGTCAGGGCCCAGCTGTTGCGCTTCTGACAAGTCATCCCCCCCTTTCCGCCCACCCCACATACAAACGTGACACCCAGCAAATGGCCCGCTGAATGTTTTTGCTTTTTGGTCCTTTTTAGGGGTGGAGGGGGGAAGGGCCGGAAATTGGGGCCATGAACACTAAAAAGGGATACGAGGGCAAATAGCCGGAGCGGCATCTGATCCTGGTGATCCGGTATTTAGGAGTGGCGGCACAAAATTACTCAAAACTTCACTTGAAAACATGCGAAAGACGAGAGAGAGAGAGAGAGAGAGAGAGAGAGAGAGAGAGCGTGAGAGAGGGGACTGAGCCGATTCCTGACCTAAAATTATTTAAAATTTCGATTGAAAACATGCGAACGCAAAGATAAAAATAGAGAGAGAGAGAGAGGGAGAGAGAGAGAAAGAGAGAGCGAGTGAGAGAGTGAGAGCTAGTGAGAGAGTGTGAAGAGATTTCTCGGAACTTTTTTGATATACGGACTCTCAAACGGACGAACGGTGCTCAAAAACACGCCCAAAATAAAAACTACATGATGAAAAATGCGCGGCCCACGCCCGACCCTGTTTTGGCTGGGTTGAACTGGCTGAACTTGGGGGTCGAGCCATTTTTTTGCTTTTTAAATGCCAACCGTGAATTAGGAATCATCGAAGCAAAAACCGTTTTGGAATTTTCAAATCGAAGATCTGGCAATTTCGCCTAGCTGCGGGAAATTCACGTTATGAATTCGTGAAAAGCTTTAAAGGAAGCCTTTTTGGCGGTGGTAGGGGTAGGCTAGCAGAGACCCTCGAGAATTCATTTGGTTCCCTGCTTTGCTATTTTCCAAAACTTCGAAATGCGAGCGCAGGGAAAGCTTCAAAGCAAAAACTGAGCCCGAAAAAGGCGCTTCCGGAAGTGCGATGAATTCTCGAACGCTTCAAACTGGCAGATTTTAATTTTCGGTCATTTTAAACTTTAAAACTCGAGTGTTTTGTATTTTCGAGAATTCTACTTTTTCAAACCCCGATTCGCTAGAGGACATCCAAAAAAGTCCAGACAAATCACGCGCACCAGGGTACAAATATCAGACAAGTACATGGCTGCGGCGCGTCGCTGGCTCACGTTTGGGTACAAATATGCCAAAACCAGGCCAGGAGGGTGACGATGCGTCGGATTTTTGGCATCTACGTGAGTTATCTGGTGTCTAGGATTACTCATAGCAAGAATAGGTCCAAAAGAATCCAAAAAAAACGTAAAATACAATCCAAATGATCCTGATCGGCTTTTAAAAGGGACAGTGTCAGCAAGCAGTCGTCAGGAAATACCGACACATGATAAATTAACTTAAAGCTTTACCTAGATAATGAGAAATAAGCAATAGAGGAATGAGAGCTAGATAGAGAGAGAGCGAGTGAGAGCGAGTGAGAGCGTGCGCGAGTATGAGAACGAGCGTAGGAAAATTAGATGGTGATTGCGAAAAACAGAGAGAGAGAGAGACAGAGAGAGAGAGAGAGAGAGAGAGAGAGAGAGAGAGAGAGAGAGAGAGAGGGAGAGAGAGAGTGCGAGAGCGGGAAAGGAAGAGCGGAATAATCGGAAAATCGCCAAAAATTACTCCAAAAACGCAGCAGTTGTTCGCATGAATGAAAACTGCGTCCTTATATTCGGGTTTTCATTTTGTACTTCCAACCCCCCAACAAAAGAAAAAATTAAAGAAAAATGTCCTAAAAAAATTTTGCTAATTCCCGGTCATGAGGACATTCTCCCCTCCCCGGGGACAAATGAGATCGAGAAGACAATCTGACGTTGTCCCCTAGATTTTAATTCTTCCTCCCCATCTTTCGGCCACCGAAAAAACCGACCCACCGAAAGTGCAATTGTAATTTGGGGAATTTGGAAATGTGTCTCGGATGTGGCAAAAAGGGGAGTGTGGCCGTAAATTTTGACAAATTGCTTACAGAAGATGACATTCGGGAACCGATGGGGTGTCCCCGGTTCCCACCACATCACCGGGTGCTCTCGGAATTTTTGAAATTTGCAGGGATTACAGGAGAGAGAGAGAGAGAGAGAGAGAGAGACGGTGAGACAGAGAGAGATAAAAAGTGAGGGAGAGAGAGAGAGAGGAAGAAAAAAAGAGGGAGAGAGACCGAGAGAGAGAAAGTCACCAAATTGAAAGCGACGCTCCCTTTAAAAATTTACCACGCTCCCAAAATGAGGCAAGCAAGCCGAAAACTTTCCGGACGCAAATTCAAAACCAGCGGAGCTTGAGGGTAATCCACTAGGTGTGGCCCCTTTTTGAAAACAGGACCTTTTTGAAAAACATTGAGCATGAATTTTCAGGCTTTCGGTTCAGATGGCGAAGGCAAGCAAGCAAAGACCATTAGGCAAAACTGGATTGAATGATGACATTAAGATTAAGGAAAAAACTCGTAAACGGAAGGCAAACAGAGACATTTTTGGGAAATTTTGCCATTAATGCAAGGCCCAAAAAAGGATCCTGGCAAATTTGGCGTAACGTCTAGCTGCGTAGCTGGCAGGCTAACAAAGAACTTTTTACAGAATAAATTTTTTTTAATTCATTGTACCCTATAAAGTCGGGCAAGCTAGCAGCGATCGTTTGAGACTTCCTTCAGCGACAACATCAGCCACAAGTCTGAACTCTGGACTTCCCCAATTCTTTCCCCACGAGACCCGGAAAAGTCTATGCATAGAAATGTTGCAGAGTCCCCTAGAAATGTTGATGGAATGTTGTTGTTTGCAAGGAAGGGAAGTGAGGTCATTTCTGGTCCGCGACCCGAGGGGAACTCTTCCCCAAAAAAAGTAGAGAAAATTAGCCGTTAGGGAGCGGGGGTTGTCCTGGGGAGGTGGTGCTCCTTTTGGCCTTGTTCCTCCTCGGTGCTCTCCTATTTGATAAAGGCAATAACCTGCCGGGGAGGTGGTGATGAGTAGCGGAACGGATCATCGAATAGAGCAGGTTTTAGCAGAAAAATGGACCAAGGGTGAGCGGGGGAACAAAAAGGAGCATCACGGATGATTCAAAATTGATAGGAAACTTCCTTAACGGGGCTCCGAACTGCTAAATCAAAGGTATTTTGCGAGGCCTCTTTGATTTCTGGCAAATTGCCAGCGGTCGCTGCGGGACGAGAGCCCTCAATCTTTCGATTTTTGCGCGAAGTTGTTTTTGCCCGGTGTCTTTGTAAAAACACTCCAATTCGCGCATTCTGAGCTCATTTTTGAAATCCTCATTCAATTTTAAACAGTTTTGGTGTTTTAATCATCAAATTTGGCCCACAAACAGCCGAGAACACGATTTCGAGGTGACAACAGGCAATTTCAAATTTGCGAGCTTCCCGCGCCCCTAGGTGTACAGAGGCCTCCGACGTACAGGGTTCAGATTTTCGGGCTGTCACTCAATCTTTGGCATTTCGTAGCCCCTTTAAAAGGCCGTCCGCGGGTCACTCGAACAGACCCCATTAGGGCTTGGCACAGTTTTTTTCGACCCTTTTATTTCGACGCCATGTGAAAGAGCATGGTCGAATTAGTAGGGCTGCATGGTTTTGAGATTTTTAAAAGTTCATTTTTGGACTTTAAAGGACCGCTAAAGTCGTTCACCGCAAAAAATTATCTTTGAAGTTAGTTAACCAAATTTGCTGAAAATTGCTGTCAATACCTAATTTGGGGCGGGGATCATTTTTCTAATACATTGCTAAGCCCGAAAATCACCGGAACATAGGAATCTCGCGTACTCAGAACAATTTTTCAAAATTTTCTATTTTTTAGAGTGTTGCCTGTAACGTGAAAATAACATAGAAACTTGCGCAAAAATTTTCTGCATCGAGTATTGTATTTTCTAGAGTGCAGTGAACACTCTAAAAATTGCAAAAATAATAGTTGCTTAAATGTGAAAGTAGCCCTGTACGTCCAGGCGCCTGCGTATTATAGAAAACAGACTTGTGCATGCCTTCTTGAGATAATTCCCGACCTAATACAAAAAATCGGAAAAATAAATTCCTTTTCTAAGAGAAACTAACGAGTTACTGGAATCGAACTCGCGATGGCTCGTCTGGGGGGGCTCTGGGGACAGCCACTAGAGGGCGCCGCCGCCTCCCAGGCGAACGACCCGAGTTCGATTCCAGCCCCCTCTTAGAAGCCGAATTTCTTTTTGCTCTTTTTTGCGATCACCGTGATTTTGGCCGTAGATGCAAATCTATGCTTTTCCCTCCACACCCGATCAAATTTTTTATTTTTGGCTGGAATCAAGGCCATTTTTGTAGTTTTTAGAGTGTTCACTGCACTCTAGAAAATACAACACTCGATGCAGAAAATTTTTGCGCATCTTTCTATGTTATTTTCACGTTACAGGCAACACTCTAAAAAATAGAAAATTTTGAAAAACTGTTTTGAGTACGCGAGATTCCTACGTTCCGCCGATTTTCGAGCTTAGCAATGTATTAAAAAAATGATCCCCGCCCCAAATTAGGTATTGACACCAATTTTCAGCAAATTTGGTTAACTACCTTCAAAGATAATTATTTGGGGTGAACGACTTTAGCGGTCCTTTAAAGTCCAAAAATGAACTTTTAAAAATCTCAAAACCATGCAGTCCTACTAATTCGACCATGCTCTTTCACATGGCGTCGAAAAAACCGGATCGAAAAAATGCTGTGCCAGCCTCTGTTCGGTTGGCTCGCAAACGGCCTTTTAAACGCTAAAAGATCTAGAACTAGCTGTCACTGACCCTTTAAACCACAGCCAACACTACTACAGTCAAGGGCAAAATTCCAAAAAGTCAGGAACTATTAAAATATACAAAAAAGCCTTTCAGAAACAAAAAAGTTAACTAAAAATAATTCCGACCAATAACTCTTTACGCTGCAATCTACAGTAATCCATCATCATCGAGCGTACTGTAATGGACAGTTATAAAAACGACGAAAACCCCGTGTCGCAAGCCAATTCCTATATCCTTTACCCCTTGGGGTACGGTAGCCAGGAAGTGGGCACTGGAGGGCAAATCCCCGTCCCAAGAGACCACTCCTGTTTACAACAAATAATTCTCAATTTGAATGGCCAGCTTTGAAGGGGGCGAAAATAAGCAGACTTTTCCCAGTATAAAAGCCGGCGCAACCCCCCGGCTCGGGTAAATAATTTGGTGCGCTTCTCCTCCTCCTTGCCGTTACACTCTCGATTCAAGAAAGTGTGCAATGCCCCCAGAAAGACGCGACAATTAGCCCCGCCAGAGTTGCCATCCCCTTTAAAAAGGGCGGCACGGCGGCGTCACCACGTCCAAATAATAATTAATTACCTCCAGAATTCGAGAGCCAATTTATTTATTTCCAAGCCGGAGGGGAAGTCTGGGGGCCCAGGAGGATGGACCTCAAAAAACAGGCGTGGGACGGGATCCGCGCGCCAGAAAAAAGTCCAACATTTGTTTTTGGGGAAAGCTACTTCTTTGGCTTCCGTGAATTATCTGATATCCAGCCGGAATCCCGACAGACAAAATGCCGACAGCGCCAATCGCTACAGCCAAGATCCCTGAGCCATAATGCCGACAGCCAAAATCCCGTCATAACCAAATCCCGACAGCGCGTAATCCCAAAAGCCATAATCCCGACAGCCAAAATCCCGACAGATCAAAATTACGACTTCCATAATCCCGACATCCAGAATACCGACAGCCAAAATCCCGACGGATCAAAAAACTGACAGCCCGATCCAGCAAGATGCCTAACGCCAGTTTGAATTCCCCTTGCGTTTAAACAGCCTTTTTAGATGTTTCGAGTGGCTGTCGGGATTTTAGAGCGTCGGGATTTTGGTCTGTTGATATTTTGACGGTCGGGATTTTGTCTGTAAGGATTTTGCTGTTGAGTATAGCTCGGTCGGGATTGTTTCGGGATTATGGCTGGCGGGATTTTCTCGTTCGGGATTATGGTAATAAGCTATTTTTATCTGTCGAAATTTTTAGAATTATTTGGCCAATCGGGTTCTTGGCCACCGTGACCTTGACTGTCGATATTTCCGCTGTCGGGATTATGGCTGTCGGCGTTTCATTTGTCGAGGCTTTGCCCTGTGGAATTTTGGCTGTCGAGGTTCCGGCCGTCGGAATTTCGGCATTTTCCCCACGTTTCGTCGATAATATCAGTCCGATTAATGATGCTGCAAAATGATGAGCTTCTTAAAAACCGCTGTCGTCATTGTTGCAATACGTACTAATCAAATTTCCGCTATACTAGTCACGTTGTATTTATTTAATTCGATCAGAAAATTTTCTCGCTCTCAAAAAATCAGCTCGACGTCACCAAGGGCCGCGCAATAATTAATTTCACGCTGCCCTCAATTTAACTATTTCCTATTAAAAGTTAGGGGAGCCCAGGGGGTGTGGCCAATGGCCAAAAATAGCCGGGCACAACCACCCAGCGGGTGCAATTAGGGAATGTCGCGGAATTCGCGGCAAGCCAAGATGGCGCGCTGAAACGTGGACATCTCCAGATGGCCTTTGGGATAAATCGGGAAGAAGCTGGAGAAGAGGCTGCCGGATGGAACGCCTTTTCCTGAATTCAAAAAAGACGGCTGAAAGAGTGTTTGCAGGGGAGTGGAAAGTAATTTGGAAAGAACTGGAACTCCAGGGGAAGGCCGGGGGCATTGGCTTTCGAATTAAAGGGGCGTGGAAGGGATCGCGTACGTTTTTAAGTATTCCGGGAGGATACTGTGGGTATAAACTTTCCTTAAAATACGATATTTTGACGTAGATACAGTATTATTTTTTCGTAAAGAGGTCCTGGAAGAGATCTGGTACGTTTTTAAGGATTCTGAAAGAATACTGTAGGTATAAATTGCCATGAAAATATACGTATTTAATTCATTACGGTATATAATTCACCAGGATGTACCGTACGTATTTAACCCCTTACGTCACGTAATTACAGGAATACGCGATTTTATGCGGTACGGTATATTCGGAGTTTTAAGTGTACATGGAAATCTGCGTAAATTAATTAAGCCGTAACCCTAGTAAACTATATCACGCTATTTCAGGCAGTAGGACGCCTTAATTGCTACCGTATTACGTCATTAAAATCAGGAAAATATAAAAATAGCCTGAAACGAACGAAAATATAGGAAACATAAGAACAAAACAAAAATATAAGAAATATAAGAAATTTAAGACTATAACGAAAATAAAATGGTAGTAAAATAAGATAAAAGTAAAATAAAATAAAATACCTTTTAATGCTGATTTTAGAAAAATACAAGAAATTTGACCAAACACTGTATCGTCAAAATCCCAGTATTTACGAAATTCTAATATAATAATCGGGATATAATCCATTACGATACGAAAGGTAAAAGGTATTACCGGACTCAGTTTGTTAAGGTATTTCCTAAATTACAGTATCTACAGAATAAAAATAAAATTCCGTACAGATCTGACTCATCAGCCATTCGTAGTTGTTAGTGGATGTGTTCGCGGTGGAAGACTATACTCCGCCAAAAAGCCCCGCCACGGATGTCCCGGATATCGCGCCGAAAACGGGCTAATTGGCCTAAACGGAGGGGTTGGCCTCTCTTCTCGAAAAGAGAGACTCAGAAGCGGATCTTTTGACGCGCTTCATCCAATTAGCCTTCTACGAATCTCGATCCTAACATGGCAGGCTGAGGTCTCCATTTCTGGCGCCAGACGTCGCTTTTTATGGATTCGGGAAGTCAGGGCCGGGTGGCGTAGTATGGTCGATAAGAGGTTTAAAGGGAGCGTGACAGAAGATTTCAGCGGAAAAATATGATTAAAGGGACTGAGAAGCGTGAAAATCGACCTTTTCAGCAAACTAGGTATCGACAAATACAGGAAAAACCAAATAAAACTAGTAAAAACGATTTAAAAATACACTCTGCGTGGCAGGATTTTTGCCTTAAATCCAAAACCAAAATTAAAGCGCTAGGAAGCGCGACATCGACCCACTGAACTAACTAGGTATCGACCACTACGCTTCACGCCAAGTTACGCACGCACGAGACTATACAAATAAAAAATCGACTAAAGGGGCTCGAAAGCGCAGGAATCGACCCCCGACGGGCGGCTAGGTCTCGACAATCAGTTCCGCCAGATGACGTACACCAGCTAGCTTTAATGTTCGACGATACGTGGATGTCAGAAAATTAAGAATCAGCGTGGTCTGGAGTGGTTCGTAGCTGTCGATACCTAGTGGAAATAGGGGGTCGAGTGTAGGGTTTTTGATCCCTTTAAAGGGAGGGTGACATGAAGTTGCCAGCCCTATATCAACGATCGAAGAAAGAGCAAACCGGTTGGCAATAGCGAAAAGCTGACCCATAGCGGGGGTAGATTTTCCACTTTTCTGATACCTTTAAAGGTCGTGTGACATCACAATTCGAGAGCAAAACAGTCAAGTTTACAATTCTTTTAAAACCTATCCTTGAGAACGCTTTTAAATCCGAACAAAATAACAAGAACCGCAAAACCAAACACCAGCCCCGCTGCTACCATCGACTATTGCGGAGGCCGCGGTAAGTACCCCCAGCATAGAGTCCTGCCTGCCCGTGAAAATGGCAACTCTGAAGGGCCCTCGGGCAGTCAGGTGGGCCACAACGATGCGGGTTTTAGGGACGTCATGTCGAAGACAAACTTGCGAAACGCTGAAAATAACTACTGTGTGGGAGGCGTTGGCTTGTTGCCAAAAAATCGTATCCTAACCTCCTGGTCCTTTCTTAACCTGAAATAAATTTAAAAATTCCGAAAAATCTGTTTTATTGTGCCACCTTAAAAATACGTTAAAAAATTTCAAAAATCTGTCTCATAACTTTATAACACCTCGATACCTGTGAAAAACATTCAAATGAACCGGGAACTAGTTTTAGTGCTTTGTGTTACCTTGAAGCTACACCTAAAACCTTCAAAATAAATTTTTAAGGCTTTACAATACCTACAAGGGCATCAAAACTAACGACAAGCCTCCCGGCCAAAAAGCAAAAATTTGGTGCCTCATGCTGGAATCGAACCAGCGACCTTCTGTTTACTAGACAGACGCTCTGCCACTGAGCCAATGAGGCGGGTGGGTGCGGGTGTAGAGACAGGCCTTTTATGGGGTATGCGGCCACAACAGGCGAGAGTGACAGCTCACACCCGAGCAAATAGCCCCGATCTCGATGTTCGCAAAAGGACAGGAATTCAGAATTGCTGAGAAATGTTGTAATTTGTATATTAAATTCTAAGCATTAAAATACATCAAAAAATCGAAAATAATAGAGAGAAATATGCGAAAAAATTAAAATAGACTAGCAAAACAGGATAACAATATATTATTTTTTTAGCTAGAACAGCTATAAAACCAGAATAAAGCAGCTATTTTGTAACCTTTCACCGCCTTATACCTTTTTTAACCTTTTTTGATTATAGCAAAGTTTCAGAGCTTTTACATGACGGTGGCGACAAGCTTTTTAAAACCCTCCAAATAGGCGTAGCCGGAAACGAGCTACGAAATCTCTGATCACTAACCACAGAAAAATCGCTCTAAAAGCTTGCACGCCCTCTATAAAGCCCGTATCTTTTTCGGTGAACGTCGCTACATCGTCTTGTCGTCAGCAATGCGGAGATCGGGCAATTTGCGCCTAGAAACACGGCGCGAGGAGGGCACAATTATGCAAAATCGTTGTTTTCTAGGAGGGCAACCCCCCTAAATCGGCAACACCGCACGCCCAATGCCAAAATTAGCGGAACCGGGGTCGGATTTGGGGGATGACGTCCTGAAGACGAGCAAAGTGACGATGAGACGCGACGAAAAATGAGCCGCCGGATGAGTGGCGCCTGGGATCCGGGGCGCGTGTCTGCCTTGACCAGAATGTGGTGAAGCCGGAAGAAGCTTCTGAATCATTATGGGGGGATCGTCATCTTGATAATTTTAAAATGAACCAGGGTTGAAAAGCCGCTTCGCGTATTTTGCATAGTTGTGCCTCAATTCCGATGACAAAAAAAAAAAATGAAAAACACTCCCTTGGGGCCTTTATATAAGCTACTGCAACTTCCGGCGTATGCTAATTTTATCCTAACAAAGTGGGTGGCCGAATTTTTACGAAAAACTTAATTTTAATGTCGAAAACAACATATTTTACAACATCTGATATGTGTGCAGTCATCCCTAGACCATTACGCATCTAATGACGTATCATACATGCCTTTAAGTCCTTCCCCTAATCCGATACTACTGGAACACGCTGACGGAAGTTGCATGCAAATGCACACACATACATACATACACACACAGGAACTATTTTTTTATATATAGTAGGATAGTTGAACATTCTTTAGGTGAAAAGAGCTTAAAGCGGAGACTGCGCTCACTTCAAAATCGCTAGCTTTGCTTCAAGGTGCTGCAAAACCTTTGCGGATCTTTGGCATTTCCGGGGGGGGACGGAAGGCGGGAGGAAGGGGGAATTTTCAAACCCTAATTTTTCTCCTAGAAGTTTAATTAATATGTTTCATCCCATAAGATGCATTTTAATTGATTCTTTGTAAAATTTAGTCATGATTCAGATAGGAAAACTATTTAGAAATGTTTAGAACGTTTCCAAAAATGGTTAAAATTGTAAAATTTGAAATTCAGGCTAAAACCTATATTTTTATCTTTTAAAACTTTTAGCAAAATTTTCAAGCTCAGGTATAGGAAACTCCGTTTAGAAGCACTTTTATTTTTATTGGAAATTTAGATTTTAAGAAAAAAATTGGG
Organism: Mesorhabditis spiculigera; assembly: GCA_958295435.1. Taxonomy (NCBI): domain Eukaryota; kingdom Metazoa; phylum Nematoda; class Chromadorea; order Rhabditida; family Rhabditidae; genus Mesorhabditis; species Mesorhabditis spiculigera. The sequence goes on along the minus strand of CATQJA010002710.1, from coordinate 1,193,426 downwards.
ATCCCGCACATGCTAAAAAATTCTAAGGAGACATTTACGAATAAACAAAGAACCTTAGTAAGTCTTAAACAAAACCAGCTTTTATTTCAGGTCGAGAAAATATGAAGACTGGTTTTCTACCCTAAAGCCCAGCGCCTACATCTCGTGACGAGCTTATGAAACATAGAAGAATGCCCCTGAAACATCGCAACATGATTGGCGCGAGAATAGCATAGAAAAGCAAAGCTGCGCCCGCCCGGAAAGCCGATATCTGCACGCGTCGATAAGCAATTCAAGCCGTTGCAGAAGTAGAAGAAGAATTACCTCCATACACACCTGACCCCAGGGGGTCGCTAATATTTGAGAAGGTAAAGGGAACCCGGCTCCCCAAAAATGTTAGCCCATTCAAGCTCGTCGTCTGGCAAGCAGAAAAACTTTTGGGCGCTTCGAGGGACGCCGGCCCTGAAAGAAGAATGCCCAAAAATGGATGACGTCGAGCCGCTCTTCGAAATTGTCGATGCGAGGATTTAAACTGAAAGGGGTTAAATTGCGGTGTTCGGTAACTCAACAAAAATCGGTTTTTGATCGACTTTTTTAACTATTTCTGCTGCATTTGGACATAGAAAAATCCGAATTTTGCTTAGCGACTGGATACGGCAATTTTCACTAAAATCGGTTTAGCTTATAAACCAGTTGTTATTTAGTTTATAATTTAGTTTATACTAAACCTGATATTAAATTAGTACATTTAAAGGGATCGTCGAATCCGCGCCATCGACGCAGCTGTGGTATTTGACCGCGCCGGCGTGCTGGTTCGTGTCCGCAGTGCGACACGGAGCGTGGGGGCCGCCAAGGAATCCATCATACGGTTGCTTGTATGAAGGGCAGCCCAGCAGCATCCTATCAGCCTGAAAAAGGCTATGTAATAGCAGCTGAAACCGGTAAAAAGTCGCAAAATCTTTCCCGAATCTCCTAATGTTTTAGCAGATAGCTAATCCCTGGTATTTTACGCAAGGGCATGCAGCTGAGACCTGCTAGCATAGCGAGGCTCGCCTTCCCCTCGATGGTGTATACAGAACCAGCAAATGATAGTCAGTCAGAAATAGACCCTCTCCCCCTCCCCCCCCCCCCAAAAAAAAATTTGAGACAAAAGGCTCCGACATAGCTGAAAGTTTGCAGAGATAGCGAAGGCAATTTCCTATGAACAAGGAATGTTTCAGACCGATCGCCGGGCGGGTTTTAAAGTTACAACGAAATAACTTTTTATTTTAATTCAATATGGGGAGGTTCCTTTGAATTGCATCAAAAATATCCGTTATTTTTGCATTGACTTTTATAGCAAGCATCCAGCAACAAAATGGCGTTATTTTGGCATAAATTTCGCCGAAAAAAGCCATTCGGGGTTAGCGGGCGTAGCCCGCTAACCCCTTTTGGTTTGAGGTACCCCCCATACGACTCTTTTGGGGTCCTTTTCCGGATTTAAAAAAGAACCAGGCATCGGATCGCAAAACTGAATACACCATGGAAACCGGCGACACTTTTTACATACAATAAGCTTTTAAAAATTGAAAAAGAGTGAAATTTCGAATTTTAACAGCCGATTTAAATTGCGTTTCGAGGGGGGGGGGTCTGCGTGTGTTTGTCTGCACGGAAACCAATGTAGCTGTCAAAAAGTGCCTTCCCATTGTCCGTTTGGGCTGAAATTTTCCACATATATCGACTTGATGTAAATGAAGGTGAGGAAGAAGCGTTTTTTTCAAAATAGGCTTTTAAAAAATTTAAATTTAATTTTTAAGTTTAAAAGCAAAATTGCGGTCAAAACAGGGGTTAGTGATGTCCGTTTGGGCTGAAATTTTGCTCAAATATGCATTAGACCATGCCGGAATAAGTAAAGAAGAAATTGCAACGAAAGAATGCTTCTTCTCTGAGATATTATAATTTTAAACCTTCGCCATACGGGGCGCCACCCTCCCCTTTGGCGGCCCCAGTCCCGTATCAGGGCGGGCGTGTCTAGCTTCCCCAAGACGGGCCTCCAGTCTCCCCGTTGGCCTAGTGGTTAGCCCGCTGTACTGGAAGACTTGGCTCCCGAGTTCGAACCCCACCGAAGCATGGTTTTTGCCGATTGGCCCCCGTGCATCCTTATGGTTTCTGGTGCCGATTAGTGTTGGGAAATTAGCTCGGCTCGGTTTCGGCTCGAAAACCGAGCCGAAAACCGAGCCGCTCGGTTCTCGGCTCGGTTTTTCGAGCCGTGGAACCGAGCCGCTCGGTTTCGCCGAAAGCTCGGTTTTCGAGCCGGCTCGGTTTTCGAGCCGAGCTAATTTCCCAACACTAGTGCCGATACAAAGCGCCGCGGGCAAATTTTTTTGAAGTCTTGCGTACAAGAGTTCATCTGAATGAGTATTCCTTGGCTTAATTTACGATATTAACAATAAGATTGAGGCAAAAAGGGCTAAATTCTCTCTAAGGCTAAAAAGAGTCTTTTTAAAAAAGGGCTTTTGGTTTTCGCAAAAGAGAGGAATTCTCGTGGCAACAAAAAGAGCTAAATTCCTTTCAAGCTCTTAAAAATGTCACAGAATGTGGGATCAACCAAAAGTTGCTGGCATCTTATTAAAATGGACAGATCTAGTTTCTGGCGGTTTCGGCTTGCAAATAATTTCTGTATTATGATCTATTTGCACTTTCTTGAAATTAATCTGTGGACCTGACCTCTGATCTGGGATGGTACCGAGTTTATTAAGGTTTTAAATAGCCAGCAACTTTTTGTCGTTCCCGCATTCTGTGGCATTTTTAAGAGTTTGAAAGGAATTTAGCTCTTTTTGTTGCCACGAGAATTCCTCCCTTTTTGCGAAAACCAAAAGCCCTTTTTTAAAAAGATTTCTTGCTGGATCCTGGTGGCAACGAATGTGTATCAACGGCAAAATGTAAAGCGAAGTGTAAAAAAACTGTTTTTCGATTGAAAACGTCTTTCATTGAACATCCAGGTAATGTGACATCGGTCAGCCCCGAAATAGAGTTCTGACTTGAAATTTGCCACCAGCGGCCAACCATCTTGACGTGAAATTTGCTATGTTTGCTCAAAGTCAAAACGTTTCGCCGAGGAATTTTCGCTCTTTTCTGCCAAAAACGTTGACTTTACTTTTTTTAACTTTGCACTTTCTATTTCACTGTTATCATATCCAATTCCATTTTAAAGTTGTTTTTACAGGCGCAAACAACAACCACCGGCGCCATCGCCCGCAAGAAGGACCAAATCAAGGATATGGATCAACGTGAATAATGATTTTTTTTATGAAATGGTTTTGTTTAGTTACAAGAGACAGGAAGGAACGTGAAGCAGCCGCGGGGCTTGGAACGAAGCGCAGCTACTAATGGCGTAGGACAAAATTTTTGAGGTTTGCGTTTATGGTGGCTTGCTTAGGTGCTTCCATGTTAGCGGGGAACAAGTCAATTGTTTTATTTATCGAATACCTGTTTAGTGATAAAAATTCATAAATTTTATTAATTAGTAGTCGTCAACTTAGTAGTTGCCGAACACTACCAGATCATGAAAACTTTCTAGAACACCCTTGAAATCCGAAATCTCAAGCTTTTTCCATTTCCATCCCCATTTTCGAAGTGTTGGATGGTGATAATTATAAATGAAAATGGACTAAATATTTATTTATCCCTACAAAATTAGCGTTGCTTCCCCACTAACACAGAAGCGCCGTTTTCTCATTAACTATTATTTAGGCGGCATGGAACCGACGACACGCGGAGGAACAATGCAAACAGGTATCTAAAGTTCGCTTTAGGTACGCGATTGCGGAAGCGCCGAATAGCACAAACGCAGGAATTAACGAGGCAGGAAAGATATGAAGGTAACAAGCTTCTCGATTGTTGTAATGCATGGGTGATCTAGATCGAATCGGGAACCAGTGAAGCGAGAAGGCGGAAGCATGTGCGCGACAAGTGTGAAGCACAAGAACAGAAGTCCGGGTCATCTACAGCGATTGTGTACGAGCGTGTGACATTCTAAAAATTTCGCTTTAGATAAATTGAACAACGGCTACGAGGATTGCGACAGGTTGGACCCCGGCGAACAAAAGATTTGCGGGCATTACATCAGGTATGTTGGGTACTATTCTATTTCGCCGGGGTAAAAATCTACGCCGGGTGTAAAATTTATGTCTGCATCTATTTACTTACGTTGTTTTGAGCCAAAATGAAAACTCTTATTTTTTGGAGGCTTTATCGAAACGCCAAACGAATTCGGAAACTTTAGGCATCAGGGTGCACCATCGCTGCCCATTCCTTGCCCCTCCCCAGCGTAGATCACCCCTGCGAAATCCAAACAGTACCGTAAATTGAGTATAGGGAATTTTTAGCCAACTTTTATGGCCTGTGGCAAGAATCGCAGCAAGGTATTCAAGACCTTGCGTTATCACCGGCCCATCAACGGTAGCGACCTTACAGACTTCTTGTTTTGAAGATAGTTTTAGATGGAAAGAGCGAACAGGGTCATCGAGAAAAAAAGAATTTTCCTTGCCTGGGCAACTCTCTGGATGATGAGGACGAGTGTGTGACGATACCGTGCGAAAAAGTGTGCTTGTATTTTATCGTGGGAGCCGTAGTCAAGTTTTTTGTTTGGCGTATAGTTTCTTGCCGATAAATGAATGTATTTTAATAGGTTTTTTGCCTAGCTTCGGATGACTGAAAATACGGAATATTTATAGGATATTTCCAAAATTATGACGTTTTGCTCATTGGGGCCCTTTCATCTTTCGAGCAAAAAGAAAAAAGCATACCAGTTTATGCGAATCATATGGTTAAAACCCCGCGATGCTAGGAAACAGGGCCGCCAGGAGATTATATGAAAAAAGTTGACTTAAGAAAACGAAAAGAAATCCTTCTTTTGACTAACCTTGTTCTAGATGACGCCGGTGGCAAATCGTCTACACGGATGTGCGTGCAATGGTCCATCAACCCGCTGGAAGCGCGACGATGGGCGACTACTGTTGAATTACGGCGGTTAGTGGGTACTTTAAATACTTCTCCGGCCGATTGAGGTGCGAGTACGAGCCGAAGAGGAGCCGTGGGCGGGCCAAGGACAGCGCAACAAAAACTCAATAGCAAGAAGCTGAAACAAGTAAAATTGGTTGTATTGATATTTTCCTCTGAAAATGTTATTTCCAGGAGCAAGTGATGGGCTGCGTGTTCGAGAGTGCGCCCGGATCCGTGAAGCCTGGTGGTGATCGTGAGCAAGCTGATGAGGAGCACCGACTACGCTTTTGGGATGGGTTCTGGACTGTTGGCGGCGGGCAAAATTTTAGCGGGAGGAACAACATTTTTCCCAGTATTCTTTACGGCCCTATTACGAACTATAAACTATTTTTTTAGCATTTTACGTGATTTTTAGACAAAAATAATATAAACAATTTATAAGAATTTTCGACGATACTCTTTTTGGTCAATATGTTCAAAAAGGATCTTAAAAATTAAAAATTAGTTTTTGAGATTTAGCTGACAATCAAACACTAAAAAATTAGATATTATCAGGAAGTAGATATAGGTGACAAAACAAAAAGTGGTCCCTCCGCAAACAGTCCAGGTCCCTGTTTTTGAACAGGCTTGGCCGTGACAGGATCTTCGTCCCGATAGCTGCGCAGCTGCAAGACATGCTCGTCAAACGCGTTCGACGACGACTATACCGGCAAAATTATATAAATGATCCGATTACCGGCTGTTGTTGTTTGTTTATTTGTTATCGAATCATTTTAGCAACTAGCTCTTTCTGATGTCGACATATTTGAATAAATATTGATCACTTTCCAACTATTACACGGATAATTAAAGCTTTATAGATAGCTATCATTAAATTAAATAGCTTTACGAGCAATTGTCTTTGGAACGCTATTGCTTTATTAACTTGGCACCATCTTAACAATTGCCGAGGTTCAGCTAGATTAAATCGGGCTCACAATAGATACCGGAGATGTGAAAATTGGTGGCGCACCTGGAATGAGGTCGATCAGGACCTTTACAGCAATCTTCACAACCACGTAATATACGCGCCCCTGCACGTCCTCTACTTCACCAGTAGTTTAGACTAGAAAGGCTGCTTTAGAGACTGCATCCGTGCAACAGTCATGGTTCTCGCCAGGAACATACTCACTTGTGTTTGGTTGTTTTGAAAGAAATCTAGCGAGGGATGCTTCATTTTTTCACTTTCATATGCGTTCTGATAGCCTTTACAGTGTCGCATTGGTTCCAGATGCGCACGGCCGAGGACATCTACTGGCTCGTCTACCAATGCTGGCGTAGGGGTGCCGAGGCCACCGGGCGAAGGGGCTTCCAGGAATACCGCCGGCTTCTCGAAAATGAGGGGTTGTACGACCTTCATCGTGCCGCCCACATTTTTGTGACTCACCGGAGTAAGCTCTTTGTCAATTTCCATTTTCTTTTAGTGGATCGACGCCCATTCCACCAGCTTTGGAGAGCCTTCCAGAAGTTCGGGTGGAACCCAAGACGTTTCCTCGATCTGTTGCGCCTAGCTGGTGTGACGCAAGCGGAGCGCGCCGAAGCCGCGGCCGCAGCGTCGATCCGTAATGGCCGATTCGTTAGTTTTTTTTGACGAAAATTTTTTCTTTTTATGTGTTCCCCTTCGCCCTTAATTCTTGCTTTTCAGAGGGTCTCGCTCCTGCCTTGATGCCGTGAAGGGGCTGCAAAATTGTTATTTTGTTATTTTTTTTCCTTATAAATCTTTTATCTAGTGATTTTGTTTGACCAAACAACTGATCAATATGCCACAAAGTCTTTTGAAACCTTTTAGTTAATCAACTTGCCCAAAATCGACTGTCGGGGCTCCCCTCCCATCGACCACCTACATGAACACAGGTTCAAACGTGGCATCATCGAAAAACGACTGTTTCTTTTGATTACGGTAGGAATCCACTCGAGAGCCGGTCACTTGGCAAGTTGCCAGAACAGCCCAGGAACGCTATCTGGCTCTGATTTTTGTAGAGTTTAGGTTTTTCGGGACGCTGAGTCGAATGGCATCATCGAAAAACGCCTGTTTCTTTTGATTACGGTAGGAATCCACTCGAGAGCCGGCCACTTGGCAAGTTGCCAGAACAGCCCAGGAACGCTATCTGGCTCTGATTTTTGTAGAGTTTAGGTTTTTCGGGACGCTGAGTCGAATGGCATCATCGAAAAACGCCTGTTTCTTTCGATTACGGTAGGAATCCACTCGGGAGCCGGCCACTTGGCAAGTTGCCAAAACTTTGTCTCATGGCAAGTTCTAACGAATTTAGCAAAAAGGGTGAAATTCTTTGGGCTACAAAGAGTCTCACTGGCCTAAAAAAGGTTTGGTTTGAGATCTGTAAAAATTGAGAAATTGGGAAAGATGAAAAAGAAAAAGGGACATCTTTTTACCCTGCTACACACTTTTTTCGCCTGACAGGCAACGCCAAAAGCACCAACCTGGCTTCCGGATTTACCAGCATTACGCCAATTTAATAATTTCGGATTTGTTAACGTCGAAATAGGTTAGTCTAATCGGTAGGGGAGAATTTTAGTTAATTCCCACTGATGCATGCCCAGGATTAGCTACCAGTAAGATGGTCTGCAATAAATCTGCAATTACTGATCTTTTTTTTGTGTGCAATTGATATCTAGGCAGGACACTTAACACGTCATTACTTCGAAAAGTCATTATTTCGAAAAAAATGCATAGCAACTACTCTAATTGGCGCCATTCTGCCTTTGCCCGCCACGTTTCGATCAAACGCATTTTGTATACGGCGCATTACAAAATCGGTCAGCTTTAAACTTTATCTTAAAATACAAATATATGGTTTCCGGCCAATGGTAAAGCTTAGATAAGGAGTGTTGACCATTTTGTAGATGCATTACATGGATTTTTTGGTTTGCAATATCGAAGATGGTTTTCAGAGGTGCTTTGGGTAATTGGTAATCTGCCCGTACACTGCTCTATCCTCTCTACCAGCTCTTCTCTTGTTAGCCATAAATACCGCCCCTGGACGGCGGTCAACGCTGCCCCTCTATGCACGGCATTAGGGCATGAGGGAGCAGAGTTGCGCATGCCGTTTGGGCGCCAATTGAAATCCTAACCGAAGGTTTCATCGAATTTGATGTTTTTGACCGAGTTTCGAGGCTTAGTTTTCCCTCTATTAGATATTTGTTAGATTCGTATTACGGAACATTGACCCACGCCGCATTCGACGGTTCAATGGCACCTCGAATGTAGAACGGCCGAAACACGCGTGGGTCATTTTTGGAGCATCCTGTGTATTATGCAGTACAGGGTATCTCCACACAAAGCCCTATCGAATGGTTGCCGTCCAATTTCCTTATGGCAGCCTGTTGGGTAATCTACAGTCCGCCGTCAATCAACATCTCGATTTCAAAACTAAAAAAACATTGAGGAGTACCAACAAGGTTCGTGAAAGGGTGTCAGTAGAGCAATAACCAATTCTTTAGCTATTCCTCGGATTCCCAGTCGACTCGTTGTTGTTAGGCGGTAGATGGCCATTGACGGAGTTTGCCGTGACAGAACCGGTGGGTCATCTATTTATCTCTACTAGATACTGGTCCGCTAATGAATTTCAATAACAAAAAATTTGCAGTCATTTCTACATCCTTTTGTTTTTGAACAACAAATGCAGCAACAAAAAGCGTTTTGTTGCGTTTTTGTGGTAATATAACAAACGTTAGCAGGCTGGTTAGGAGCGTTTCTCACCCTGCAGCAGAGATCTTGGTTACTGTAGGTTGTGGGGGGGGCGCAAAATCTTTTCTCCGAATTTCGTTATTTTGTCGATATTTTTGCAACACTAGCCGATAGAGTGCCAAAAGTATTCTAACACACAAATTTTCATTTTTTTCCAAAGTAGCGTAAAATGGAAATGGCAGTGAAAATTTTTGAAATTGAGTTGGAGTGTGATTTTTTTTACCCTTTCGCTATGTTTGAAATTCAAACTTTGAATATTCATACAGGGTGTCCCAAAAAAGACCCCTCTCTAGCGGTCCGCAGTGATGCCTGATTTTGACGATTTAGGTATCTATCGAAAGCCCTCCACTAGGATTCATCCTTTAAGAAAAACGCGCACGAGAGGGGGCGAAGGGGCTAGGCTACGGGGCGCTCCAATACCCCTCGCGTAATGCATTGTTAAGCTAAGGGGTGCTATCTTTTCCACTTTCAACGGGCTATAACTTTTTTCTGAGAAGATTTCATAATCTACTTGAGTGTACAGAAAAATAGAACAGCTTCTGCTCTATCTTTTGAGCAAGGTTTCATGAAAATCGTACACGGCAATCGGGCGCCCGGTCGGTTTGAAGTTGAAAAAATGAGGTACCTAGGACAACGGGTATCATAGGGAAGCTAAATGTTTGTGCATAGCGCCCCAATTGCATTTTTTTTGATAGACCATAGATAGCAACTATCCAATAAAGTGCAAAATCGCATCACCTTGTCATCTACATCAGGCTTCAATAGAAAGTTAGTTAAAATTTTCAACTGGCTATAATACTTTTTACTGGCTGTTCTGGAATCTGCTTGAAAGCTAGGAACACAGAACAAACTTCGCTATATCTGCCGCAACCAGTTTTAGAATGTCGTAGCGTTGTGATTTTAACAGCGGTCGATTTGGATATATGTATGAGTCCGCTGTTTTTCTTCATCCATTCTGCGCAAAAGAAAGTGATAGGATGCTTCTTGATTCGTCTAGAGTCATGACATTCCACTAGGAACACTTTCCACAAAAAATCAAAACCAAAATGCGGAGGCCTGCGAACTCGGGAACCGAACCCGCGTCCCCTGTCTCGGGGCTGAACCGCCGCCTTAGACCACTACACCACGCCCCGACCACCCCTCCCGTGCGCGCTCTGAAAGGCCGTGGCCTCGACGAGCTGAGGAGATATGTTGTTTCCAATTGGGGAAATTCCCAAATTTTTGACCCGATTTTCATCGTTTTTGGGCGTAAATTACGCAATTTTGTGCAAAAACTCAATTTAATCATTTTCAGTCCCATCCAAGCTGTGTTTTCTCAAATGCCTTTCAAAAGGCCGACCTTGGGCTGCCAGAAAAGGTGCAAAAATTTGCAAAATCGGGGTTTTTGTTAAAAACCATGGAATGGGGAAAGGCATCGAAATTCAGTCAATTTCGCAAAAATGTTAGTAAATGTCATAAAAATGTGGGAATTTCGAAAATCGGAAAGAACAGATCTCCTCAGCTCATCGAGAGCTTGCGATAGATACCTAAATCGTAAAAATCGGACATCACTGCCGGCCGCTAGAGGGGATCTTTTTTTGGGACACCCTGTACCCTGATAATCAGGGGGCGATTCTCGGCTACGATTCGAGGGTCGCGTGGCGCATCTACATTAGCGACATCTTACATCCACCAAAAATACACGTGGAGGTTGATTGCGAAGTGGACGTGATTTGCCCCGATATTAGCTGTTACATCGAGTACTTCGTTGGCGGCCGGCGCAAGGACTACGAGTTGTTGCTCAGGTCAGTGCCCATGGCTCTTGTCAATATCAATGGCGCATAAAACTCAAAGTTCAGCCGGTATTTATCCCTTGTAAGCTACTAATTTTTAGTTAAATAAATAAAATTTTTTAATTCTTACCATGAAGGTAAGAATTTACTCTACCCCGACCCATGCGCGTAGCCACAAAAAAATTTCTGGGGCGGGGGGATATTTGAAACAAAATTGATCCCTTGACAACAAAAAACAAAATTTCAGGCGAAAAATTTTGGAAAGCATAGCACCAAAAATCGTCTTAAAAATTTTAATAAATAGTAGCGCGACAGGGCAAAAATTTTTAAGGAAAAATCGGTTCTACACCGGTAACATGGCCTTTGTACGGAATCGTGGTCTTTGTCCGTGAAATCGCGTGAAATCGCCACGTTTTTCCAGCGATTTGGGGGCTTTTCTTGAAGTTTTGGAATCGTGGTCTATAGCCGGCCCGTACCTGGATTCCTACATTCCCATTCCAACACACAAAAAAGCCGATTTTCGATTTCTAAAGACCCCGACCCCGATGGTGTAGCTATCACTCCGATTGGATACTTTCAGAGGGCGGAGGGGGGGTGCCCTGTATTGGGATATATGCGATATATGCCCTGTATGCGTAGGAACTATGCACGGCCAATCAGACAGGCCCAAAAAGGGCAATTTGCTGAGAGGAGAAAAGCGTCCACAGGAGCCGGGCGTAGCGCGCGTCAAAAAGTTTAGGCTCTTTCAACTTTTTCAAACCGACTTAATATTCAAAACCCAATATCAATTATTGCCGAGTAGAATTTAACGGTTCGAATGATGCCAAAAACAGCAAGCTAGCCCTCCGAAATACCACTTTGCACAAACCGCCAATCAAAAGCGTTTCGTTAGGATACTTTCTAAATTCAGTTTTGTTGGTGCTTGGTATCACTATAATCGCCGTGTTCCATGCTACAAATTTGGAAATCGGATTTTTTTAAATAGACCGGATCTTAGAAGATATAAGCCTCCAAATTTTTGGCACCATACATTTTCTTGACGAACGGAGTGCTTCGTTGCCTAGCCCTTACACCGCGCAGGATTTCGGGGGTGTATGCGCGCGTAGGTGGCCCTGTTCAAGTCGAGAGCGCGCCGGATGGTCTTTGGCTTGAGCCTCTGCCGCGGGTCCGAAAATATCCATTTATGGTCGGCCGTTTGGGCCAAACCAAGCATGATGGTGCGGACGGTTTATAATTGGCAGAATGAAAGCGGGAAGTGCCTCTCATCTACGGATCCTCGACAAGCTGATGCTGCGCCTCGGAGGTGCCGAGTTGCATATTGCACTGAGCCCGAATATCCAGGTTCACTTTCGAGAGGAGCACAAGCCCGTATATGAGTTATTCTAGCCGCCACTCTGGATGAACCAGCTCAGGGCGCTTCGCTGCGGTACCGTCACTATATATCCTGTATTTGGTAATGGCGCGCAAAGAAATGCTGATAAGAGGTTGGCCGATTTCACCCGTATCGCTACAGGGTTTCCCAAAAAAAAACCTCCTTAGCTGGCCGCAGACCCGTCCGATTTTTACGATTTAGGTATCTATCGAACGCTCTCGAAAAGGCCAGTCCAGCACATGTCATCGATTCGCAACATTTTTACATTCATTTGCTAATGTTTTTGGGCGGATTTTCTGATGATTCCTGAAACAAGCGCTTTTTTGCAAAAATCCCAATTTAAGAATTTTACGCTTTTTCTGGCGGCCCAACGTCAGCTTTTTGAAAACCGTATGCGCAAACACAGCTTCGATAGCGCTTGAACCGGCTAAATTGCGTTGTGGACAAAAAGCGTATCTTTTTTTGCATGAAAACTGCCGAAAACCAAGGAAAAAAAATTCCGACGTTTCGAAAATCGGCGAGACGTGCTACTCGCCTTTCCGAGAGTTTTCGATAGATATCTAAATCTTAAAATCGGACAGGTCCGCGGCCGGTTAAGGGCGGGGGGGGGGGGGTTGGAACTCGCTGTAGTTCAGCTCCACGGCTGCGTGGCTCCTATTTCGCCAGCTGGAGAATCATATCTAACAATTGCTTGCCTTAACAGATTCTCGATAATGAGTTTTACTGTTGTTTTACGTAGCCATGCATTTTTGTTATAAAGACACCGAAAAATGTCCTTGACTAGCGCAAAATTACCGTTATTCGACCTAACAATTACTTTTCCTAGACAATTTTTTAGGCTTCACGGTTTTACAAAAATTTTTCGGATCCGTTAGCGTTTAAAAAACATTTAGAGTATATAAGTTACCACCCTACGAATAACAACACTTTGAGAGTAGTCATCTACCCCCAAGAAATTGAACATGATGCTCTCCCAAATTTCCGCGAAATTTCCAGCTCATGCCAAAAACTCCAAACAAACCCCAAAAACCGAATGCATACGCATCATATGCAATAATTTTCAGATACCTCGAATTAGATGACTGGCTGCCGCAGGATATTCCACCAGATCGGGTGAGCACCCCCCTATCGGCCATCGTCCACTCTAAAATCATTAATACTCCGCTTTACCCCAAAGCAGAGCTAGTTTTTGCAATGATCCATGTTACATGTCGAAGAAATTCTATCTAGAGTCTTCTGTTTAGGCCTACGTTTGTGCCGGTGGACCCCGACCTCGCGACTACCTTGAAATTTATCTCGACGCGTTTCAAAAGGCGGGTTCTGTGACCGACTGTGGTTAGAGTAGATAGATGTTAAGGGGACTCCATAAAAAATGGAATTTTTCTACTGGAATCGCTAGATACCGGGTTCTAGCTTTTCGGTTGAACGAAGTTACAGATGTTTTAAAAGGCCATCCGCGCGTCGCCCGGACAGCCCCAGTCAGGCTTCACAGTTTTTGTTTACCCGCGCTTTTGGTACCATCTGATAGAGCATGTTCGAATTTGGTAGCGCCGCAAAGTTAAAGTTTAAAAAGTGCATTTTTGGGGTTGAAGCAGGGTTGGTCACGAAAAGGGCGGGAGCTGATTTGCGAGCCCCGCTCCAGAGCGGGAGCGGGAGCTGAAAATCCTTAGCTCCCGCTCAGCTCCGGCTCTTGAGCCGGCTCTTTTGGAAAAGAGCGAGAACCGAACCCCGCTCAACTCAAAACCGGATTCTGCAAATCAGATATCGGTTCTGTTCTATTTCGCGGGGGGAAACTGTGCGGGGGGGAATATGCTTCGCCAAAACTTCTATCTTTTCGCTATTTTCTCGGGATTTTTGCAACGCCATTCGATAGAACATCAAAAAATATACTAAGAGTTTTTGTTTTAGCTAAAAATATTGTAATATAAAAAAGTTATAGCAAAAACAAAAAAACGATTGAAACTGGTGCCGAAATGTTAGTTTTGGGCATTTTCGCCAGTTTTTCGATATTTTGAACCCGTGATTCGATAGAGCATCAAAAAATATACTAAGAGTTTTAATTTCATCTAAAAATATTGTTTTATAAAACAGTTATAGCAAAAACAAGGTTTTTACGGTGTTTCCACATGGGATCGTGGAGTCGAATGCTAGTTTTCGACATTTTCGATATTTTTTAAAAATTTTTTTCATGCCATTCGATAGAGCGTCAAAAAATATACTAAGAGTTTTAATTACAACTCAAAATAGCAAAATATAAAAAAGTTATAAGAAACCGAAGAACATTTTCCCCCCCCCCCCGCACAGTTTTTTCCCCCCCGCGAAATAGAACAGCACCCAGATATCTATGCAAATAAGGCAATTCAAGGCAAAAATTATTCCTTTTATTGGAATTTTGGAAGATTTGCATAAATAGCTAATTTGCAGCATGCTCCCGCTCTTTTCCAAAAGAGCCGGCTCAAGAGCTAGAGCTGAGCGGGAGCTGAGCGGGAGCTGAGAATTTTCAGCTCCCGCCCGGCTCCTGCTCCCGCTCAGCTCCGGCTCAGAGCCGGCTCTCAAAATGACCGGCCCTGGGTTGAAGCTGCATACCTCGAAAAACCATCGCGCAAACAACCTATCGAATTGACTGGAAATTTGTGAAAATACCTAATTTTGGGACCGGGACCGTTTCCCTAGTAAGACATTTCAAAGCATGAAAATTACCGTGACGGCGGAATCTCGCGTACTCAAATGAGCTTTCATGAATTTCTCCGTGATATGTATACCTCGCCACTCTGGAAATACAACTAGAAGATGCGCGAATGAATTCCACGTCAAACCATGGGTTTTCCGGTTTGGCGACACATCCCTAAAAAAGCAATTGGAGCTGGAAAAGACCTGTAGCACATCACTTATTTGAGTACGCGAGATTCCGATGTCCCGGCCAGTTTCATGTTTGGAATGTATTAGGGAAATGATCCCGGTCCCAAATTAATAAAATGTTTCCGTTTTATAGACTTGTACACCGCTTGTAAATGGTTCTGAATTATTTGCCAGGGTGGAAGAATTTTTTTTGGGGGGGGGTGTTGCGACACACCACTTGACACAACCTATTTGCGTACATATTTTCGAAAGTCATTTCTTCGAAAATATTACTTTCGAAATTATGCTCGCTCACCGAAACAACCCCGTTGCAGTTGCGTGACTGCCCAGTGGTCCGTCTGACACAACACTACCAACGTGAGGCCGAGTGTATCCTCTCCCTTTCTCTCATCCGAATACTCCTCGAGAGAATCGTCGAAACCGTAATGCACTAGTGACCACAAAATGTATGATTTTTAGCCGAGGCCGTCGACGCCAGATGGGCGCCGGCTCGTCATCGTGGATACTCATGTCACTAACAAGATTGTGGATGGGCGACATGTATGGCCTCAACTTGCACTGTCGAACCTGCAGAAGTTGCATGTGGCCTATGAAAACATGGTGAATGAGGTGACGGATGCGATGGACATGTATCTCACAGACAATATACAGGTCAGCGTCTTCGTCGAAAATTTAATTCAGTAGAATCAGTGAGTAAAATTGTCAAAAAGGTCGATCCGATACTGCTACGCCGAAATATAGCGAATGTTTTCGGGGGCAAGGGGCTATGTTCCTTTTTCCTAAAGTTCATTTTTCCTAAAATTTGTCATTTAAATTGGGATGAAGAAAGGCCAACCGCCTGTCATTTTGAGCTATCACACCATTTACTTGGCTTTTATCAAACTTTATTCATATTTTTTATTGATATTTTTTACTTCCAATATAGCTAAATCTATAAACGCATGCGTTTAAGCAAATACTTTTTATTTTTCTAATTAAAAAAATACTTCCTATGAAATTGCTTAGCATATCTGAAATTATCAGAAAATTTTTTTTACGTCATGCATAATACTAAAGAACTGAGCCTTTCAATATGTTGCCGGTTTTAGGAAAAATGATTTTCAAGAAAAATTATTTTAGGAAAAATGATCTTTAGGAAAAATGACAGTAATTCGCACTAAAGAATTTCAGCTTTACCGAATGGACCTTTCAAAGGCGGCGCCGCGTCCATCCTGGTTCTATAACAGATATAGCCCATCATTCGCCAATTTCGTTGTGGCACAAAACTATTCATCCCGGCACCAGGTCTATGCACAACTACTTCAGCTCTACAAGGTCCGTGGGACTCGTTCGAAAAAATCAACGGTCGTCATTCAGGGGTGCGGACGAGACGCCGCGAGCACTTTGCAGCTCATTTGGGAGGCGTGATTTCACGATGACCCCGTCCTAGACCCTCATTTTTATCTTGTAAAATAAATTATTCCAAAATGGTCGGTATGCTGACACTTCAAACATTTTTTTTCTGCAATGCTCACAAGGAGACGTTTTTGAGTGTCGTCGGAACTTTGGCATGGGACTAAGCCTATCTTGTGCAGAATTTAACGCTGATTCCGAATATGGTAACCGTTTTTGCGGAATAGCCATTTCCCGAAAGTTACGAACGATTTAAACCTCAAAACAGCCCAAAATCGGATATTTCCGATAGCCATAAAAGGCTTCGGAATAGGTTTTAGACAAAACCAGATCGTGCATCTTGTTCAGAAAAAAATTCTCTATAAAATGTACCATTTTCTCCAAAATCATTGAAAAGTTAGAAAAATTTGATAAATTGGGAGGCCCCTATTTTTACAAAAATTTTCAAAATTCCAACATTTTTGAGTTAAATAGCTTATTTTATAGAGAATTTTTTTCTGAACAAGATGCACTATCTGTTTTTGTTTAAAACCTATTCCGAAATCTTTTATGACTATCGAAAGTAGCCGATTTTAGGCTGTTTTGAGGCTTAAATCGTTCATAACTTTCGAGAAATGGCTATTCCGCAAAAACGGTTACCATCTTCGAAATCAGCGTTAAATTCTGCACAAGATAGGCTTGATCCCATCCAAAGTCCCGACGACACTCAAAAACGTCTCCTTGTCAATACGCTGTAATTTCTTTTCTTTCTAATTTTTTCTATTTCCACTTTTTCTCTGTTGCTAGCTATTTTAGCCAATTTTGAGGAAAATCACCGATCAAAACTGCAAAACCAAATAGCTCTGGTAGGCAACGGGACCTTCGGGAAATCTTGGAAAAGAACTTTTTTGGCTCTACATAACAAATTTATTCCAAGGCATGCGAATTGCGAGGCGTAACAAGCAAACAAAGATTGATTAGTTTAGCAAAATAAAAGCAAATATAGTTTTGACTAAGTCAAGGAGTCCGACAGATCCTTAATTTGGTTAATAACCTTGCGCAGCACCGGGGTCAGCTCTTCGCATTGGTTCTCGAAATCAGCCGACATGTTGATGAGCCGCTGGACGATCGCTTCGGCCAAGCACATTTGCTTCTGGTCCTTCAAACGGTCAGCTACACCTTCAGTCTTCTGTATGAGCACACTGATGGCCTTGATCAGTTGCCCGCTGTGCTGGCGCAAATCGCGGTTGTAGCAATCGAAGACGTTGTGCAAGTTCGCCAGCAAGTCATCCTTCAACTTCAGGATTTCGAGGCCGAGAATGGCAACGACCGAGTCTCGATGCTCCGAATGATAGCGAAAAGCACACGTGCCACAAATGCGCAAATCACATTCCGTGCATTTGAAGACGTCCTCGACAGTTTTCGGAACGAAACAAGTTTCACAGCTCATCGACACCGTCCTTTCCATGTCTTTCTTAGCTGGTGGCTGTTCGTCTACCACTCCATTTCCCTGCTCATTGTTGTTGGCATCCGGATTCTCCTCATTTTGCACGGCCGGTTCAGGATTTTCCTCGTGCTCAGCAACGTGCTCAGGATTCTCGGCATGTTCAGCTACATGTTCCGGATTCTCCTCGCCGTGCTGTTGTTCCTCCCTATGCACGGCCGGCAAAGGCGTAGCATTATGGATATAGAGCCGATTCAGGAAACGATCATAGACGCGGGTGAGATGATCATCGCCGTGCTCCCAGAAATTCATTGCGCAAAAATGGCATTTCGGGCGCTCTTCCTCGTTTCTCTGGGCGAAGCAAAGGGAGCACATGACGAAGCCGCACTTCAGCGCCTTGGGGAAGTGATCTTTTGAATAATCCTGCAGGCACAGTGAGCATTTGGGGAGCGTCACATGGCCCTCGAAGACGTAATCGTGGTCTTGCTTGTGCAGCCCCTGGGCCTTGGCCAAATCCAACAGACACCAGGCGATCGTCGAATCCTCGTCATCGACACAACTGTGGCATTTGACTGCGCCGTACAGCGGCAGATTGCGGTCGTAGGTGCGGCACGGCGTATGTGGTCGTCCAACTTGCTCGTCGTAGGGCAACTTGCAGAACAGACATCCGAGCAGCATGTTGTCGACCTGAAAAAGTTGATATAGAAAAAATCGGAAGGAAAAACACTTCTCCAACAATTTAAATTACTAGCTTTGTTTGCCAAAAATTTCCCCAAAACTAAATTTTTTTTCTATCAAACGTCAAAAAAATCCAGAAAAATTCCGAATTGTCCCTACCCAACACTCCAATTGACAAATTCCGTAAAGTGGTGGCTATCGGAACGGTTCCAAAGTGCTTCGACTTTTTCGGAATTTTCTTTGCTCTCTTTTTACACTTTTTTCTCTTTTTCTATATTTTTCTCTGTTTTTCTTTATTTTTCTCGTTAGGAGTTGTTGAGTTGAACTGAAATGTTTCCGCTGGGAGGAAGTTCGGGGACGCCCGTTTCAAACGGCCGTTGCAGGCTTTCCCTTTCCCGCCACCCGGTCCGCGAATTTGTGCTTACGCCAGGAATTCCCCGGCTGGCAGCAATTTTTAAAGTTTTTTGATAAAATTTCGAAAAATTACCGTTTTTTTCCTTTTTCGTATTACTTTTCTCATCGAAAAACCATAAGCCTTGAACTTGCGATCAATCAGCAACTTTATTCCGTTTTCTTCAGAATTTGGGTATGACACCCACGATTACAGTCATTTTCAGGGTAATGGGCGCATACCTCAGTTCACCGCGCATCGGGAAAACGACCACCCAGGGCCAAGGCAATGGCCTGGTCTACGTTGCGACGACGATGCAGGGCTGGCGCTCCAATCAAGAGGTTCAAAAGCTATTGCTTGTTTAGTTTTGGATTTTAGGATGCCCACAACACAATCATCGACCTGCTGGGCGACTACTCCATGTTTGCCGTTTACGATGGTCATGGTGGCGACCAGGTTGTTCAGTGCTTTGTGTTATTTACTCTATTTTCATTAGGTAGCCCGCTACGCCGAGCGCCACTTTCCGGACTTTTTGCGACGCTTCAATTGGGACGATCGTGAAGACATCAGCACTACCAACAGCATGCTCGTGGACATTTTCCTCGCATTCGACGACCACCTGCGGCAGCCAGAAACCCTGGCAGCCATGTCTCGACCTCCAGGTGTCCAGCGCGTCGAGGCCGAGTTGAATCAGGTCGTCGAGGAGCAGAATCTGCCAATCAGTGATGTGCTTGCACGGTAATTTTTTTGGACATTTTTGTGGAATCCTGTCCCCAAAGTTACCGAGCTAACCACCGATGTTTCTCCATTAGTTTTGTCGCCATAAATGAGCTATAAATGTTGCCGCAACTCTATTTGCGCACGAACTTTAGCTCGGTAACAATGGGGCCTGCTATTCCGAATTCCGCCTCTTTGTGGTATTTTGATCTTTCAGTTACGGAATGGCGATGGAAGAGGCTCGAAATTCTGGCGAGGTTGTCCCAATGGAGAAGCTCGTCGAAACCGTGTCTGCCACCGTGGTAATTTTATCTTGATATTTGGAAGGTTTTTAGGCGTCTTTTATGGCCGGTCGCAAGCGTCGACACAGCGGTGATGATCCCTCTTCATCGAAGCGCCTCCGGGGTCCGTTGCCGCAACTTTCGGTTGACCTGGAAGACGAGCCGTAAGCATCTATCAACTTCTTGGATTCCTGTTTTAGGGGCCCTAGCGGTAGCGGTGGAGACGACAAAAAAGATGAAAAGAGCGATGATGTGGAAAAGAAGGATGAGAAGGGCGATGCTGTAGAAAAGGTGGCGCCGGGAGGCTCCGGTGACCACGCAGGAGACGACGACGATGACGATGATGAATCCGACGAGGACTTTGTCCTCGACGAGCCGTCTGGTGAGAACGAGGCTCTCGCGGCCGGGGATGATGATGATGATGAGGGAGTTGTCGACGATGAAGACGAAGATGAAGATGAAGATGAGGAAGAGGCTGATGAAGAAGGCATAGAAGTGATAGATGAAGAGGACGAAGAGGAGCCGGATGAGGATAGGGCCAGCAATTTCTTTGCTCGTGCTCAGCAAAACAAACCGGGCATCGACTCTGGGGCCACCGCCTGTGTCGCTCTTGTAAATCCGAAGCGGGTATGGATTTTGATCTCTGCTGGTTTACTGATTTCAGGTGATTGTTGCCAACATCGGTGACACACGTGCTGTCGTTTCACTTGGAGGCATTGGAGTGGATTTGTCGGTTGACCACAAGCCGGAAGACGAGCTGGAGCGCGCTCGAATCGAACGCGCCGGCGCTCACGTGACCGAGGAAGGAAGGTAATTAAACTTTTAGCTGCCCTTAAAGTTTTTTAGGGTTAACGGCGGCCTGAATCTCTCCCGTGCGTTTGGCGACTTCTTCTACAAGCGCAACAGCAATCTTCCCCTTGGAGAACAAGCCATTTCGTAAGCGTTCTTTCTTTTTCTTTAGTTTATTCAAATTTAGCGCGCTGCCCGAGATTCAAGTCCACGATCGCACGCCCGACGATGAGTTTCTAGTGGTCGCTTGCGACGGCATTTGGTAAGGAGCTTTCGAAACGCCTATTTCCATTTCTAGGAACTCTAAGACTAGCCAGGAGGTCGTGGACTTTGTCAAGGAGGGACTGGCCGCCAAGCTCACCGATAAGGAAATCGTCGAGGCTCTGTGCAACGAGTGCCTCGCACCGAACACCAGCGGCGACGGCACCGGCTGCGACAATATGACGGTCATCCTCGTCTGGCTGCGCGACCGCGACACGATCGGACCGGCCGTAAAAAGCCCTGCTACCGCATCCGGCGAGGTTTCGATTACCTCCAGTGCCGTCGACCTGCAAGCCGCCGGTGACATGCCCCAGCCGACTCCGGAAGCTGCCAAGCCCGAGGCGGCTGCCGAGGCCCCAGCGGCCGCTGCGGAAGCTGAGCCAAAGGATGCGCCCAAGAACGAATAGCCCCTCATTTCTCCCCCAGCCCTGATTCTATTATTCGCCCTCACCCAACACTACCTTGGTTGTAAGTTGTCTTTCGTAACGTTGTGTTCGCAATCAGCTGCCGGTGCACCCCCACATCGATCTGCCTTCATTTATCACTTCTGCGTATCCGGAAAATAAAGATTTCCTTTTCTTTCGATTTTTTTAGCAGGAGCATCTGGGATCGCGCAATTCGCACAGACAATCAAGCTTTTTAGACTACAACCCGGTTTGATGGCGTTGGTTGGGGGGCAACCCCCTGGATAGTTGTTTTTTTGCTCTCCTTTGGTCTACCGGGTAATGGCAACAGCATGCGGAGCAGGCTTGTGCACGGGGAAAGGGCATGTTTTGGGTCAAAATATGTCTTTCGCCACGTTCCCGGCGGCCCACACGTGCGTGTGCACTCAACGCAAAACAAGCGGCCCCTTTGGTTTCATTTGTCTCGCCGGCGTCTCCCGATGCGATGGCTGTTGCCCTTTTCAGTTTTTGACAGATTGCCATCTTGAGGGCTGATTGTTGGAGCCAGACATTTAAGCCTATTTGTCCAACGTCGATAACTCGTTTCACTTGCACTTTTTAACCGGTCGCAGAAAACCACATTTTGAGCTCTCAACGGCTAGCGCTAACTCTCTGGCTTTCGGCTTCATTTTTCCTGAATTTTATGTATCCAATAAGGCATTGTCATATTGTCAGAATGCTGAAGCTCTTCCGAAGCTTGAAGTGGACCGGAGCAACGAGGTCATAGCATTGCTTGCACCCTTGTTTTCTTCGACTATTTCCACGGGTTGGCGAGTAATTTTTAATGTTTCAGAAGAATGTCGTACTTCCCGCACCCAGTCACCGCAAAACATACTTCCGAAGGCGACGGTGGCGGCTTCCACTTTGCCACGACGTCGATGCAGGGCTGGAGAACGCAGCAAGAAGTTTGTTTTGTTTTTTGGTTCTGGACTGTTAGCGAGGGGAGTGCGATCTCGCCGACACTTACTTAGCCATAATTCCTATCTTTTCATAGCTTATTTTGTAGAGTTTTGGTAGTTTTCGATCACTCAAAAAGACCAGAAACTTTAGACCTTTTTAAAATTCTAGATGTTTATCCATTTCATGCATTTTTGATAGGTATCAAATTTTCTTTGAGGATTTTAAGAAATTTTCTGTACAGTATACAACCGCCTGTTTCCTTCTAAAAATGTGGTTTTTATTTATTCCAACGTCCCTTTAGGATGCCCACAACTGTGTGATCGACCTCGTGGATGGTTGGTCATTATTTGCAGTGTATGACGGACACGGCGGAGCCGATGTGGGTTTTTGAAACAGTGAATTCTGGCAAACAAACCTGGAAATTCGGTATTCTTGTTAGTAAGATGATTTTTAGGTTGCCAAATATGCGCAGCAGCTGTTCCCGCAATACCTGAAGGACAGCCACTTCTCGCAGCACCACGATCGAGTCAAGGCGCTGCAGAAGGCTTTTCTGAAGTTTGACGAGTATCTGGGGCGCAAAGAGGTATGATTTTAATTGATGGAATGTTATAGAAATAGTTTTCAGGATTAAAAAGCAATTATGTTTTTTAATTTCAATTCGATGCGGCTGATTTTAACGGTGAAAAAGCCTTAAAAACGCTGAAAAACAAGTGAATTATTTATGTTTTGAAATTTACAGATCGATGAAGCTGACGAGGGCATTTCCGGTTTGTTGTGTGACGTCGGGGCGACAGCGTGCGTCTGTCTGCTCAATGAGGAACAAGTAAGCGTCTTTATCGTTTCGAAAAAGCTCTTTGATGCCGTTTACAGGTATTATTATTCGATTTAAGTTAATTTAAAGCCTTTTATGATTCAGATTATCGTCGCGAACATTGGCGATTCGCGTGCCGTCTTGTCCAGCGGAGGAAAAGCCATCGAATTATCTGAAGACCACAAGCCTACCGATAAAATTGAGTCGGAAAGGATTCAGAAAGCCGGCGCATGGGTGACTGGAAATGGAAGGTAGGTCGATGATACAACTGAAAAACCAGCTGCGTTTTTGAAGTTTTTAAACCCATACAATAGCTTATTTAAAATTTAATTTTTGCGACTTTAGGGTCAACGGCAGTCTAAACGTCTCCCGCGCCTTCGGCGACCATTACCATAAACGCCAGAATAAGCTGCCGCTGGCCGAGCAGGCTATTTGGTAGGCCGAAAGCTACGCGTCGTGTTTTATCGCTAAATTTAGCGCTTTTCCCGACGTGCGGATCCAGGCGCGAAGCCCAGACGACGAATATTTGGTGGTGGCGTGCGATGGGATCTGGTGAGTTGGATTTAAAATGAGCTCCATAAATTTAAGTTCCTAAAAATTAAAGGCACTGATCGGTTAGCGGGGGGGTCAAGAAGGGAGAAACCAACCAAATTTTTCTTCGCAAAAAATGCCTCGGCTGTATTATGAAAAACCGACTCTTTATATGAATTTCACGTTAAGCTTACTTCTAAAAATTCTTAGAGTTTTGAAAAATCGTGATTTACTGGTCGAAAATGCATGGATAGTGGAGACAACGGGTCGCAAAAATTCCTGATTTGTCAAATTTTTTTATAATCTAGCCATCAAAAACTAATCAAAACGCTGTAAAATAGACGAGATATTATTGCCGACGATAAAAATAAGCGGAAAGAGCGGAAAGGTAATGAGCCCCCCCCCGCTAAACGCTAAGCTCCAAAAACTTCCCAATAACAATTTAAAAGCTAACCTACCAACCTGAAAACGCTGAGCTTCAGGAACTCGATGACGTCCCAAGAAGTCGTCGACTACATCGGGCACCGGCTGACCGAAAAGCGGGATCTTACCCGAATCGCCGAAGATCTATGCGACGATTGCCTGGCCCCCTACGGAAGTAGACAACCCTCCGGTCACGACAACATGACTGTCATCATCATCGATCTAAAAGCGGCGAAACCGAAGGCTCACAAAGTTGTCACCCACTTCTAGATTGCCAATTATTGCTCATTTCATTGGCTCAATGTACCTACGATGTATCAATGCCTTTCATAATTTCTTTCAACTTCTTGGGCGTTTTTGCATTATCGAGGGGGGGCTATTTTTTCTGTCAGTTCAGAAACGCCTAGTAGTTAATTGTCAAAATTTAACTATATTTTAAGCGGGAAAATAACTACAAACTTCGAAATTTTGGCTAAATTGGGATTCGTGACTAAAAATGGCGAAATTTTTGTCCAATGGCGATTTTTTTGTCGAAAAATCGATTTTTAGTGATAATTTACAAAGTCTGTACGCAAATGGTCTCCCCCCACGATAACGCGAAAGCACCCTTTATTGTGCCTTTTCTCGGGTCTTTCCGCCCACCACATTTTCTGTGCAATTTTTCTGGCGTACTGGCGCCTGTGCAAATAAAACACGTTTTCTTGCCCGGGCGTGAACCTTGCATGGTCTTTTGGAAAACTTTTATCATTATTTCGAGCGTTTTTTCCGGCACTACCCAAAGCACTTCCGGTTGGCGGCTTGAAGCTCTGGCTCGTAGCCCCTGAAAAAGGCTTTTTGTGCAAGAAAACGGTGATTTTTGAAGGAAAATTCAGCCTCCTTGGATTTTCTACATACCCAGCGCGGATCATGTTCAAAATCATCGCGTACTGTGAGCGTAGATCGCACGACTCGAGCTTCGAGGCTTGAGTGCATTCCTGGAACGAAATAAGATTAACTATTAACTTAAGTTTTTTAAAGTTTAATTTTTTTCCTTGCCTCAACATTCGATTTCACTTTTGTCCGCCTCCCGTTCGGATTCTCAATCTGGGACGCGATTCCGACCAAAATTCGCCCAGAATCTTTCGTGTCGCAAAAGACTGGCCCACCGGAATCGCCCTGAAATTACGGTACTGTAGTGTTAGCGGGGGGAGTTGGCGGTCTTAATCACGGCTAATTTTCAGTTAGCCAAAAAAGTTTTTAGATTATTTTGCAACTTCATGGCCATCAATCCGAATTTCTCAGTTTCTTTTTGCAAAATTTATAAAGTTTTTACATTTAAAAATAGTCAACAACAGGCTAGAAACACTTCCTTTATTTATCTTTGACAAATTATATCTTAAGGAAATTCAAACTCTTGGCAAGTTACCGTCGAAGATACGGGATTTTTGAAGAACCCGGAAGTCGTGAATCACCCATCACTTACTCCTAATGACCCCCCGAATTTGGCCAAATTTCACATCCCCCAAATTCCTAAAAACCCAACAAAGCACGGGCGGCTGAGCGCGGCCCCGTTGGCCATAAACGTCCGTCGACCTCGGGCCTTGTTCTCGCGCACGGCGATGTTCTCCAGGCGCATCCGTTGTGCAATCTTCGCATTCGATCCGCCTAGAAGCACGCGTGTTAATGGCCTGCACCCTAGCGGGGCTCTTTAGCTTTTCGTGACGCCCCAGCCGGAGTGATAGCACGCCGACGACTCCAGCCCCGAATCTGACATCAACGGCCAGCCGGTCGTCACGTTGAAGGGCAGTCGGGCGATCTGGAACGGTTTTTTCTAAAAAGCGGCATGTTTATGGAGTTGAAATCGCAGCAAACAGGGGCTGGTTCGTTAGCGGGGGTGGGCGTAGCATGGGGGAACGAGAGATTTTTCCTCTGTTGACTTCGTCGCAATGAACAACGTTGAAATAAAATATTTTAATGGCATTGACCCCTATCTCGATTTAAAAACACTATAAAAATTAGGGTACTGGGCTGTTAGCGGGGGGTTAGCAGGGGAAAATGATTTTTCAGTCTTTTTTATAGCATAGCACAGGAAAATTATAACTAACACGAAATACAAACCATTTTTACAGCCTCTTAATCCATTTTCAGATATAAAAAGCTCATGAAAAATTCCGAAACTTCTTGGCTTTTTGCTCAAAGATTTCTGAACAATTTCGAAGGGTTGACGGACGGAAAAGCAAAAATTGTTTCCCTCCTGTCTCGCGCAAAAACCGAACCTTGATCGGATTCTCGCCTTCGCAAATCGGCACCGACTTCGCAAGGAATATGATGCCGATATCGTAGGCAGATTCAAAGGCCTAAAATTTGGGAACTTTTCGACTATTTTGGTGCTTTAATTCCTTAGACGTGCTAAAAGTTGTTACAAAACTTATTACAAGGCTCCGCGGACCACACAAAGCCTCAAACCTCATAATACTGCGGGTGAATGTCAAAGTGGCTAGCCGGCACCGCGATTTCCCCCTTATCCGGCTGGTCGAGCACAAAATCATTAATCGTCACGTTTAATGAAGTAGCCCTAAATTTTGTTTGTTACATCCACTTCCCCTGCTAAAATCCACCTCGTATTGGTCTCCTCGTTGAGCAGGCAATGCGCTGCCGTCAGCACAATATTCGAGGCTATCAACGAGCCGCCACACAGCGTCCCCTCGCCCGCATTGTGATGCGGAAAGCGGGCCACGATTGACGTCAAATAGGGAAGCTCGCCTGGCCGGATGTGCAGATTAATATTAGCCAGTGAATTTGCTTTATTATATCTAGCCGTTGACAGCTTCAATGAAAGAAAGGGGAATTGAAAATATCTCTTATCCTGCTGTTTATCTTTCCTAGCGCTGAATTAATTATTCTAAAAATAGATAAGGGCGAAGGATGTTGTGAATTGCAAGTATCAGACGGGTCAGAAAGATCTGTTCATTTCCAGCATTCAAAAGCAAGCGGACGTTGAAAACATTTCCTCCCCCCTTAGCTGTTGTTGATCTTCCGCAGCGTTGAACTAATGTTTCGGCGACTAGCTTAGTTTTGTTTATGCTTATCCGGCTGTTCAAAGTTCAAAGCTTTCATTTAGCTAAGAATCATCCTCAAGCTTCTAGCGATCGCTTCAACATATCTCAAACGCAACACTGACGTTAGATTAGAATTCGAAACGGCCCTCCAAAATTCAAAATTCATTATGCCTATTCCTAGAATCCGCAAAAACGTCTAGCGAAGCTACCTCGAGCCAATGGCACCCCGAAGATCACCCTCCGCTGCCGGCCGAGAGTTTGGGCGAAAAGCAGGGCAACGAGGGGCACGAAACGCATCGCCCGACAATGCCAAAGCAACCAGGAAAATCCGCTTCGTATTTTTTGTTTTGTCTATTTTCGGCTGTTCAAATTTTGGTGATCAAAAAACGTCACAGAGCATCGGGTCCATCTTTTTATTCGGCAAAAAAAAATCGAAAACGGGCCGACATTGTACGCGGCATTGCACTGCACGAATTCCGTTCTCTGGAATGTCGGGTACTAATTTTTACGGTGGCCCTCCCGGCACGAATTTGTGTTTTCGCATTTACCCGTGTTTTCTTTGCGATAATTCCCGCGTCTCTCCCGCCGATACTTTTGGTAAATATTTTGCCACCCAACAATGATTATCATTTGTATATCGTTTTATTGCTCTCAGCGCTATTTGTTTATTGCCCGGACTTCTTTTCACGTTTCTCGTCTTTCGAGAAATGTTTCCTGGTCCGGCTTTCCTCAATGCACTGCTTTCCCCTCGGAAACCTAGACCGCATTACCTACTGCGCATCGGGCACTTTATCCCGCGGAAAGGCTGGGGGCTCTTTTCGGGCCAGGCGGTCGAAATGCATTTTCGCGATCCGTTTTTGCGTCGTCTTCTTCGCGGCGAGCGCCGCCGCCGTGCAGGACCTTTTGTCTGATGGTGAGCCGAGTTCCATTTCCTGGGGCTGGGCTGGGCTGGCCGGGTGAAGGGGCCCCTGGCTCGTCTCCCGCTGTCTTTTGCCACTCTCCATTTCCACGTTCCTCGCTCGGGGAGCGAGCCGTTTTTCGTGCCCCTGCTCCGCTCTGTTGGGGCGGGAATCGATCCGCGGTCTCTTTCCTCCACCATCTCCTCGGCCCGGCACCTATCCCCGCTCGGCTCTGGCCCGCCGGACGGGCCACTGTTTGGCCCCTCTTAATTGGCATGCCACCAGCACCAAGCCCTTCAATTTGATCCCCCGGGATGGGCTGGCCCTCGCCCGGGCCCATTTTGGTTCCGGCCTAACAAGCGCTTCGAATAATGGATGGTCCACTAATTTTGATAGGTTGCGCAATTGGGTGCCCTGCTTTCAAGAATTTCACTTGATTCCTCACGTTGGCCAACCGGGCTTAATTAGTTATTGTCGAAACCCGCTAAAAATAATTCTTTTGCCTCTAATAATTGGGGCCAGTAATTTTACCCAATCAATCATCAGTTATAGCCTGGGTGTTTATTGTTCTTCAAGCTATTAGAGTTATGTACCTTGCTCGCGCTCCTGTCACCTTCGATTAAAACCCATCAGGAATAAAATTGCCTTGTTGGAAAAAATTTTATTTTATCGGCAAGGCATTTTTCGATCTAATCGTAGTCTGGCGGGTTCACCTTTCTATAAATTTTCCATCCCGTACCTACACACTTCGCCACCAATTCTGAGGCCAATTAATCTTTCACAAGAGGTTTTGAACGTCTTTTTCGCCTAACATCTTTAGGCACTTTATACGACCGCGCTCCCTTGTTTACTGGCGGTCCAAGGATAGGATCCTAGGCTATTTTCTCGGGTGGCGTGTTTTGCGGCGAGACGTAGGATAATGTTGTAGACACATTTGATTCCCCGCCCCCGTGGAATTGTTGAACCCTGCCCCCGCTCGCAATAGCTAACACATTTTTCTCCTCGCTTCCCTACATATGCTTCAGGAGTGTTTTTCTACGTCTGCTATTCCAGCGGACTAGGGGCCTGCGAGCGCATTAGTCCACCCTGCTTCTGGGCGCTGGTTGGGCCGGTAGGGGGAACGGCCCAGTCTATCGATTGATGATCACCGCGCGCCCTCACCCGCACCACCGCACTCGCCGTCTCTTTTGAATATCGGCCACCGGGCGCTACCCGCTTATCAAATCGAATATTTGTGGCCGCAATCAGCTCACACATTTGATGAGCTAGGCCCCGCGCTGATGAACGTATATGCGGCAAGTCTTCGATGACTGTTCAGCTTCCGGTTGCTGGGAGGCTTTTTCTATCTTGACTGGCATTCGCGAAGCATTTATTTTCGCGCTATGTCATGAACTAATAAATGCGCTAGTGTAACTGCATCGTCGAAAAATTTATTAGTTCTCTCCTTATCTAGCTTGACAGTTATCTTGTGCTTCTCTTGCGCGTCTTCACGATTGCTGTCGCTTTTGGTTTCCTCCCGAAGGCGCTTGCGAATCTTGGGAAATCTCTTTTCATTGTTTTGTGCGTTGGACTCGGCCAGCTTATAGTATTTTCGGGCTTACTACTTTGTTTTTGGCAAGCTAACATGTTTATTGGTACCACCTTTTCCTAGGTCGCGATCGCCCTTACTCAGCCAATCCGCAATGTTTCCCGCCCGCGATTTCGCCATCATCTGGTCATTTGTCGCGACCGCCCGCTGCCCCGCTCCCCTTCATTGTCATATCTCCCCCGGGATCAGCATAATGCTCGGGGCGTTGTCCGTCGGGCCGATATCGGCCGGGGATGCGGCGACGACTGGCCGACCCAGCGACCTTGGTGACCTTTCTGTGTTCGGAGGCCTACCCCCTATCTCATCGCGAGCCCGCGGCGACTGCCCCCACCCGACGCCTCAGACAACCCACCACGTTTGAAACGGCGCTGTTCGCGCGCTTTTTTGCTTCCCCTCGGCTCTCCCAGCGCCGCGTCGCTGACGAAAATCATGACTCAGTCCCGTTTGAATGAAATAATGGCAAATTGATTTTGTGCTGAGGCGATCGACGCGCTAGGCGTTGTTTTTCATGAGGCTGGGTAATGGATTTTCTAGGGCCTGATTTACCCGTTGCTTTTCGTATTTGTCTACTTCCCTGCGATCATGACTGTTCCCTGGCACATGATGATTTCTATCTTTCGAAATATTTCTTTACATTGGCTCTTTCCTCTCGCGGTCATTCCATTTTCTTTTGAGTGGCTTCCCCAATTTCACGGCGGCTATTTTCTCACCTCCATTTTCCAGGCTCGTAGTCGCCTTTCCATCGGCTGACAACGTGAACGATGGCTGCGATTAGGAAGAAGGTAATTTTGGCTTGTTTTGCAACAAATTTTTGTTTTTAGCTGGTTATCGTCGGAGACGGGGCTTGCGGTAAAACCTGCCTGCTCATCGTCTTCAGCAAAGATCAGTTCCCGGACGTGTATGTGCCCACTGTCTTCGAGAATTACGTAGCTGATATCGAAGTCGACGGAAAACAGGTGAGCTGGATTCCTTTCATTTGTGTTCAGTCGCAGTTTCGTTCGTTCGGGGAGTACTCTTTTTTTTTAGGTCGAGCTCGCTTTGTGGGATACGGCCGGTCAAGAAGACTACGACAGGCTTCGACCACTTTCCTATCCTGATACGGACGTCATTCTGATGTGCTTCAGCATTGACTCGCCCGACTCGCTAGAGAATATTCCCGAGAAGTGGACACCTGAGGTATTATTTTTTTTATTTGGCGAATACCCTTGTAAGAAAAACGGCTAGTGAACGATATGTGGGAATTGCGGCATTTTCCATCCTTTCCAGTTTTGGGCTATTTTTAATTCCCATCGCCTCTAAAGATCCCAGTTTTCCCCTGCGTTTCTTTCTCCTACTAGCTAGCTGTATTTGGTTTGTTAGCATGGCGCCGCCGCTGCGGTGGGGGTGGTGGGCGGTTGATGTTGGTGGTGGCGAAACTTGGGCTGCCAGCACTCCCCAAATAGGGATCATCAACCGCTACTGGGCTTCCCGGGGGCAGTGGCGTCTTTTATCGATCGCGGTGGCTCATCTGTCCCCTTTCCTTACTAAACGGGGGGAGGAGGAGGAGGACGCTGAGACTCGCTTTCGGGGCCCCCGGTCCCGGAGCTCACTTCCTTGAGAGCACAAGCGGGGCGCCTAACTCGCACGGAGGAGCGGGTTAGTGACTGATGAAAATTAGTTTCGTGGACTGAAAAAAATTTTGTAGTTTTGTAGAGTTTACTTCTATAGTTTCACTGCTGTCGATAGTTCTATTTATGAGTTCGACCATACGCGCTAAAGGTTTACAAAACAAATTATACATTTGCCTACCATGCCCAGCATTTGATTTTCGGGTATCACTTGGTTCCGATCCAGAGACTTGTCTCCCGCGCCTCCACACCACCCCTTATTGGATAAATCACGATAGTAATTCAATTAGCCGCGACCCCTACCGATGCGTTGCGAAGAAGCTTTTTCCTGGTTATGAGATCACGGGCGGGGGAGGTTAGTTTAGCAAAACCCGAGAGAAGAACCTGAAAAACAGAATCGACAAAATCTAATTTCCTATTTCCAGGTGCGACATTTCTGCCCGAATGTTCCGATCATCCTCGTCGGAAACAAGAAGGACTTGCGCAACGATCCGGTGACCATCCGTGAGCTGCAGAAGATGAAGCAGGAGCCGGTGAAGCCCGAGCAGGGCAAGGCGATCGCCGACCAGATCGGCGCTTACGCGTACCTGGAGTGCTCAGCTAAGACCAAGGATGTGAGTTTTTTTGCAAAAGAATTTTTGCTATGGGTGTTCTTCGGTCCCGGAAGGTATTTCTGGAAGCACAACGTTAACTACAAAAAAGCGTTCCTTTTTGTCAACATTTTACGCCTGACTCGCCACTCCGTCACTAAGCGACCGAAATTGGAATTTCAAACGTTCAAAACTTGCATGACACGCTATGCATTGTTTTCTGGACGCGGATTCGTATCCATGACATAACGGAACCGTTGAGCATCTCAATCTGCTGTCGCGTGCGACACAACTAATTTCATTTTTTTAGGGAATTCGCGAGGTGTTCGAGAAGGCAACCCAGGCGGCCCTACAACAGAAAAAGAAGAAGAAGAGCAAGTGCGTCATCCTCTAGACACATCCGCTTCTGATTAGTGCCCTCCGGTTGTCTCTCTCAATCCTCGTCCACCCCCATTTATGGTTATCATTTCATGCTATGTGCTCCCTTTAAATTATAACAATGTATCGCTGTAAATGCCCCGAAACATCACCACTCCAAACACGGAACTTCAAATTCACCACTCCTTCCCTAATCGCGCGCATACTTTTACCATCTTTTTTCGTCTTCGTTGCTTTAGATACATTGATTAATTTTTGTTTGTGCGTCGCACGTCATCCATCCCGAATTTCTCCAATTAAATAAGACTGAATAAATCGGATGAGATCACAGAGCGGCAGGGGAAATAGCACATGATATTTTACATGCTGTTACTCGGACGATGATTCTGCAGGGATGTTGAGCGGACGTCTTGCATTTCTATGAAGCTCGACAAGCTGCTAAAGCCGTATTGAAGCTTGGGAAGTCTTTAACTCCTCGTGCGCTTTGTCCATTCTCGGTTAGGAAGTACAGCGTTATCAAACCAAGTCGATCTAGCGCCGCGACCGCTGTTAAATAAGTCTTTAATTTACAATTTTCTGGGCAGTAGTGTCTTGGCACGAGTTCAGAGATGATAGGGTTCTTTTGACGGTGCTCACCCGCTTATTTCAACACATTTTTCCACCAGCCGAGCCCTGGGGTGACCCACTAACAACACCACCGTTCGTGCTGGCGGGCTGTGGGCGCAGCGACCCTCTGCACGTCTGCCCCACTATGCCTCGATAGGAGCGACGTAAACGAATAGCCCTCAACGACGCCGGTAAAGCTGTAAAACTACAGGCTACGGCTTCTCCACGATGACGGTCGGGGTCGAGACGGCCGGGCTTAACCCGATGTCGTTCGCCGACCATTTGGCGCCCACGGTAAGATGGAGGAACTGTTAGGGAGCCTTGAAATTAGGAAAATACCTTAAAGCGTAAATTTGTTTATAGATGGAGCGCTTGAAATATCAGCGTGAAACTGGGCGATTCTGCGATGTGCTGATTACCGTGAATGGTCGGCGATTTACGGCCCATCGAAATATTCTGGCCTCGTGCAGCCCGTACTTTGACTCGATATTCAGGCACACGAAGGTTGTACGTGAAAATGTGGGTTTGCTATAAGAATAAAATTATATAAATAAGTAGCAGCAAATTGTGAATAACAAAGCCAAATTTTTCAGCCCTAAATTGTCCTGATTTTGGATACCTTTCCTAAAAATGGCTAGTTTTGGGTTCCTATGAATACTATAAATTGCGATGCTATAAAGAAGTACTAATGAGGTTCAAATCGAAAAGAAAAACTTTCAAAAGCCAGATTTCCTATCCTATCCTATAAGCGAGAAAAGTATGTGTGTTTTCTGTCCGGGCGGTTTCTCGGCCGCCAGGCCGAATTTCCAGCTGATTTTTGGCATGGAGGTGGAGAAAGACATTCGCCAAAAACGGTTTTTTGGGTTTTTCGAAATTCCTTCATTTAACAATTTTACAAGCAAAAATGTAAAAAATCCTTAACAAAGTGGAAGACAAGCCGTGGTGTTCAGGCCATAACTCGAAGCCCTGACGGAAATTCGGTCTGTAATTTGGATCACTTATGTATTCGATGGTGGGGATCACGCGCATCATATTATCTTTACAAATTTTTTGCATATTCAGGCTCATCATGGAATTTTGTAAAGTGACCAGTAGGCCTCCCTCCCGGAATCATTGCGGCGCCCTTTTCTTTCCCCGCCTCCCCAGGACACAAGAGGCCTTTCCCGCTGCTCGATCGCATCTCCCCCGTGGTTTAGTGGAACTGCGCTCGGCCTACCACGCAAATGGTCGTGGGTTCGGATCCCGGCGAAATATAACGTTTTGCTTTTTGGTAGTTCAGCAACAAAACATATTTCTAGACTCTGGGTGTGCGAGGTCTAGCCTCCCTGAGCTCTCGCTAGAGCGAGACGCTGGCTCTCGCTCTAGCGCCGCAGGCCCAAGAAAAGGCCCTTAGTCCAGGCTCTCGCGCCGCAGGCCAAGGATGGGTCCTTGAACCAGGCTCTAGCGCCGCAGGCCCAAGAAAAGGCCCTTAGTCCAGGCTCTCGCGCCGCAGGCCAAGGATGGGTCCTTGAGCCAGGCTCTAGCGCCGCAGGCCAAAGAAAAGGCCCTTGGTCCAGGCTCTGGCGCCGCAGGCCAAATCCCGGTGAAAAACCAGTAACTAGCGCCGCAGGCTCAATAATTCTAGCGCAAAGCTGGCTCTGGCGCCGCAGGCCACAGCATCGGTTCTTTAATCAGGCTCTTGCGCCGCAGGCTAGAAAAAGAAGGTATTCGTATTCATGGTTCCTGGACGGTGTCCAGTGCAAAAGGGCCGCGAAGCGGGCTTTTTCCACTGGTTAGCTTATAACGGCCAATTTTAGGTTACTATGAATAGCATCCAAACCGACGTCTTCGAGCTGTTCCTCAACTACATCTACAGCGGCAATATCGTCATCGACAAGCTGTCCGTTAATGAACTGCTAAAATTGGCGAACAATTTATTGGTAAGCTTAAATGGCAATGCAATGCTTTTTTAGATCCCAAAACTAAAATCCTACTGCTCGGAATATCTTGACCGATACCTCGACGCCACCAACGTGCTCTCGATCAAACAAATGGCCGAAAAGTACGGAATGATTGCGCTGATGAAGGTAGTTTTTAATTATTTCGATTTAGTTTTTATGTTTGTAACTTAACTTAACTTAACTTCTGTAACTTTGTAATAACTTTAAATTTAGGGTTAATGCTTTATTTATCTGTATTAGCCAGTTCAAAACAAACTTTTCCAGACCGCCACCGAGTTCTTCGACGCCAACATTAACCGTTGCCTATTGGAATCGGTGGACATTGTCCAATACTCTTATTCCCAGTTTACGAAGCTGCTAGCCGAGCCGAAATATGCCGGCCTGATTCAGCCGGACGCGCATTTGAAGTAGGCTTTTTTCCTTTTCTTTATCCGTTTTTGCGTTGGTTTCTATCCTCAATTTACTTCCTATTTTGCAGGGTAATCGTTCGCTGGATATCCGATGACGTCGAGAAGCGACAGGCCTACTTCCGGACCCTGCTCGGCACGTTGCAGTTGACGAGTGTAAGTTTTAGCATTCATTTGTAAACCGTTTTTTTGGACCCGGCGTAACACACAATCGGTTTTAGGTTAGCGAATCAACAATGGATTTCCTGCTCGATTTCGCCTCGCTGTTCATCAACAGCACCACCAGCCGCGTGCTTTTCATGCAGCAATTGTAAGTCGTTGTAAAATAGCTGTTTAAAAATGGTTTCTACGAGTTTTCTTGGTCTTCAAAAACCTGAAAAATCTCGAAACTTTCAGAAGTCGAGCCGGCATGCTTACGGAAAAATATCAGGACGAATACGCGCATTTGTTATCGACTACAGCGATTCCGGAAGATCACGCTCCACAGGCCGTGGAGAATAATCAGGTAGTTAAAAATCTTCTTCGAAGTTCGATATTTTCAGGAGATTACCGCTTCATTTAGGATATTTAAGGCAATAAGCAAAAATCGCTTTGAAAAAGGAATTTTTAGGACCTCGACGAGCTCGACGACGAGGAGGGCTTCAGCGACCTGGAGGATGAGGATGGGTATGGTTAAAAATATGGAAATAATTCGTTTTTAGGAGTCTCTACGGCTCGGATGCGGACTCTGGAGATGGGATGGATGCGGAATACGTAGGACACGAAGCTATGCGCTAGAATCCGGGATTTTAGGGTGCACCGAGGACGCGGAAACGGCGCCACGAGGGTTCTTCCGGAAGTGAGGGCGAGACGGCGAAACGAGCACTTTTGCACACGATCAAGTAAAAATGGAGAATTTAAATAATGGTGTGTTTTAGAAAACAAAAAGGGCTGAAGCGGCGCGGACGACCGCCGAAGCGGATTACGGACGATGACGGTAAGATTTCTTTTCTGGAATGGTTTTTCTATTTTTTTTTGGGAGCATTGCCATGCGTTTTAAACGTGGAAAAATTTTTCAGGGATCTATTTTAATTGATTGTATAAAAAAATGGGTCAGCTGGTTTCTAAAACCCAAAACTCGCCTTCAAAACTGATTTTTCCAGTGGATATTGCCGCGTTCGACGAAGATGAACTGGACGGTGTCTACGCCGACGCAATGTTCCTCACCGGCACGACAACCTATGCCGAAGACGATATCCTGGACCCAGATATGGTGCGTCGGAATTTAACTTTTTCGGAAACCGTAATTTCCAGGTCGAAGACGGCGAGGAGGTGTCCGACCCGTCCGGCTCGAACCCGTGCAACTACTGCCGATTTGCCTCCAACAGCGAGGAGGTCAGAAACGCTGAAATTTACACTCGTTAACCCTGTTTTTTAGGAAACAGCCCGCCACACGGCTCGAAAACACAACCGGAACACGATTTTTGTGTGCCAGCTGTGCGATTTTGAGTGCAAGTGGAGCAAGAGGTTCTATGAGCATGTCAGGATGCACCATTTTAATGTGAGTATAATCATTATGAAAGCTGTAAAACAGCAAAAAGATAATGTCGAAAAATTCATTTCAGGCACCACCCTACAACTGCATGCATTGCCAGTATATCTCGTCAGATCGGGTGCAAGATTTACTGGGTCATATGTTGACGCATAGTAAGTTTTGAGGTATATAATTATAGTATATAGAACGTATATTTAGGCAAATTTAATAAGTATAGTCAACAATTATTAAATTCTACAATTTTCAGCGGATGTACGATTCTTCAAGTGCGCAACTTGCGGTTTCCGAGGACGCACCCGGACTCAAGTCTGGGCCCACGAAAAGATGCACACGGATGAGGTTTATATTAGCATTAATTATTGCTTAATATTGAAAATTAATTGCTACTAATATTTACAAAACTATATACGAAATTTTAGACAACCCTCCACTGTATCGAATGCGGCCGTTCTTTTAACCAGCAATCCGCTCTGGATACTCATATGGCGACACACTCGGATGTTAGGTGGGTTGAAAAATAGATTTTAGTTATAGCTATTTTTATATGGTATTTTTAAGGTATATAGATCCAGATTAATAAGTAGTTTTTAGACCTCACGTGTGCGACGAGTGCGGCTTCGCGTCAAAATCCCCTGACGACATCCTCGCCCACAAAAAGGGACATAATGGCGACATCTTCTACTGTCATATCGAGGGCTGCGATTATAGGTAAATTATTATAGCTCTCGGCGCTTAAAATAACGTTTATCAAGCTTAGAATGTTTTCATAACAGTGATTTTTATAACAATTCGGCTAAAAAACTAAAAATTCAAGATTTTTAATTTTTCCCAGGAAATCGATGGTTAATGCCGGATTATAATAGTAGGCAACGTCAAAAAAACTTTAACAGTCTCAAAATTTGTTGTATGAATGTGTTTTGTATATAAATTTCGTTTCTAAAGCTTAAAATTCCACGTAATTTTCAGTTCGCCAAAGAAAAGCCAGCTCGCCGCCCATTTGCGGACCCATTTGGCCGTTCGAGCCCATATGTGCAAGGTAAAAAATTTAGAACTACTGTATTTTATTAAAAAATTAGATTTGCAACCGTGGCTTCATCGAAAAGTCGCATCTGGTCCGCCACGAGCGGATTCACCTGCAAGAAAAGCCGTTCAAGTGTGACATTTGCGATTACGCGAGCTCGAGGAGGGACAAGTTGAAGGTAGAAATTACGCCATTTTTAATTTTTACACGTCATAGGATTGAAAAATGTCGTGAAATTTTTAGGAACATATCTTGAAACACCACAACAGCGCCCAGACCAACCGCGCCCAGCGCCGGAAGTACAAACGTGAACGACAGTTGGCCGCTTTGGCCGCACAAGTTGGTTAAAAATTATATTTCGTTAATTTTAAATGATGTTACAGTTTCTAGAAAGCGTTGTTTAGAAAATTATGCGTTTTGTTTGAGCAAGGAATGAAATGAAATGAAAACCTTTGAAAATATCATTTTTCGCATACTTTTTTGTCAGTTTTTCGTCAAAATCTCTACTTCGCTAACCTCAAAATGCAGTAAAAATGCAGCGCATTTTAGGAATTCTTCGAAAGGAACAAAAACATCTGAACTCAACCTTTATTACAGGAAGCCGAAGAAGCGAAACTCGTCGGCGGGTCCGAGAACGTCTTCCGTCCCATCAACCATTCCGACGTCGTCGAGCAGTGGCAATCGGCGCATGGCCATCATTTCCAGGTAGGAAAGCACTCGAAAAAAGAGAAAAAGATAAATAATTAAACAAAAGCTAAAAAAGATAGTGAAGTAAGAAAAATAAATCGACATCTTTAGCAACAAGGCCAATTCTCGCCACTCGGCCGTTCGACTTCCGTTTGCGTTGGTGGCCAGCCCGGGACAAGCGGCACGGGGCGAATGTCTCCAGGGTCGATGAGTCTGAGCAACATCAACATTGCCGGGCCGGACAATCCGATGATTGGGGCGCCGGGAG
This sequence comes from Mesorhabditis spiculigera, assembly GCA_958295435.1. Lineage (NCBI taxonomy): Eukaryota > Metazoa > Nematoda > Chromadorea > Rhabditida > Rhabditidae > Mesorhabditis > Mesorhabditis spiculigera. Next base: position 1,155,113 of record CATQJA010002710.1, on the reverse strand, counting down.
GGATGGGTAACTTTTAGCTTGATCTCTCTCTCTCTCACACTCTCTCTCTCTCTCGCTCTAAAACAATCCAAATTTCAGATTTCTCCTCGAATAACTTCAACTCACAAATGGTATCCCGGTCGCCGCATAACCACTCGGTTAATATGGATTTTGGGTAAGTTAATTCTTATTTTTATAGATGTTACTTAATACATAAATATTTTCATTATTGACGCATTAATGGTTAGAATTTACCCAATTTTACAGCCCAAGCACCTCCTCCGACATGGGCAACCGAGCGATGAGCGTCCCGCCCTATTCTCAATATCAATTAAACCCGCAGGAACATGGTAAGACATACGGCAGCGAGAGCATCAAAATGACAAAAATAGATTAAGAGAATCAGAATTAATAGGCTATTAAAGAAAAAACTGGCACTTTTTAGTGTATGCCCCTGGAGAAGGCCCCTCACAATTCGCGCAGCAGGCCTTCCAACAACAACAGCAGCAACAGCAACAGGATCAGCAGCAGCAACAACAACAACAGCAGTGGTGGTAAAATCAGAATATGTATTTTCGCTTTGTTTTCTCAATCGAAATTTAATATTTTCGTGCTTGTAACTACCGTACCCGTCGTACTTGTAACTTTTCCAATTCGGTTAATTTTTGTGCTCCTTTGGATTCGAAATACAATTTTTGGTGCTTTTCGGTTATTTATCAAACTTGAATTCTACCCATTTCGGCCCAGATTTAAATTACGGTAATTGCACTACAGTACCCTACTCAAAAATATCGTATGCGGCTTTTTTTTGTTTCCCTTTATTTGTTGTGCCTCCTCGCCAAACGCCCAAAAATGAATCTGATTCGGTGGTATGATTTTTGGTACACGTAGGTAACGGGGGAAATAACGGGGGGGGCACTCAAACTTTCTACAGGGTGTCCCAAAAAAAACGAACCATCTGGCATTTCGCCGTGTTACATCAAATCGGCCCCAAATTTGGACCAGAGGTGTATCAGACCCTAAATAACAACAATCCTGACTTTTAGCCCCGTAGCTACAGTCGTTCTCGAGTTATAAGGAAAATACTGTTTTTTAGAGAATTCTGAACAGTTTTTTCGGCTATCTTTTTGGAATTTACATCGATTTGCATCGACTTCCGGCTGCGAATCCCTAATTTCGCTTAAAGACCCTTGGAAAGATGGCCGGGCGTCCCCAGGGGTGAGGGACCGACGGGGCGATACCATGCACGCTTTGCATCGCGTAAGGGCCCCCAAAACCCGGGACTGGGTTTCAAGAAAACAGATTTATAGCGATAACTTTTTTGATTGACGATATTTTTGGCGAGAAATGTCCATAGACTATATATGGGTCGAAGCCCGGGGGCGGCGCCAGAGGCGCCTCCCGAGGCACCCCCTGGGGGCGTGCCGAGTGGCGCCTGTGGCGGCGCCTGGGGCTGACCAAAAGGCGCCGGGAAACCTAGATGCAAAGCAAAAATGCGGTGTTGTTATGGAAATGAGATTTGACTGCTGATCCTTAATATCAAAGAAGGCAAAAACTATTAGTTGATTGGCCTATAATTCTTCCCTGATCCTTTCGCATTGTAGAGGAAGTGGGTGTTTATGGGGGACCAACTTCTTTCTAAGGACCTTGTTTTCTAAAAGAAATAGTGGAAGCTTTCGAAACTGTTGTTATTATTCTTAAACGTAAAAAACTTTACCAACTGCGACTGAAATACAAAAAAATATAGATTTTTCTGCCAAAAATCGCCGATTTTCCAATCTCACTTTCAATTTCGAAAATTCCATCTAAAATTCCTTCCAATTTTTTATTTTTTTTCACTTAAAAGTTAGTTAAATTTTACTAAAAACATTATTAAAAGGCTGACTATTACGTTACTAGGCTTTTCTGAAGTGCAAGCGAAAAAGTTATTTGCAGGTTACTCTCTACTGTCCGTTGCTCTTGCGCTTGAAATGAATAATTAACATTGGAATCGAAGATTTGCATAATCTCACAGGCGCCGTTGGTGACGCCCCCCGCCCCGTTAAAAATCATAGGGGCGGCGCCCCCAGGCGCCACTCGGCGCGCCCCCCAGGGGGTGCCTCGGGAGGCGCCTTTGGCGGCGCCCCCGGGCTTCGACCCATATATACCATAGACATAGTTTATAGCCATCCCCATCGGTGATAAAAATTTGAGGCTGATTGGATAGATGGCAGCCATGTTCTGAGCGGAAAGAAGTTTTTGGGACGCTCTTTAGTTGAAAAATCGTCAGAAAGGGCATAAAAAACTCCAGGAAAGTTGGGGATTACTTTGCTTTCCTTTATCAAGCTTTTCTATAGCATGTTTCGTTATTATTATTTATAAATAGCTTTATTTTCAATTGCTGCCCAGTAAAGCGCACCAAATCACCCCTAGGATATTTGAGGCCCCTCCGCCGCCCCTGCCCGGTCGGCCCCTTTGGTGTGGGGGTAGCGCGTTGGACTGCGGAGCGGACGACCCTGGTTCGACCCCCGCCCGGTGCACCCCTTCTTGCTTTTTGGCCAGTCCCATCTTTCCAGAGGCCTTTAAGAACTCGGGTAATTTTGCGTTGTAAAAATCGCTTAAATCGAAGCTTATCCAATTAATTTTACTCTGGAAAAAATTTCTTAAGGTAAAGAAGGCCTAACGGATCATTTTCACTTAATGTCTAGGGGGTCTAATTCCACGAAAACCCTATGAAAAATAGAATATAAAGTTTGTTTTTGCCATAACTCGAGAACTACTATAGCTACAGGGCTAAAAGTCAGGATTGTTGTTATTTAGGGTCTGATACACCACTGGTCCAAATTTGGGACCGATTGGATGTAACACGGCGAAATGCCAGATGGTTCGTTTTTTTTGGGACACCCTGTATATGATAAAAGTATTTTTAAATATGCTTTTTTCGGGCTGTAAAAAAAACTCTTAGTATATTTTTCGGTCCTCTATCGAATGGCATTTTCAAAATCTCGAAAATATTCAAAACGCCGAAAATTTTTTCCCCCCCTGTTATCCTATGTGCTGCCCATAGTTTTCAAAAATAGTTTTTAGGCTATAAAAGTTTTATAATACATTTTTTCGCGTTGTAAAAAAATCTCTTAGTATATTTTTTGATGTTCTATCGATTCGCGTTTTCAAAATATCGAAAATCTCAAAAATTTGGCTTCCCCCCGTTATCCTATGTGCTGCCCATGGATTTTGATCAATTTTTGTTTATTCGATAAAAAATTTCATTTACATTATTTCGGGCTGAAATTAATTTTCCTAGGGCAGGTTTCGACGCTTTATCGAATCGCGTTTTCAAAATACCGAAAATTTCGAAAATTTCGAAAATTTGACTTTCCCCCCCCCCGTGATCCTATGTGCTGCCCATGGATTTTCCTCAATTTTTGTTTATTCAATAAAAAATTTCCATTACATTATCTTGGGCTAAAATTAATTCTCTTAGTATATTTTTCGACGCTCTATCGAATGGCACTCGCAAAATCCCTCAGTAATTGCAAATTTCATAATAATGAGTGCCCCCCCATTATTTTATTCCCCCCCCGTTACCCTATGTGTACCTGATTTTTTCTAGATTTTTTTTCTGGCATGATCTAAATTTTCGTGCATAAAAGTTATTGTTTACTGTAGAAAAGCAAAAGATACAGAAATACAGTATTTTTTCATGCATTTTCAATGTGTTTAATCGAGTTTTATTTTAGTTTTTATAGCAATTTATAAAGTAGCACAACCAGTTTTACAGTGATTTTCTGATATCAATAATTTCCGTGTCGAGACCGTGGGCTTCAGACTGTAACGGGGAGTACTGCGGAAATTCCAGTGTTCCCTGCCGGCTGATCGAATGAGCACGAGCTGTCACAGCAGCTAGGGCCAAGAATCCGGTAGCTGTTGAGCCGCCGTCTCGAGTTGCCATTCGGCCATCGAGCTGACCTCTCCTAAAAACGGTGTCTTATTAGTGAGGAGGTACGGAGACTGGATACTGCCGTTCCTGGTGTTTGGAAGGTTTTATACTTGATTTTTTGAGAGCGAGAAAGCGAGTGAGAGCGAGAGCGAGAGACAGAGAGAGACAGAGAGCGCGAGAGACAGAGAGAGAGAGAGAAAGAGAGAGAGAGAGAGAGAGAGAGAGAGAGAGAGAGAGAGAGAGAGAGGCAGAGAGCGCGAAAGGAAAACTTATAACAGCGAACCTCCGTAATTTTAAGGCTAGTTTTCAAGGGATGTGATTCCGCTTTCAAACCGGACGCAGGGATAAAAAGGGACGGGGAAGCCACAATTTTGTCATTTCAGGAGCCAAAAATATGGTTTAGCTACAGTCTCGATTTTAAAGGCGCCTGGAAGACAAACCCCTCAGTTAAAAACCTAAGAAGTACGACTTGTTTTTTAGGTTTTAAAGGAAAAAACCCTGGAATTTCTGGTCGTTTGGAATGAAAATGGACTCATCTCGACCGGAATCCCGGTGATTTTAAAGGAACCGGGTAGTCAAAAAACCCTCACCATCCACAAGAAAGAAACAACATAATGGCCGCTCGATATCTTCGATGGCACAAAAAACAGACGAAAGTCCGTATGGCTGCGTTGACGATCAACGGCGAGCTGGTGTGCAGCTCCACCTCGGCTGATGGGCCCATTATCTGGAAAAAGTATCGGGATTTGAAGGTTTGTCATTTTTTTGGGATGCCATTGATCCTAATTGAATGTCTGACATAATTTCAGGAATTTTCTCCGTATTTAAAGCGTATTTTGTATTTAAAGACAGTTTATAATAGAACCAGATCAGCTTCAGATTCCTGATACCTTTTCGGCCATAATCCCGGCAGCGTAAATCAGCCAACAAATTAGAGAAAACGTGGCGATGACGATTAACTGGTTGAGTATTGGCAAACAGAGGGGTTGGCCATCTAAAGACAGAGTGACACTTAGCCGACGAAATTTACCATTTCTTGTGGACAATCTTCGTTTCGTTAATAACAACAAGAATAGAGCGATGCTTATTGAGACTAGGTGGACCGTCAGCCAAACGCATTTCGCCCTGGAAAAACGATAGTTTATTTTAACGGGAGAGTGACTGGAGAATACCGTGATTTTTAAGAAAGTTTCATGGTTTTTAAAGGGACGGGCAAAGCCTGGCTATCGTATTTAGAGCTATGGATTCTCGATGGTTTTTGCCTCGCGCGACACGCAAAGCACGTGATTTTTCAGCGGCCGCGACACGCAACGCGCGCGTATTTCTCTGCCCCGTGACACGCAAGGCCTACGCGCCGTTGGCCGCACCGAAGAGCTTCTAACCGATTACGCAATGGAAGAGGGGTCGGGCGCGTTGCGTGTCGCGACTGCGCTAAAGATCATCAGGGTATCAACTATAATAAAAAAGTAGAGACGTCCGTCTGTCTGTCTGTCTGTGTGTGTGTGTGAAGCCGAATTCAACTCGAAGGGGAAACGAGCTAGAGCTTAGCTCTCTTCGGATTCGGATAGAGCGTGGTCAGAAACCCCCAAACTGATAAAAAAATTACGAAAAACTTTTAGTTTAAATTATTAAAATTAACTTTGAAAGTGGCGCCTTAATAAAACGAGTGGGGGCCCTCCCCCCGGGAGGCCACGCCCCCTTTTCCTTCGCCCTTTTTCCCGAGGCCCTTTCCCGCGCCCAAATAGCTTTTTAAGTTACTTTAATACTTTTAATACTTTTTAATACTTTTTAATTATGTTAATTAATTATTTAAATATTTAAAGTATCTAAAGCCATCGGGAAGGTATTTAGGTAGTTTTTGAAGGGGATTTCAGCTATGGGGGGTATCTGAAGCCATCGGGAAGGTATTTAGGTAGTTTTCGAAGGGGATTTCGGCTATGGGGGGTATCTGAAGCCATCAGGGAGGTATTTAAATAGTTTTTGAAGGGGATTTCAGCCATGGGGGGTATCTGAAGCCATCGGGAAGGTATTTAGGTAGTTTTCGAAGGGGATTTCGGCTATGGGGGGTATCTGAAGCCATCGGGAAGGTATCGAATTAGTTTTTTAAGGGGATTTCGGCTATGGGGGGTATCTGAAGCCATCAGGGAGGTATTTAAATAGTTTTTGAAGGGGATTTCAGCCATGGGGGGTATCTGAAGCCATCGGGAAGGTATTTAGGTAGTTTTCGAAGGGGATTTCGGCTATGGGGGGTATCTGAAGCCATCGGGAAGGTATCGAATTAGTTTTTTAAGGGGATTTCGGCTATGGGGGGTATCTGAAGCCATCGGGAAGGTATCGAAGTAGTTTTTTCAGGGGATTTCGGTTATGGGGGGTATCTGAAGCCATCGGGAAGGTATCGAAGTAGTTTTTTAAGGGGATTTCGGCTATGGGGGGTATCTGAAGCCATCGGGAAGGTATGTAGGTAGTTTTTGAAGGGGATTTCAGCCATGGGGAGTATCTGAAGCCATCAGGAAGGTATTTAGGTAGTTTTTGAAGGGGATTTCAGCCATGGGGGGTATTGATGGAGGTGGGAAAGGATGTGGTGGTGTGGGACATGTAGGGTAGCCCGAAGGCCAGATGGTTGCAGTCGCGAAGCGACTGTAACCATCTGGTAAATATGATAAAAAACGATAGCCTTGACTTGCCCGTCCCTTTAAATGGCGCGTGCCCGCAAGATTATGGTTTTACACACCACCCTTCCCATACCTTTGATCCCCATGGGAAGCCGCCGCAAAGCAAGACACCAACACCTCATCGCCCTCCGGTAATACTCTTCCCATTAATGTGAGAATACCCGTAAAGATCAGCACCGCCGACTGGTAGACCCACAGCACGGCGGCGGGCACTTCGGAACGACGTCGTTTTTCTCCTCTAAACGCTGATATCGTCATTTTTAACCTCTAAAAAGATATAAATGTTCCTCAAGTCGAAACATATTTAACCTTTGACAAAAGCAATTTCTAAATTCTGGAAAATCGATTCCCACCTTGGTACCCGCTTCTTTATCGACTCCACAAATCTTTCAACCGCCATAGCTAGGAGAACGGCTGTCTAAAGCTCATGGATTTGCCTTGCCAGTTCCTTTAGAGGGACTGGGAAGCGAGAAAATTGACTCCCGCCCGCGACTAGGTCTTCCGGTCAGATTCGCGTTGCCAGAAAACGTTGAAGTTCGTTCTGGTCATTTTGATTTCACGCGGGGCCAAGGTCGACAAATCCTTGGATGCGTGTTTTGTAGCGAATCGTAGCTGTCGAGGCCAAGTCGAAAGAAAGGGTCGGTTCTCGCACTTCCTAGCCCCTTTAAAATCACTTGCCTACCTGCGCATTTAGAGCCAAAAGTCCGTGTAAGGACCCGAGATAGCAGGCGCGCTGTGGGACACGATGCCACCCGTTGAGCACCATGATTCGGACTTGTATCTAAAAAGCCAAGGCGCGCAGTTTAGGCTTAGCTCAGGCTTAGCTTAGTCTGAGCTTAGGCTTAGCTGATGCTTAGCTCAGGCTTAGCTTAGTCCGAGCTTAGGTTAAGCTGATGCTCAGCTTAGGCTTAGATTAGGCTTAGCTTAGGCTTAGCTTAGGCTTAGCTTAGGCTTAGCTTAGGCTTAGCATAGCTTAGTTTAGGCTTAGCTTAGGCTTAGCTTAGGCCTAGATTAGACTTGGCTTAGGCTTAGCATAGCTTAGCTTAGGCTTAGCTTAGGCTTACCTTAGGCTTAGCTTAGACTTAGCTTAGGCTTAGCTTAGGCTCCTTTTTCTAAGACTCACCAAATATACAAAAACCACAAAATCACACAAGGCTGCCCAGCCCATTAGTGTGTGGATACGGTGGCGGAGGCGGGCGCTGAGGGCTGGAAGTAGGAGCTTTCCGGAAATTTGGGTTTTTCTGTTAACCTGTAGCCATCACGAGTAGTGTCGCTCCATAGAGCCCTATTATGCAAGCAGATAAGGAGGGGAGTACCTGCAATAGAAACATTTGTAGAGAAGGGAGACAGAGAAAGCGAGAGAGAGAGAGAGAGAGAGAGAGAGAGAGAGAGAGAGAGAGAGAGTGAGAGGGAGACAGAAAGAGACGGGCGGGCCAGGACACAAAAATTCCGCTGCACAGTTCCTATCGCGCGCCCTTGTGACCGTAACCCCCCAGAGCTCCCCCAGAGCCCCTCGGGTCCGAGCGGCAGACCTGCCGGCAAGCCTTGGGGCAGACCTGCCGCCCACGATCGCCGGCAGGTCTGCCCCAAAAGCCTTTCGGCAGACGTGCCGGCAGACCTGGGGCTTGGCAGACCTGCCGGCAGACCTGGGGAAGGGCAGACGTGCCGGCATGGGCTTCATTATTGAATAATTAATTAATTTATAGTTTAAGTTTGAGCTTCACTAGCTTATAAGCTAATGAAAAAGAAGTAGTTCCGTAGGTAGTGGATGTATCTTCGCAGATGTCTCTGGGGGACCTGCAATTGAATAGTTAGTTTGGTTTCTATCTGTTCGTTTGTGACTTACCCTGCATACGAGGATCTTTGCAGATTTCCCTGAGATTTCTTTTGATATTTGAGTGGTTTCAAAGTTCTGGCTCACCTGCTCTGTTCCAAAAAGCGACGTGAAGCAGCGTCTTTGGCTGGACACTGCGCTAGCCTGCCCTAAACGTCTTGGCTTAATTTACGCCATTGTAAGAATGTCAAATTTTACCTGCTCATTCGTTTTCCGTTTAGATTTTTATGAAATTACATACCTATAGGCCGCTTTGATTGAAAACTTACGCTCGTGTATTAGCGGGGGTGCAAGTAGATTGCTAAATCGCTGCCGCATTTCTCGAACCGTCGTTGACTTGGAAAACACTAAATATTTTGTGGCACTTACTTTCTGTCCGAAACATATTCATCAACCAATCGCTCGGATCCAATCCAAAACCATCGCCGCGGTTAGACGCTGTTAGAAACTGCGTTTTGCTGTTAAGTTGCCTAAAAGCGGAAAATTTTGAAACGTTAAAAACAACCTTGGTTTATGTGAAGCCCTCGGACGTCTTGCGGGTGGACATAGCACGTTTCGAGAAACCTATTAACCGCGGGATACTTCACGACCTATTCTGGTAAGCATTCGGCAGCGTTCTAGCACATCAGCGAAACACTTAAATAATCTAAATAAACTTACAATTACCTGTATTACCATCGGTTTCCCGCTGCGTCGCGGTTCCCCGGCCATCTTGGCTGGCATCATGTTTTAATCATCTAGACAAGCGCCATCAGTTAGCGAAGCATCTATAAAGGTGGGATCATGGTAAACGGTAAAAAATTAACGCACCTTGATTTTTCCGATAGCGCTAAACCATGTTCTGAAATACGTAACATTTGAAAAGTTTCCGCCAAAAAAAATAAACCTCATTCCATTTTCGTTTTTGGTTTCCGCAACATATACCTTTTCGTTGTTGCGATCCTGAAATCGTCTTCCACTAACCTCAAATCCGTAAATAGACAGAACCTGAAAGCATTACAGAGAATAAAAAATACCTGTTGTAACAGTAAACCTAAAGTTGTAAAATAATGTAAATGAGATGAAGATGAAGAGCAGCGCGCTTTGTTCTTGAGGCTTGCCGGCACGTTTGCCACAGGTCTGCCCACCGGCCTGCCCCATCTCTGGCCGGCAGGCCTGCCCCAGGTCTGCCGGCACGTGTGCCCCGCTGCAAGTCTGCCGGCAGGGTCGCCGACCCCCGAGGCTGCCGGCACGTTTGCCCAACCCTGCCGGCAGGTCTGCCGGCTCCAAATTCTGCCGGCAGGTCTGCCGCTCTGACCCGAGCCGTTCGCCTTTCCGTCCAGCTTTTCATCGCGTAAATAATATAAAAGGAAGTGGAAAAACAAAAACAATAATAAAAAGCAAAAAGATAACTTTTTTAATTGGAAAAACACTTTTTGAAAGGTACAATGGGAAAATACCCATTAGTTGAACGTTCTGATGAGGTTAGTTGTCTAGATGTATCGCTTGATCATAGAGTCACCCGACGAGGGAGTTGCGGCTCGTGATTAGTTATTCAGTTATTGCGATTAGTTTAATGGATATTGTTAGCTATTCACCTGACGTGCGCTACCCTTCGTCTTCTCTGGTCTTCTCTCTTCCCAGGCTGAGAAACCAAAATTCTGTGACGAGTAGACATAGGCTAAGCCTAAGAGCGTGTTCCTTTATAGCTCCCGAATGAATGGTTGCTCTTCCAACTTGAATAGTATGAGTTGCCGGCCTTCAAGCTACTGTATAACCAGATGACAAGCTGGAAATTTTGCAAGCAGAAGTGAGAGTACGCCGAAGAACATCTTCATCGAGGAACCGCCTGCTGTTTTTTATAAAATATAAACTAAAAGATTAGTAAACATTGTAGTTTTCTTTTCTGCAGCGTATGCAATAGTCGCTCAACATAGGCTCGCTTCGGTAGGCAAGCCTACATATACGGTTTTGTCCACGTAACAACCAGGAAACGTCTTCGTGTTTCGGCTATCTGTCAGACGTTAGGCAATCGCGACTAAGAGCATCAGCCGCTAAAAGGAATTTGGCACCGAAACTTGTTCTCTATCGCTCCCGCCATCCTTCTCTATGATCAAGAGATACATCTAGACAACTAACCTCATCAGAACGTTCAACTAATGGGTATTTTCCCATTGTACCTTTCAAAAAGTGTTTTTCCAATTAAAAAAGTTATCTTTTTGCTTTTTATTATTGTTTTTGTTTTTCCACTTCCTTTTATATTATTTACGCGATGAAAAGCTGGTCGGAAAGGCGAACGGGCTCTGGGGGGGCTCTGGGGGGTTACGGTCACAAGGGCGCGCGATAGGAACTGTGCAGCGGAATTTTTGTGTCCTGGCCCGCCCGTCAGAAAGAGACAGCGGGAAGGAGAGAGAGAGAGAGAGAGAGAGAGATCGTGAAACTTACCGCCCATTGTGAGACCAGGTACGTTCGCGTCAAACTCGGATCAAGGGAATCTGAAATCAACGAAATTAGGCCGATTCCGAGCGTTAGCAACTCGTAAAGGGACTGGCAAGGCAAAAACGATACATTTTCGAATTCCAGGGATGACATTTGCCTTCACAGTCCCTCTAAACCAAATCTACCGTACCCTGATGCCCAGCACGAATCGATACAACTCCGTATCGTTGCATTATTGTGCAGCAGAATTTTAGGGATGTGAGGATTTAGCCGAACGGATATCTTTGCTCTTTCCACGTGGCCGATATTACTGGGAAGCCCGAATCTCAAATTCAACGCTCGGGGTAATGAAACCCCGGAAAAGACCAAAATGAGGGCGGGAAAAAACGGGGAGAAACTCACGCCGAAAGATGTAGTGGGTTTCCATAGGGAGAGGTGGTAGCTGATGAAGTGGCCGGCGGGATGATATTAACTGAAAAATGGTCCTCTTGAGGAGAAAGAGCCGCTCGAGCTCAAGCTGGAGCCCATGCTCAGAATGTCATGAAAAAGATAGCTGAAAAGAAATTCTTTCTAAAAGTTGCTGCGGAGAAAAAGACATAGTTTAGCAAACACAAAAAAGGCTATTTTTCAAAAAAATGGGGACAAAATCGCTCGAAAAATCGACGCTAGAGCCTTGGAACCCTTCACACTAAATATAGAATAATTACTATAATAGCAAAAATTTTAGAACCTAGGTAGCCAGAGCGTTTAAGAAGGTTTTTGGAGTCAGACTCACAAAAGCGACCTTTGGCCTCCTCGTATTTCCCCCATCTAAAAGTCTCCCTTGGCCTCTTTTCCCTGGCCATCAGCCAAATCAGGCGAACTTCCCGTTTTCCTGAAGCACCCCCGGCCGAGAAGTGGCCCCCGGCCAAAACAGCCGATTGTTCTCGCAAAGCGAAGGAATTGGGAAACAATCTCACGGATTCGGGATTCGGAACAATTAGAGAAAGAGCGCATGAAAACAAAACAGAGAATCAAGCAGCAAAAGCAAAAAGTTCTGCAAATTTTCGTTATTTCGTTGGAAAGATAAATAGATTCGTTATGGCATTTGAATGGGATTTAGGGGATTTTATACGTTTATTTATATAAATTTATATAAATTTATTTACAAATATAAATTTTCTAAATTTATGGGCATTTAAGACGCTGCCTCGGCATAAAAAGTAGAAATAAGCAGGAAAGATCCTCAAAAAAACGCCTTTAGAAAATCGCTTGCGAACATGTGAATACGCCCGTATTCCTGGCTTTTGATGTCTTTGACCCACGCCGCAATCCGATTTGATGCTGCTTTGCGAAAAAGCAGGGTGGTTGGGTCGTGCTCTTCCACCTGATGTTCTCCAAAAAAGCCGGCATTATCGTTGCCAAAAAGATAAAATATGCTTAAAAAAATTGCTTAAAAAGCCTGAAAATTCTTGCATTCCTCGCGGGACCCGGTTTGGCTTAGGTGCACGAAAATCCGATACATCGCAATTGACAGCTCCGTTCCACCGCGTTCATTCAAATCTGTTTATCCACAAAAACAAAACACACAGAGATCATCTACAGTACACTTGGCAGCATTAAAAAGGACATTTTTAACATGGTCGAGTTGAATTCTTTTAGTGCGGGTTGCTACCGCGAGCCTTCAGCTGCGCGCGGCGCTCCTTCGTCAGCGTGCCGCGTCGCTTCTTTGCCACCTAGAGAAGACTTAAAAATAAACCGTTAGTGCTTTACCAGCTTCTCGAGCAGCTGCTTCTCCGACTTGGTCAACTCCTTGTAGCGCAACGACGAGTCCGACTCGGACCGCACGGCCTTTCTGAGAGGTGGCGGCGGCGGGGGGTACAGCTCGCTCGTCTCGCTGCGTTGCAGGGAACAGCCGGACGTCTAGAATTCCAAATGTAGATGACCGAAAATATTCCCAAACCTGGTCATCAGCACCCAACGACGCGATGCGGCACCTCACGATCAGGGACGGGCCCTCGGTGTCGGTGTTGACGGTACGGCCCGAACTCTCCGTGTCCAGCTCGGAGACGGCGATCAGCGTCTCGTCGGTGCCCGACTCCATCGAGGCCGTGTGCGCCGAGCTCGCTGGAAAAATAAGGTCTCGAAACCTTCTCAAGAATCCCTGCGAGACCGCCAAATTCCCCAAATCTCTCTGCCAGCCTACCAAGGCTAAAATCCGAAGGTGGCGTCCGAATCTTGCGCGCCACCGGCTCGGCCTTTTTCGGCGGTCGGAAGTTTTTGACCTGAAACATAGTTTTTCGAGCTATCTGGGTGCGAATAATTGAAATATCAAACAAAGTTCACCTCCTTCTCGGCGCGGTCCATCAGCGCGTTGATGAGGTCGACCTTAGCGCCGACCGACAGACCCTCGTAGCCGCCCATCGGATGGTTTTTGTAGCAAATAATTCGGTTTTTGATTGCCGACGCGAAAAGGCGCTTGTAAAGGTTTTATGCAAATTCCTCGTTCATTCAAAAATCATCTAAGTTGTTTTTACAAAGATTTGCATTTCAGGTGCTGTTCGTTTAGCAGGGGGAGCTAGACAGGGGGACTATGGCTACCTGTAATAAGATAAAGTGTGGCTTTATATCGTCTCGGTGGCAACTAATTGCCAGAAAATTAAAAAATAGTTTTAGGCAAATTCAAAAAAATTATTTTCTTTTTCGAGATTTTTATATCTAAAAATGCAATGTTTTTGCGAATAGGTAGAGTGAGTTTATTATGTAGCTCCTCTCAAAACCCAGATGAGTGTATTGCATTTATAGATGATCGAAATTCATTTCCCGGAGAAGATGTGTGGGGCCAAATAAATAGAGACATTAGCCAAACCCTGATGGTGATGATGATCGTCGCGAATCAATCGCCTCTTTACAAAATGCGGTGAAAGACAACGGGTGGCGGGGGGAGGGGAACAGGGGCAATATGTTAACAACAATAACGTCAAGTTCAAAGCAAAAATGCGGAACCGGCTAGGCGGGAGGAAGAAAACAATAAATTAGAGAATCCGGGGGTGGGTGGGTGAACAATTTGAGCACGTGGGCCGAGGAGTAGATGAGAGAATCAGGTACGGTGTTGTTGAGCAGCAGCAGGAGCGCTATTAGTTCAGCGTTCCACGGCAGTTCGGCGCTCCGCACAGGCATTCCTGCTTGTCATCCTCGATCGGGAACTTGTAGTCGTACGTTATCTCATCGCCCTTGTTGATGGCCGTCTGAAAATGAAAATCGTAATTTTGAACTGCCAGAAAAACCAGCCGTTAGTTTATCGGTGGGCGAACCAAATTCTTCCTAAAGTAGGCCTAGCAATGAAGCACAAATTCGCAATCGTTTCTTCGCAAACCTACGCTGGACTTGAAGCGCAAATTCTTCAAAAAAAAAATTAAAATTGATCAATTTCCAAAATCTTATCAAATTTGATCACTTTACCTCGAAAAATCCTTACTGTGTATCTGTTTTATTAAAACCTAAAATCCCGTTACCTTGCTGTAGATGACGATGCGCTTGTCCCCGTCGACGTTGACCACCTTGGCGTAGCAGTTGGGCTGGCACGAGTGGTTGATGAAGCGGGCAAAGTTGCCCTTTTGCGTGGCATCAATCACCTAAAATAATTTTATTTTTTGACGACAAAATCCACCTCATGCTCGTCGATCCTGAACAGGTAGCTGTCGCCCATACCGCGCTTCCCGTAGGCCACCTCGCGCTCCTCGGCGATTTGTGAGCGGATCTAAATCAGATAAAATTTATAAAATAAAAAATAAACTAAACAAATTAGTATAATTTTTCTTTTCCTCACCTTTTGCCCAACATATTCGACGATCAGGTCGTCCTGGGCAATGTCCTCCATCGCGTACAGGCCCCAGCCGTGAATCTTCGACCGCGCAAACTTGATCATCTTCTTGCGGTACTAAAAAACATTATTAAAGCCGACCAGGGAAAAGTTTACATTTAGCATGTTCGTCTTGAAGAGGTCAGAGTTGCAATCGGCGCGCAGACGGCGATTCAACTGCTTCTGCTCGCGCGTCATGTTCGCCGCGTGTCGGACAATTGTTTCGTCCTAAAAAGGAATAAGTAGAAATAGTTTAATTTATATTTTAATGAAGCCTAAATAGCGCCAAAAACCCACTTGATGGCTGAGATCCGTTCGAAGATCGGCGGGCCCCTCCGGCCGGCGGATGAGGCTGCGCTTCTGCTTCGACGTCATCTTCTCGTATCTCTGAAAACGAAATAATTTTGTTTCTAAAAAGAGCAAACCTCAGTCCGGGCCGAGCCGCTCTTGTGTGGCATCACGCCGATGAGGGATTCATCCTTGTAGTACAACTGCAGCGGGCCGATGGTACGTTTTTGCTTCTGAAAATGGAAACTTACGTACAAATGAATATAATTACAAGGTTTAAAAGTATCAACAAGCAATTCATTGCTGCAAAAACGCAAATTAGAAAATTGAAAGCAATCCTAATTGAAAATTACCAGCAAAGGTGGTGTCGGCGCGTACAGCGCAACGTTGAAGGCAATATGCGGTTCGGCGGCCTCGTTGTGAAGCCGTTCGAGCTGCTCGAATTGGTCGTTTTTCTAAAAAACCAAAACTCCATAATTCCAGTAAAAATGCTTACCCGCTCGTCGAGCTGGATGCGTTGCGGTTGCAGCTTCTCGAGCCCCATCTTCAGGAACTTTTGGTCCTCAAGGTCGAGCGGGAACTGGAAACAGAGAAAATCAAATTTAAGCACGACCCAATTACCGTTGTGATCAGCTCAGCCTCCTCGCTGGCCGTCCGCTTCTCAAAGTGCACCGGGGGCGGCGAGCGCTCGTATTTGTAGTCTCGCTCTCGCTTCTGCGCCTTCAGATCGCGAGCCGTCACCGGGTCGAGAAGTTCTGAAAAATCGTACAAATAGAAGAAAACATCGTTAAGTTAAATTTAAAGCTAAAAATTATTTTTAGATCTCCAAAAATAAATAAGAATGATTTAACGCACCACGCAACGCCTTCGAAACCTTCGGTGCTGTCTTCTTCTTCTCGGGCTTTTCCGGCTTCTTTGGCGTGGGTTGCTTGACGGGGGTCGGGAGCTTCGGCGGCCTTTCGGCCTTCGCCTAAAAGAGGGAATTAATTTTGCAAAAAACTCGGATATTTTCGAAAATCAGGATTCCAAGAATTTCCGTCTAGTCAGAAATAGGACAATGCAAAAAGGGGAAGGAATGTCAAGAAAATTCATCGAAAAGTAATTTTCCAAAACCTAAAGTTTGAAAATAAATTTCCTAAAATATGACTTTCAAATATGTTCTTAAAAATCACTTCGAAAAAGCCATTTTCCAAAATATAAATTCGGAAACATAAGCGCCCGCCCAAATTTACCTTCTCCAACTTGCTCCGGTTCTCGGCGAGCCACTCCTTGCTCGGCTGGCTCAAATCCGGCTCCCGGTTGCCGAACCGCTTCGGGTAGGGGTGGTCCAGGATGTGGGGGTTGTACTCGTAGAGGGCCGCGTCACGAATCGACATCACCGGGCTCGGCTCCATCGGATCGCGACGGTCGGCGTTGCGCACGTACGGCCGGGAGCGCGAGCAGTTCAGCGGCACGTGCAACGGCTCAAACGCCGCTTCAGCATCCGATGTTGAGGGAGCGGGCGAGGCAAAGGAGAGCAGCTGAAAAATGGCGAGTGTAAAACCAAGCTAATAAGTTTATACACAAAATTACAGTTGAATATACACAAAATTTACCTCAATCTTTGTAGAGTCCTTGGCAAAGCTTGGGCCCGCGATCGAGCTGGCCGTATCCTCGAGATCACTGCGCGAACCGCGCTCATCTTCCGAAGAGCCGATGGCCGCACGTTCGCTGGTGTGAGACGTGCTGCTAAAAAAAGAAAAATCTAGTCAAAAATACAAAAACGAACCTCGACGAAGAAGATGAAGAGCGTGACCGAGACCGAGACCGCGAGCGAGAGAAAGACTTGGAGCTGGAGCGCTTGCGTCGGATCGGCGACCTGCGGGCGACCGGCTCCATCTTGTCGGCGCTGCTGCGTCGGATTCTCTGAAAAAAACGGGTTAAACGTCTTGAAAGCGTTTCTTACGCGGTAGTTCCCGAGCTTGGCCATTGAAAATGAGTTGTCCTGGAGGCGGCGGGTCTTAAAAAACTAAAATAAAAAGAAAAGCCGAAAATTACTCACCAAATCTTCTGGGGTTAGAATTTCCTTCGGTCTGGCCTGTTGGGCGGCGCGCGCCGAGTCCAGGGCCTAAGTTTCGTCATGATTCGAAGCCGGGGGAAGGCTGTACCTTTTGCTTGTTCCGCTCCTCCTGCTCGAGTTTGCGCCGGGTGTAGCTTTCGCTCTGCAGGCCCAGTATCGCTTTCTCAATCTTCTTCTGCAGATCCTTGTTGACGTTTTGGCTCAAGTCGGCGATGATCATCTTGACGATATCTTCGGTGGCGGCCATCTAAAAAATAAATGCATCAGAATCTAGGCTGACAACTCACCAGCCGGCCTTGATTTGGCTGTACATTGCGCACATATGCAGCTCGAACTGGCGGAGGTGCATCTTCGAACCGACTTTTCCTAGAGCTCAAAAACTAATCTAAAAAACAGTTAAATACCTTGGTTCTGGCTGCGGTGTACGGTTTCGTGTTGGCTCGGCCGGTTGCACGGGTCTCTTCGGGCTAAAAACGGAATTTTCAAAAATTTTGCAAAACTCTCACCTGATAATGGCGGGCTTGGTTTCTTGGACAAGTGGCGCGTCCGCTGGCGAGGCGCCCGGGCCTCCGACTTTGAAAATGGACTGAAGCCGCTCTTCGATGCTTCCCTAAACCGGAAGTAAGTAAAGATTAGCCAGGAAAAGCCACCTTTGATGGTTTTGGCGGTTCCGCCTTGACCGGGGTGATGATGGGCTCGAGCTTGACGGTCGGTGACGTTCCGTATAGAGGCGTGACCGGCGATTGGTGAGGCGTGCCGTGGAACTGAAAGCAAGAGGATCATATTTTTATTCCTAATTTAAACTCGCTGAATTGGGAAATTAAAAAGTAGCATCAGAGTTTCACCACGGAATTCTGCCTCGGTTAAAAACCAAAACACCATCAGCCTTACCCGATTCTGCTGCATTTGAAAGGGCAGCATCGGCGGCGGCTTGGAGAAATCGGGTGGCGGCAAGACGACGGGCTGCATGGCGGCCTGGGGCGGGATGTAGGGGCCCTGGACGTGTTGCTGGGGATGGCCGTAGACGCGTGCCGGGGGCGGATGTGGTGTATGTGGCTGGTTGTGCGGGTCGAACGTCGAGTATGGCGGTGGCGGCTCGTTTGGCGGCACGGGGATGTGTACCGGGGTGCGATGAGGAGGAGCCGGTGTCGAGCGTGATGACTGAAAAAGCAGATTTGCACTCCGTTTCTCAGTTTTTCGATCTGTCCCTCAATCGTCAAAAAATCGGACACTCCACGGGACTGTTAGAAGGAGTTTTTGGACAACATTTAGACCAAAATGTCCGATTTTCAAAGTTTCAAGCCAAAAATTTACCGGTGCCGCTGAAGGCATCGGAATCGTCCTCGGGTCCAGCGTCGGAGTGTACCGCTTGGATTGCTTGTGCTTCCGCTTCGAACTCCTCTTCCCTCCACGCGAACTGTCGTCGCTGTCGCTGCTGCTGCTCGTCCAGTGATGGCCGCCAGTGCTAAAAAATATGTATTCTTTTCCGGAAGCACCCAACAAACCGGTTGTGCTCCTCAACGCTCATTTTCTGCGACTTCAACGCCTTCGAGATCTTCTCGTCGAGCTTCCTATTGTCCGAAGACGACGACTCCGACGTCTCAGTTATGGGCTCGGCCCCGGGGACGACAGGCGAAATCGAGCGCTTCACCCTAACAATAGAAGTTAAAAAAGGGTCGCCAAAACCTACTTCTTTTTCTTGATGGTGACGATGCTGACCGACTCCTTCTTGGTGTAGCGGCGCTGGTTGTTCTCAACGCACACCTCGCGCTTGCGGACCTTGGTGGTGCGCACCTCTTCGGCGGAACTGCTCGAGGTCGAACCGTGGCGGCGACGACGTTTTTGAGCTTCTCTGAAAGAAAAAAAAGTGGATTAAAGAGATTGATGTAAAAAAGCCGCGATAAAGTAGCCAAAACCGCTTAAATTTAGCGGAAATTAAGAAATGGGCTCAGAATCTAGAATCTAGTTTTTTTTCACCAAGCATCAGTTTAAAATTGGCAAAACCGTCCCTGGGCTGCTAGCAGTTTGCCAGAAATAGCAGCCTTGCGGAACTTTGGAAAAGCTATTCGGAATTTGATGACACCTTGGCCAAAGCCTTCCAACAACGTACCTCTTTTCCCAATCCCTCTCCGTGGCTCTGCGATAGCGCTCCTCCGTCGAAGGCGAGGACGAGCTGTTCGGCGTCCTCGAGCACTTGATACCTCGTTTTGCCTGCGCCGGGAAGCGTTCTGGCGGTGGGCCCTGCACGAAGGCGTTCGTCTGCTCCTCGTGGCGAGAAATCGGTCTCGGCTCGTATTTGGGCTCTGGCGGTGGTGGCGGCGGGACGGGAGACTGGTAGCTGTGCGGAGGCAGTCTGTAGGTCAGATGGCCGGACGGGTGGTGCTCGATCGGGGTGGCCGGATCCGGGGCGTAGATGGTGGTGTTAGCGGAGGCGACCGGCCAATCGGGAGGGCTTGGTGGTGGCGTTGAAGCTCTGCTCGAACGGCTACGCGAGTTCGTCTCCACGTCCATCGGCTCCCCGGCAACGGAGGTGTCGTCTGGAAAAGAAAAATTCGTCAAAATCGCTAAATACACAAAACCTAGGTTTTTCTATCAAAATTTCAAGATTTAAAAGATTTCTAATGTTTCCAAAATATTATGAAATAGAATATGGCTGAACTATATCAAAAACCCTTGCTTTAAATCTTTACCATGTCTCAAGGCCCTCGTGATTTGGTCGCGCAGCTGCTGGAGCTGATTCTCATTCATGTCCTTCAGATGTTTCGGAATCGGGCACGCGCGCAACGTTTTAGCCTCATAGTGGTGGGAAGCGAGGGCGGCTGTAAATGATAATAATGAAACTATCTTCCTAGAAGAATTACTTCTACAGATGATAATTGAAAAATAATAAAACAAAACTTTTTCAAAGAATAACTTTCTCAAAATTCTTAATCTCAAAAACTACCCCATGGATCGAGATGGCAGCTCAGCTCCTTGCCCATCAGACTTTTGCCGTGGTTCTCCTGGCAAAAGGCGGCAGCCGCTGGGGGACGACTAGAAATAGTTTCGAAAACCATAGATGGCACTCACTAAAATACGACCAATCCCACGCCAAGGTATTGCCGCGTTTCCGGGTGATGGTAGAGATAGAGATCCATCACGTCGCCGTGCTTTCTAAACACCTTTTCAAAGCACAATAAGATTTCTTACATTGCCAATTTCCGGAGAAAGTCCTCGTTTATGTTGTCGTTGAGGCCGGTGATGCACACCTCGCGCTTTGGCGGTATCCCGACTGTATTTCCATCAATCTAAAAAACAAGGTAAACAGAAAAACAAAAAGTTAGTTTTTAAATACCAAAAACACTAAAAAACTTACTTTCAGCATCGGAACATCGACTACTTGGACCTCTTGACGCCGGCGTGGCCTCCGGTCGCCCCAACCGTCGCTTTGTTTCCAGTTGTACTAAAAACGAAGTGACCAAAAGCTAAGCCAAGCTACCTGCGATCTATCCGCCTCCTTATCCGACAACACGACGCCATGGACGCGGTAGATGTTCTTCCGGGCGCCCAGCTTCTCGTCGGCGACCAACTTGTAGAACGCGTCCACCTCTGAAAAGGATACCTTCATTTACGAATTCACTAAATTTTTCCGTCTCTTTCAGCGATTTTACAACGCAAAATGGGCAGTTTTTTGGGCTCAAAACGATACGTTGGTCGAATATTATTTAATTCTTTTTCAGAAATTTTGCATCACAAAACGGGCATTTTCTACTAAAAAAAAGTTAACTTACGAATGGCCTTTTTGGTGGTTTGGCATCGAAAATTCGTGATGTTTACTCGATAAACAAAAGAATACTATTTCAAATAGTTTTAGAGCATTAAATAAAAAACTCCACTAACCTCGGTCCACATTTATGGTAGCGTGGTGATGGTGGTGATCGCCATGTCGCCTACTACTCGACGATGGTGCAGTTGAGCAGCGATTTGACATTGGTCTAATTGCCCTAGCGCATTCGCTGAAAAAGGGGCCTTACAAAAAGGCAAGGAAAACGAAAAAACAAAGAAAACGACAATTAGAATTAGGAAAAGGAAAGGAACTCAATGAAATTAGCAAAAGAAGGAAAAACCACTATGCATTTTCTAAAGGAAAAAAAACTTTCTAAAAGAAAAAGGATTAATGATAGCCCCGAAAAAATTTAAAAGGAGTAGAAGTTGATGCGCTTTTAACACCACTTAGAAGAAGAAAACCTGGCAAGGCGATTACAAAAAAAACTGCAAAAACTAAAAAAAGGCTCATCAATCAAAAACAGCGTGCGCAAATTATTGCCAGCTCTGACGATCTTTTTTTACGAGCAGCCTTGACCTATAGCGGCCGTTCGAGAAAAGCTCTTCCATCATTTCGAAGGCATTCTCGCTGCAAATCATCAAAATACAATAAATTTATGCTTATAACCCCGCCAAAACCCGGTATTATCGTTGCGAAAGGCCGGCCCACTTTTGCTCTACAACCAGCCGGGTGATAAGCCGGCTTTTTACTTTCACATTTTCAAAAAGAGCTGGCTGGCGGGTAGAAATGGGGTGTGCAACGAGCAATCGATGGCTCGGTGCCAAGAAGGGGGAGGAGCCGGGGCCCGCAACAAAAAACGCGTCAACCGGGTGCAGTTTGTAGTCGGAAGGGCATTCCGGCGGGAAAATGCTGTGGATGGGAGAGAGAGAACGGAGGGTTCGCGCATTCGGGCGCCCCGAATCGAGAATACGCGTTTTCTACGGGAAAGCTCAATAAAGCAGCGATTAGCAACTAATAAACTCTTTCGCATGGTTGTAAAACACGTTTAAATATCTTAAATTACCAATTAAAAGCGATTTTTTCACAGAGGGGAAGTTCCCGGGTTTCCGCCGCCCGGCCGCCGGTACTTCGCCGGCAGTTCGCCGCCAGGCCGCCGCCCGGCGGCCGGCGGCGGCCGGGCGGCGGCCAGGCGGCGGTCAGGCGGCGGCCGGCGGCCGCCGGGCGGCGGCCGGGCGGCGAAGTGGCGGCGGCCGGGCGGCGAAATGCTGGCCGCTACTTCGCCGGGATTTCGCCGCTATCGCCGCCTTATTGATTATTAACGGTTTATATTGTTAATATTCTATTTCGAGTAGTATTCCGTGGTTTATTCCTAAGGTTCTTGATCCATATCAAGCTGGAACTGGTGACGAAGGCCGCGTAGCCTGAAATATCGTTTATTTTGGTTACTGTTTTGATTTCTAGCTTAAAGTATTTAATTTTTAGTGGGCTGCACACCTCTTGCCAGAAATTTATGCTTCCAAAGAGCTTTGAATTTTGTTTCACTATTAATATCTTACTTCACTTACCCGGACTCACCACTTCTCACCGAATCGGCGGACGCCGTCATCATCAGCTCAAGGAATATCAGCCACCTGAAAGTTTATTTTGTTATTACAATAGCCACTGAATATATCCATGCGAGTTGTTGATCGAACTTACAGGCAGTGCGTGTGCGGGCTAATCATTATAACCTGATCGATGGTTATTAGAATTCAAAAACATCACACACGCCCACAACTCACCGTCAACAACTCCGAAACTTGTCTAAACTTACAGCTTGTCTATTCCGTCGGCTAGGACAATCTCATATAACTACCAACGATCAAAGGAAATGTTATGCTACACAGTCTCAGTTTATTTTGGTCACTAAAATCTGCAAAAATTTCGATTTCCTCTCAAACAATAGAATTTTCATCAAACCAATTGCACAATTGAAACGAACCACATGGGAAAGTGCCAGTTTTTGCAAAAACGAACAATTTTGTGTGTAGAGCGCCTAAAACGACAATCAAACCCCTTACCGGATTATCATATGACACTTTCCTAACGGCTAAATAAACAAAACGATAAAAACTTACCGATAATTATCTGCCAGGAACTCAAAAAATTACCTATGCTAGTTCTCTGTTGCCACATAAACCCTCTTTGCTAAAAAACTAATTAACTCCTACCTGCCATCAGCATTCTAAAAGATTTCGAAAGTTTTTCTAGCTGTATCTTCAACCTCAGTGACTTCAGGCTAAATTCGTCATAATCCAGGAGAATTGTCGTAATTTTCGTATAAAACTAGTTCGTTCCTAGAGCAATTGATAAAATACAAATTATTACAAGTAAATTGAGAAACTTGGAAAGAAAACTAAGTAATTTGGGAGAAATTGTGAAATTCAAAAAGTAATGCGCGTTTGAGCTAATTGTCCGTGGCTTTCCTATCGACGGCGGCGAAATCGCGGCGAAGTAGCGGCGGCCAGCCGGCCAAGTCGCGGCCGCCGCGATCTGGCTCTCGCCGCCCGGCCGCCGGGTCTTCGCCGCTCTTTCGCCGACACGTCCCGGCGAAACAGCGGCGAAGTCCCGGCCGCCGGGCGGCGAAAGCCAAATCGCGGCGGCCGGGCGGCGAAAACCCGGTAGATTTCCCTCTGTGTTGCAACAAAAATTGGAATTTTATTGAAATGAAAATTTTGCCGAGCAGAAGCAAGCGTGGCTACGCATGGCTCCAAAATACAAAACTTTCAAGTAGTATCCAGTCGTACTATACCGTATGTTCGGAAATTAGTAAACCTCGGACTGCTTATTTATTCTCACTTATATAATGCAAAAAAAAATATAAAATTGGCGGAGAGATCGTAATTTTTATTATCGTACCAGATCGTATTAGGTGGCTGTGATCGCGATCGAGTTGAATTCCGGTAGCAAAATTACTTTATTAGCACAAATACGAACGTTCGGACACTTTCAAAATGGATGTATTTATTTTTGATATTTTTATACATACAGAAACGCGTGATGCTGATCATTGATGTCGATCTCTACTTCAGCGCTACTTCCTGGAAAACGGCTGCTTTTCGATAACGAGCTTCTCCGCAGCCCGGCTGATGCAGGCTGGGATCTGAAAGGAATCTATTAATGCATAAACACCAAAATTTTTCAGTTTGTTTTGTACAAAAAATTTTTCGCAAAAATTGAATAACGGAAATATCAGTCGATTCTACAAAAATTTGTGGAATTTTCTGCCGATTTTCGCGATTCGCGCATGCGAGTCGTTAACGCGTAAACTTACGGTTTCAGCAAAGTGGCTTTCCATAGTAATTTTATTGGCTATTTTAAGTTGTTTTCAAAGCCTTTTCAAAATATTGCGATTTCCTCTCGTACTTGCAACACTCTTGGGTGGGCGGGGGTGGGCGGCCCAGCCCCTGTGCCCAACTTCGACCCCTAATTTATGCAAATTCAATTTTCACGCCGATTCCGGTCTCGGAACTGGGGGAAAGGGCCGGGGAAGCGGGAGGCCGATTTTGGAGCCTTTCGAGCAAGGTTTCCGAATAGTACTCTGTACAGAAGCAATAAGCTATCATCTACCTTTCAATTTATCTCTCTCTCTCTCTCTCAATCTTTATCTCTTTCTCTATCTCTCTCTCTCTCTCTCTCTCTCTATCACTCTCGCTGACCTGTCTAATTCCCATGATTGGCACGAATAGTTGACACAGCCAGCGGTCTCTGACCCCGAGTCCTCGAAAGCTCCAAGACCCCCTCGGATCACCCCCACCACGCGCCTCATTGGCTCAGTGGCAGAGCGTCTGTCTAGTAAACAGAAGGTCGCTGGTTCGATTCCAGCATGAGGCACCAACTTTTTGCTTTTTGGCCATCTTGAAGCACCTGATTTCAGGATGCCTAGACAACCAATTTTTTTTTGTTATCGATTCGCCTTTTTAATTAATGGGAGGTTCAAGCTTCTCAATCCGATGGGGCCAGGAAGCCCGTGGTGAGCTAGAATTCACGGTTATCCCCAAATCAGGGCAATTTCGAATCTAGTAATTCCTGGAATTCCGGATCTTGTCTTACTCTCTCGCTCGCTCTCTCTCTCTCTCTCTCTCTCGCTCCTCTATCCTACCTAATATTCCTCTGAGGACCAACCCTACGCGTACTTGAGTGCCTGCTAAGGGCCTCAATTACACCATGGCCCACCCCTTTCGCGATATCCAGTAGGTCCAGCTAAAGGAGCAGGAGGAGGAGAAGAAGCGGGAGAGTAACCAATTTTTATAATGTGCCCCCACTGGGGCGGGTGGGTGTGTGAAAAGGGTCCTCCGAGGGTATGTAGAGAGAGTAGCGTAATGGTGTCGGCTGGTAGTAGGATGCAATTTTTATTTTTTTTTGTTTCAGGTATAGTCTCTCGCCCTCTCGATCGTTCATATCTCTCTCTCTCTCTCTCTCTCTCTCTCTCTCTCTCTCTCTCTCTCTTTATCTCTCCCTCCCTCTCTCTCTCTCTCTCTCTCTCTCTCTCTCTCTCTCTCTCGCTCGGTCTCCAGTTCTGGTCGGCGTTGGCTTCTTTTCCGCGATTTTTAAAGGCGTTTTTGATGGGTTCAAAAGGAGGTTTCGTCAGCTACGTAGCCCTCCAGATGACAAGCGAGTAACACTCTAGTTTCTACAAGTGCCTAAGGACCTGGTTTTCACGTCCGTTAACGTCATTTGGAGCTTAACTTAGCTGTCGAGACCTAGCGGCGGAGAGGGTCGATTCTAACGCTTGCTAGTCCCTTTAAAAACTTCAGGCTTGAGATGGAGATGGTATTTTTAGGTCCAGTAATAGCTGATCTAACGCCCTTGCCTCCTCACAACCGCAATTCATGTCCAAGTAGTGATGGGGGCAATGGGCCCTTTCTTGCCTTCTTCCTCCTGTTCTGCTCCCCATTTCTAATCCTCATCCCCATTTATCAGCGCCAAGTGTCCAGAGTCGTCCTCTAATCCGTCGCCTCACACCAATCCCTTTCTTGCCACACACTTTTTCACTGTGGTGGTCCCGTCACGGCCATTCACGCACCGTTATTACGATCCATCCAAGTCAGGTTTTCACACCTTAAACAGCAGCTGTTCTTGCGCTTTTAAATGGTAGTATTCAAAAAATCTGCAACTTTGAAAGTTGGCCCTAAGCCTAAGCTTAAGCCTAATCTAAGTCTAAGCCTAAGCCTGGCCTAAATCGAAGCCTAAGCCCAAACATAAACCTAAGCTTAAGCCTAAGCCGAAGCTCAAGCCTAAGCCTAAGCATAGCCTAGTCTCGCAGCTATCTATCTTTCTTTCCCCCTCTCTCTCTGACTCTTTCCCCCTTCTCTCTCTCACTCTCTCTCTCTCTCTCTCTCTCTCTCTCTCTCGCTATCTCTCTAACATTCTATACATCCGAAAATGACATTCTAATAAAAACCTAGCGTTCCATCATCTATCTACTACATGCTTTCAAGCTAATGCATTTGTCTCCCGATCCCCTTCCTGCCCCCTTTGGCCACCCTTCTCTATAAGTGAGTGACTGGGTGTGTGGGAAAAAGGCGTCGTCTTTCTCGTGTTCCACCATTGGGTATATTTGCTTTTCGGATGGGCCGCTGTGTTTGCAGCTTTTCGTCGGATCAAGCATTGGTTTTTAAAGTTTTTTTTTGAAGCTTTAAAATGTAAGCCGGGCCAACTGTGGCAGTGCGTTGTAACGCGGAATACTGTAGCGAGTACAACTTTTAAAGGGTCCCCGAAGCCACGCTTACGATCAATTTTTGCGAGGACTAGGAGAAGCTCGGTTAATTGAACTTCGCGGCCTCTTAAAACTAGCTATTTCCGTATCACAGCCGGTTTTAAAGGGCCACTGAAGGCAGAAACCATGCGATCTCCACAGAACAACAATTTTTTAAGAATTTAGGATTTGAAACGACGTCGAAATTAAGGTCAAGCTAGCAGAGATTATTGTGGAATGGCTGGCAGCCTAGCAGCGATCATTGTGGAATGGAGGAAGGCTAGCCGAGATAACTTACGATTTCGGCGGGCAAGTTAGCAGGAATCCCATCGGAATGGAGGGCATGCTAGCGGAGATCATTTAGGAATTCGTAACCGGCTAGCAGGGAATATTTTGAAATGGGGCAGGCTAGCAGCGATCATTTGAAAATTCGGAGGAGAAGATCAGCAAAGATTCTTTCAAAAGAAAAAGCAGGCTAGCAGTAAGAATTTTGGAAGTGAGCGAAGGCTAGCCGAGATCTTGTTGTTTTTCCTTTCCAGCCCATCACTAATCCCTCCTTCGCATAGCTATGCTTTTCGTCGCCGTTTCGGCTTTAGCAGGGGTCCTTTTAGCCGTTGTATGGGCCCTGATTAGGGCCCATACGCCTTCTCTGCTAGCCTCTGCCCATACCCGTCCGTCCATCGTATTCCCTCGTAACCGCCTCTTTGCTGATGCTGCTTTTCGCATCCGTTGGCCCTTCAACCCCCTTTTGTCGCCTTTTTCAGGCAGATGGCCGGGCGGATATATTGCCCCTCTAGAAGTTTTTTAATTTTCCCGGCCGGTCGGCGCTAGGGCTTGCCTTCACAATGGGAATTTTTCAATTTTGCATTTGGATTCGTAGTCTAGGGTTTTGTTGCGTACATACGTTACTTTACGATTTACGGTCCGTCCGTAAATCTGTTTCTTATTCACGGTACAATTTTCTAGATTTCTAGATTAGCGGCAGGCTAGCAGGGACCATTTGAGAAGGGAGAAAGTTCAGCTTGCGGAGATCGATTAGGAATTCCGGGCAGACCAGTTGAGAAAGTGTAGGAAACGAGGTAGGCTTGCAGGAATGGTTAGGAGGTCCGGGCAGGCTAGCAGGAATCATTTGGGAATCAAGTTGAGCTAGCAAAAGTAATTTCGGAATTGGGGCAAACTAGCATAGATCGTTTGCGAATGAAGGCTAGGAGGAATTGTTATTTTCATTTTCCAGTCTCTTTAAAATACTGCTACGCCTGACTCATCCCCTAAAGGTCATCTGGGGCCATCTGGTCCCCTCATTTCCATCCAGCTGCCCATGACTTTTTGCCGCTTTTTTGGGCTTTTCGTCAGCTTCTCCTGGAATTCATAAGTAACGGACGCGACGCCAGTCATAATGCTGCCAGGGAATGGGCTATAATTTTTGGGCTGGCGGGGGTTGAAATCGACGACAAAATAAAAAGTTTTGGGCCCCCTTCAGTCGCTCTCTCTCTCTCTCTCTTTCTCTCTCGCCCTCTCTCTCCCACCCATTCACGCTCTCTCTCTTTCTCTCTCTCTCTCTCTCCCTCTCTCTCTATCTCTCTCTCGCTCTCCCATTCACGCTCTCTCTCTCTCTCTCTCTCTTTCGCTCTCTCTCCTACTTCTCTGTTTAGCTTTTCAATACCTTTAAAGGACCCAAGCAGTGCTAAAATCAGCCTCTACCGTCGACTAGGTCTCGACAGCGACGCAAGATGCTAAAATTCATGCAGGACGCGTTAAATTTGGATGCCGAACCGGAGGTGTCATTTGGAGCAACACGTGGCTGTCGACACCCCGTCGGTTTTAGGGGGTGGTTTCTGCGCTTCCTAGCCCCTTTAAAGTCCTGAAATAGGCTTTCGAAGCTTATTCAATTTTTCTAATCTTTTTGCTTCCGTACCCTTTCCGACCCTTTTTCGGTCCTTCCGGGGTGCCAAATGTTGCCTTTTGGAGCGGAATGGCCCGTTCTTTCGTTTCCATGGTGTCGCCTCGCTTACAGCGATGAGCCAAAATTTCAGCACTCAATCTCCCCCACCAGCGCCTCAGCACCAAGTGGCCAACGATTTGAGGGCCAGAAAAGCGGAAATTGCTGAATGGAAATTACGTAGCAGGATCGCAGAAGGAGATCTACATTTAACGTGAAGTAAGATGCTCTACACAAGGTTGGTCGTATTTTGTTTGTCCCGTGAATTTTTCTATTTTCCACTTTTTCCTAACATATTTTTCTTTTTTCTTTTTTTTTTCACTATTTCTTTAATGCCACTCACGGTAAATTTTTATGCAAATTTATCAGAGCCGTTTGAATTTTATCGGCTTTGAAGCATAGCTTTTTTTCTTCAAGAATCTCTAGCTTCTAGCTTTTCGTGGTTCGTGGTTTTTCTCGCCAACGACGGAATTTTCAAATGACGTATTATTTTTTACCGAACGCCTCTTTTTTTAGCAAATTAAATAGATCATATTCTGGCTCTTCCGTGCTTTTTTTGTGCTTTTTTCATCACGAACCTTTGCTAGTTGATCCTTTTTCGTTGGATTTCGGGGTTCTTCAGTGTGGATTTTTGGCTTCCGCTTCTCTTTAGTCCTGCAAAACTTTTCCTAAAGAATCGTTGCTAGTTTGCCCCCGTAAAATTCGACGCTGCGGCTTATAAAATCGTACAACATTGCGGATCCGTAATTTCTCACAGCCGCGTACTCGACCTCTTGATCGTTGGGCTTGATCCAAGTTTCTCTCTCTCTCTCTCTCTCTCTTTGTTTGTGAGTGTTGATAGATAGATGTGCGTGTGTGTCTGTCTATCTGTCTATCTGTTACACCCTCTCAACCCATCCCACCGCAACCAGATCCCCAACACGCGTGTCCTCTTCGGTTTTTACCCCGTTTTCCGGGCCTCATTTTCCGTTTGAAAAAGCGGTCGAACCTCTGTCCCGGGTTTCCGTTTAATTTTTGAGGTTTTGGTCAGGGATATCAGCGATTTTCGCACGTTCTGCCTTCCTAGTCCCTTTAAATAGGATCTCCAAATTTTATTTTTTCTCGCCCAATCCCGACCGCAAAACTGACCCGCAGAAAAAGCTAGGCGCACTGAATTGAATGGAATTGAATCGGCCGTCCATTGCGGCAAGCCTAATTGCCCCCATCCAAGGCCATTTCTCGACCGGGCTGTGCAAAGAGTGGCTGCTTGCTCGCCTTCTTCATCCGGGAAATCGGCCCCTCCACCCCCGCCCGCTTCGATTCGGACCCTTAAATCCATGCTGGCCGTTCGAGGGGCGAAATCGGGTCGCGCACCCACTTCAACAAATTTTTGGGGCCTTCCAATGGGTTGAATAGTTGTTTTTGACGCGTTTTCGAATCACAAGGATAAAAACCTAGCTCTCTCTTTCTCTCTCTCTCTCTCTCTCTCTCTCTCTCTCTCTCTCTCTCTCTCTCTCTCTCTCTCTCTCTCTCTCTCTCTCTCGCTCTAGCGGCATATCTACTGATCTATCTGACTATCTATCTCTTTCTCTCGCCACTAGCCGTCCCTCGAGTCTCTCTCTCTCTCCCTCACTCTATCTGTCTCTCTCTCGCTCTATCTCGTTCTTTCTCTATCTCTCCCTCTCTCCTTCTCTCTCTCTCTCGCTTAAAGGAAATCTTCGACGATTTCCATGGAGTTTGTAGGCATCCCGCTTGATTCAGACACATACCACAAATGCCCAATATGGCCATCAATCTCTCACTTTCACACCCACACCCATTCCGCGCGAACTGAAAATCCCATTTTGTCAATCCCTCGGCCACTCGCTGACCGTTTCGGGAATCCGCTGTGACAGATGGGAGTGAGAGGGAGAGAGAGAGAGAGAGAGAGAGAGAGAGAGAGAGAGAGAGAGGTGAGAGAACGATAAACTCTGAAAATGGCTGTAGATATACGCGCGAACCCAGCCAGACGCATAGGGCAATCTGTGCACCTCCCTCGAAAACTATGGACCTGTTTCGCGGGCCAGCACTTGTAACGTTGTTTTCGGATTCGTGAGAACGACTCTTGAAAAGGTTGGGAAATACAAGAATGGATTTTTTTTGGACTATGAATTTTATAAGGACTTGAACATGCGCTTCGTATCCTGGCCGCTAGAAATCTGCTAAAGGATGGCCGAAAATTCATAGCCTTGACTTGCCTGTCCCTTTAGAAAATTTTTAGGTAAAATTAGAGATTTGAAATTCAACTTTCGAGGTTTCCAAACATCTGGATTTCAGAAAGTATGGATTTCTCTGACTCGCTTGCGCTCTCTCTCGCTCATGCTCTCTCTCCCTCTTACTGTTTCTCTCATTCACTCTATCTCTCTCTCCCTCTGTCTTTCACCCTATCGAATATACCTTTTAAATGTTTCAAAATTATTTATGTTCCAAAATCCGAACTCGAACTCCTTGTTATTTTGCTTGTTTTCGACAAAACCACGGCAATTCTTTCGAAAATGCATGGAAAGGAGGGGGGAGAGAGGGATGTTTGTCGGTGTGGGCAGGCCGGGTGGTTTTTGCCAGGCCCACCCTTTTTCAGTCGTAGCGAAACGGGATTGCTTTTGGCCACCAGGGACCCCCGTTTTGCCCTCTATTTGCCTCATTTTCTCGTGTCTCTCTCTCGGTTTTTCTAGTCCACCAGACCCCTCTTTCTCTGCTCCCTCTCCCTCCCTCCCCTCTCTTGCTCATGTTGCGATGTGTATTCGTGTGACTGCAATTTGGAGGGGAGGAAGAGAAGAGGCGAGTGTGTGCCTCGTGTTTCCTCACCTACTGCCATGGTGGAGGAAAATTGCAGCGGCATATTCCTGCAATGGATTTGCGATAGTTTTGTTTGTGCTTTTGTTTATTTCTCTATATCTATTGCTTTCTGGTCTCTCTTTCTCCCTCTCTCTCTCTCACTCTCTCCCTCTCTCACTCTCTCTCGCTCTCTCCCCCTATCTCTCTCGCTCTCACTCGCTCCCTTCCTCTCTCTACCTGTCTCTAACCCTCTCACTCTTTCTCCCCGTCTCTCTCTCTCGCTATCCCTCTTTCACTCTCTCTTTCACTATCTCTCCCTCTCTCTCTCACTCTCTCCCGCTCTCCCGCTCTCGACCTCGATTTAAGCTTTTTATTTATTTTTGTGATCCTGAAACCAATCCATCGCCTGCTGGCTGTGGGCTATTCCTTCCCATTTTTACGGCACTCCCCCTCCTTCCCATTTTATGACCGTCATCGAGAGGCGTTTTGTGTTGTCCTTTGTAGTGTTGCCATCTGCCCCTCTTCACGTTCATTTTCCCTCTCATTTTATGCTAACCAGAACCACCGGCCGGAAGGAATTTTGCTCATTTTATGCCTATTTCACGAAAACTCCGTAATTTTAGATGAAGTTAATTTCGAAAAGCTTTTTAAAGGACCACAGAAGACAGATATATGCATTTCATGCACAAATTTTCCTCTTGAAGTATGATTTTCCGAATAAGATAAATTTTTTGCGTGTTTTTTTTGTGAATAAAAACGAAATCGTCTCTAAACAATGTTTTAAACCAAACTCGTTTGGCCTTCACAATCCCTTTAAAGCGTTGAAAAAACGTTTCAAAATTTTAGAACCCGGAAATTCATCGGAAAATCCGCTGTATGCTTAGGTGATTGCATGCTTCTCGTTCCCCTTCCCCTTTAGGTTATTTTAGAAAATCAATATGGGATACCAAAAAGTTGCTAAAAACTGAAAAATATACCGTAATATCGAAATACCGAATTTAATAAACATCGTATAAAGATTGGTCCTCCTCTTTTTTCCGGGACATTTCTATGTTTATCCCATCCCTTCCTCCCCTGCCTCCGGATTTTCGAGAGTTTATTTTGACGATTTCCCCACTTTTCCAGACGTGGCTGCCGAATGTCGCCAGGTGTATCCCGTTGCTACGAGCTTCAGCCTGACCCTTATGATTATACGCAGAGGAAATCGATACGGTGAGTTTCGGTATCACTCTCTGTCGTCTTCCCTATCTGTTTCTCTTTCGCCCTCTCTCCCTCGCTCTCTCGCCCTCTCTCGCTCCCGCGCTCATCTTTATAACCCTTAATTCCAGGATATGCCTCTTTACAAACGTTGAAAACGCCGGTGAACTCAGGGCAAAGTTACGAACCGGTGATTTGGATGCGGCGCTCGTCAGGGCGGAACTGGTCAGTTTGAGAGAGAGTCAGAGACAGAGCGAGAGCGAGAGAGAGCGAGAGAGAGAGAGAAGGAATAATTTTTTAGGTCCTGGAACCGTTCCTCTTCCTCGCTGCCGCTGAAAAAGCCGTCTACCAATATGCCCATAACCGGATGTCAACAAGAAGTTTGGCCGCCGAGCTCATCTACAGTTTATCGCCTAGTAGAAATGTAAGCGAGAGAGATGTAGTAAGAGATAGAGCCAGATAGAGGGAAAAATTCAATGTATCTTTTTCCAGATTTCCGACTCGCTGAACACGTTCGGCGTGGCGGAAAACTCGAAGACGATCCTGGCCGCGGTTTTTGATGATGAAAAAGGATCGAAAATGAAGGTATATGGCCTGTCACAATTCCTCTAAAATATGGAATTTTTAAGAAACTCGCTAAGCAAATCAAGGGCCAAGCCGTGCACTTGAACTTCCTGAGGAATGTCGCCAACCTGAAGCTGATCAAGCGGGTAGGTGGCAGAAAGAATTAGAAATCTTGAAGAAACTCGGCTAGCTTGCCCTGTTAAACCAGAAAAGAAGTATCAGGTGGAATTTTGGCCACTTAATTCGGACAAAGTTATCACTCATTATAGATCTACAAAATCAACGATCCATCAATTACGCTGGAAAACATTGACGAGGAGATTTTGACGCGGCTCGTCTCCAAGGAGTACATTTCGTGAGGTCCGTCTCTCTCTCTCTCTCTCTCTCTCTCTCTCTCTCTCTCGTCTTTTCTCGCTGTGACTGTCTCTTTAGAGATCTCAACTGTCTCGCGCCTTCAGGATTCCCAGAAATTCATCTATATTCCTGTTTTCTTCTCAGCTCTAATTTGCACCCAAGGATATCTGGTCCATTTCGTCTCTGCCCTGTGATTTGTTGTACTTTGTACTTTGTAGTTTGGCCCTTTGTGGATATAAATCAGTTTAAATATGGTAATGTAGACTCGAAATAATAATTTATGATCTAAAAATGACAGACGGCAGCGGATTTCCGTGTACTTTAATACATAGCCAGGGAGGTCGGACCCGGAAAGCATGACAATTAGGGAGAATTCAGGTACAGTATCCACGAAAAAACGCCGAGTATTCCGCAACTTTCCAAATTACGTTCATCACTCCGGATACCTACGGTAGTAAACGGTAGCTTGAGAAAATAGACGCTCCGCCCGGGACTCCAGCTGAGGCCTATCCACGGCCCATGGGTTGTTGAACCTAAAAGTGAATGAAATTTATTGTTTTGTATTCGGATCCCTATGGATTTCCGCGCTCGCTCTCTTATATGTTGCGTAATAAATTACGAGCCGCGAAGCTTCTCAGTCCCTTTAAAATAACCATAAACCGCGGTACATCGCTGTATTGACGTTCCACTGGCTGCGCTTCGAGTGGATGTTGGTCACGGTAGCCAGGTTGGCAGAAGCTGTACGATGAGGTGGAAGAGAATCGGCCCATCTGAAAGGAATGCTTGAGAGAGACAGAGAGCGAGAGAGAGAGAGAGAGAGAGAGAGAGAGAGAGAGAGCGAGAGAGAGGGGTGAGCGAGACAGAGAGAGAGAGAGAGAGAGAGAGAGAGAGAGAGAGGGGGGAGGGAACGTTAGACTTACTTTGCCGCTTGCAGTATCTGCCGGACCGGCGGGCAGCAAGCGATCAACGTATATAGGTTGGAAAATACAGAAAATATGGAAGATTACGAATTAAAATTGTAAAAATACCTAAGATATCGTTAATCCAGAAATATTGCTCGTTCACCCAAACGATTTGTTTCTCGTCCGTCCGGAGAACAGCGGCGACACGGGCAAACTGAAATTTCGGATTCACTCTCTCTCTCTCTCTCTCTCTCTCTCTTTCTCTCTCCCTCCCTCTCTATCCCTCGCTTCCTCCCTCTCTCTTACCTGCTGCCAATCCATCGCCAAGCACGAGATAAACGTCAACACCGTGTAGATGATCAAATTTCGTTCGATTGTTGATTGTGACATGCTCACCTAAGGATTTGTGTGATTCTCTCCCTCTCCCTCGCTCTCTCTCTCTCACTCTCTGGCTCTCGCTTACCTGATTATAACTATGGTAGAGCTTGACAATCGTAGCGACGGATAGAAATAGCGATACAAAGGAGACAACCCCGCATGTTGTTCCGGAGACCATGTGAGCAAGCTAGGTAAAGGGTTGAATATGTGGCGTCGCGTAGCTGTCTAGACCTAGCTGACGAAAAGGGTCGATTCTGTGGCTTCCTCGCTCCTTTAAAACCCTAAGAACCTACCAAATGCGTCCTGCTCGGCAGGTAGCCGGTTACGATAAAATACCCGTCGTCGCGCTTGGCAAAGCTCAACCGGGCAGTGAGCCTGAAAAATGGGCTTGAAAGGGCTTAGTAAGCCCAAAGATATCCCTCTTACCGACCAGTTACCTTCGACAACTGCATTACACGCCTAAATACGATCGAAAAATATTAACGAGTCGTCGGAAATAGCGTTTTGCAAGGTATCACTGGTTTGGCGAGAGCTAGTGGATAGCATCGGCCGATTTATCAATTTCTCGTTTTTTAAAGGAACCCACCAGGCAGAATCCAATAGAAAAACAGTTTTTTAACTGTCTAGTACCTTTAATTAAAAATAAAAACGTTTTGGATCAATTTTGCGCGAGGATTTGACTAACCTATGCAGTATCAAAACGACCGCTAACATCCACTTTCCAAAGATCAGACGGTAGGTGTTGCATTCCCAAAACTGGAAAAATACATCGCTTAGTCGATTGGCTGTTTTTTTACCTCTTTATGACTTCCCGGTAATACGACAGAGGTGAAACGATTCAGGGCCAGAATCGAGTGCCCCAGGAAGTGACAGTAAAAAAAGAGGGCTGAGAGGAGGTAGACGATACGGTAGACTGTTTCCCAGGTCTGAAAGTATGATTAAGACGATAGAGAGCGAGAGAGCGAGAGAGAGAGAGAGAGAGAGAGAGAGAGAGAGAGAGTGATACGATTGACCGAGAAAATGTTCCTTTTCTCACCTCGGCCGGTCCAACCTTGTAAACGGTCAAGTGGCGTAGTGCAGCATTCACGAAAATCGAGCCAACATCAGCGACGCCTGAATTGAAGGAATTGGCAAGGCAAGAGGTTGTGGATTTGTCGTTTTTGTAACATTTTAGTAGCTATAGAAAAAACAGGCCAAAATAAACTATATTTCCGGATTGAGCATAGTATTTAATTTCTTGCCTAAACTACAGTATTTCGCAACGTCGAAATGCTTTGATACTTCCCTGTCCTTTTAAGGCCAAATTATGACAACTTACCAATCGATAAGAACGTTGTGAAAAATGGAGAATCTTGAAAGACATTATTCTTCGATCGAGCGATCCCGATCAGTGCCCTAAAACGTGGTATTTTCAAAGCTTTGCACCATACCGAATATATAACGAAACAGAGATCGTCTCGATCAAGATACAGGCAATGTGGAATGGGCCGTAGCTGGGGCGCATTTTAGTAAAAAGGGAGGGGTAAGAAATGGGGTCCGACCCCACAAAATGTCATATTTTTAGCAGCGGCCAAAGTGTTTTTCTGATTGTCTATCACTCTCTTGCTCTTTCTCGCTGTCTCTCTCACTCTCCCGGTCTCTCTCGACTCTCTCTGTCTCTATCTCTCTACTTATTCTCTATTTCTTTTGGTGATCTTTAGCGGAGATAAAGTGCCATCACCACCCATCAGGGCATGCAAAATATTAGCTTTTTCAAGGGAGAACGTGTTTTTCGATTTCGAATTTCGAGCTTCGATTCATGTTTTAAAGACACCGGCAAAGCTTCGAAATGGATATTCTTTGAATTTTTCCAGTTAGAGCACTAGGCCTTGACAGCTACGCGAGACACCAGAAGACATCAAGTATTATTTTTTTCTAGCAAAACTCCATGCTGACAACATCCGGCCATGGAAAGAGGTTCCCAGTCACTTTAAGAACTGTTTCAGATCGAGATTTGCATATTTCGTCGTTTGAATTTTTGATTATCCCCGGGAAACCCGAAAATACCCACTATTCCCCATTTCTCGCCCACCTGGCGTTCCTCATCGGCGGCTGATTGGCCCTTGTGCGGCTGAACTGGCCAGGTATCCTAATTACAAATTTTAATTCCCAAGAAATTCTAATTTCCTAATTGCAGCTTGTTCATGATCGGGGGCACGATGGCCGACTGGTTCGGGAAGAAGGCGCGAGAAGCGGCCGAGGTGACGGCCGGAGACAAACAGGGCACGGTAGGGTTTTTAGAGCATTAAAGGGACCGAGAAGTACAGAATTTGCGCACTAATAGACTAAGGAAAAGCTTGAATTTTCCAGTTCAACCAGGCGTCTGAGGATCGGCTGAAGCGGGCGTTCGAGTCGCAGATGGAGGCATTTCCGGCGTCCTGGGAAAAGGTTGGTTTCTCCCTGTCTGTCTCTGCCTTTTTCTCTATGTCCCTCTCTCTCCCTCTCTATCTCTTTCTCTCGTTCGCTCTCTCTCTCTCTTTCTCGTTCTCTCTCACTCTCCCGCTTCTCAGGCCGAAATGCCCGACCCGGTGGTGTCGTCGGCGATGGAGAAGGTGACCGTCTCGCGCTCGCACCTCGTCTACCGACTGCCTGCCACGACTACGGTAGCTCACGGCTACGTTGCGCTCCAAATTATGCCCACCAAATTTTAGCGTAAAGCCGACGAGAAGAAGCACGGTGTCACCGACAGCTGGAGGAAATTCGGGGCCTACATCAAGCTGTGCGAGGTATGGATCTAGCTTTTCTCTCTCTCTATCTATCTCTTTCTCTCTCTGTCTCTCTCTCTCTCTCATCTCTCTCTTCCAGATCGGCGGCACGGGCCTAAAAGCCAAAGTGAAGGGCGGCCCGATCGAGTCGTTCCCCATCATCAAGGGCCAGCTCCCCGACGACTTTTCCCAGCCTCGTAGGGCATCTTTTAGAAACAAATCTCCTCAGAAACGAAGCCGATCAACACGTGCGCCGAGGCGGAGAAGCGGCTGCTCGAGAAGCTGCGCGACGAGAACGAGACAAAAAACGAGAAGGGGTACTAACTTCCGGTTCACTCCAAATGGCACCTCTTCCAGCAAGACGAAAAAATCGAAGCGCAAGAATCGAACGGTAGGGATTTTTGTAGTTTGTATGTTTAAGGCTGTCCCCCCGTTAAAAGTCCAGTTCCAAGGCATTGTTCTAGAAATCGGAGCAGGACAGCGCCAAGGGCAAGCAGAAGGCCGAGGCGGCCGGTGCTTCGAAAGTGGATACGGTAAGGGGAGAGGGAGAGAGAGAGAGAGAGAGAGAGAGAGAGAGAGAGAGAGAGAGATAGGGAGAGAGAGAGAGCGATTTCTATTTTTTCTTCAGGGTGACGGCGCATGCTCGACGAGCAGCTCCTCGTCCAACAACAGCCTGCCGCGCGTCTTTGCCAGAAAGCAGGTATCGGATCGAAATTTCGCAGTTTTAAAGGGGTTGGCAAGGCCGGGCTATGGATTTTGTTAACTCTGCATGCCCGGGGGGAGAAACTAGATCATTTTCGGCTACGGTTTACTTTACCCCCCCCCCCCAGCCGGAAGTTTTTGGCTATAACTTTTTTATTTTACATTATTGTAGGCTTAAATTAAAACTCTTAGTATATTTTTCGACGCTCTATCGAATGGCGTTGCAAAAATCCCGACAAAATAAGCGAAAATACCGACAACTTTGAGACCCTTCGGCTGTGGGGGGGGGGCAAAGTAAACTCTTACCTCATTTTCAGCGTTTGTAAATGTATTTGAAACCTTCGATCTCAAAAAAGTCAGTCCTAAACGATTTTTTAAAACCTTTAAAATATGTGATTTTTCACGAAAGAGCTACGTTTTTGGGCGTATTTTAACGATTATGCTGTTTAGCAAGCTAACGTCTAACTTTCTACGCTTAAAAACGGCGAAAAAGCCGAATAATCCCCCACCGCTAACAGCCCAGTACCGAAAAATCCATAGCCACACCTTGCCAATCCCTTTAAAGAGCCAATCCCCTTAACCATCTATTAGTATGCGGTAGTGGGAGGTTGCAGATTGACGAGGCCGTCGGGAGCAAGTCGACGTCACGCGAAAAAACCCAGCCACCACCACCCAAGCCAAAGCCCAACTGATGGCCCCCATCACCCGAGAAGCCACTCCCTACCCATTTAAATTCCGATTAACTGCATTCACCTATTCCGACTGTATTCATTCGTTTTCTTGGCGTTTCCGCGCATTGTGATTGGTGCCATTATTACCCCTCATCGATGTGTGTGTGTGAACAAAGCATTTTGAATTATTTTCGAGTACGTGATGATACAAAGTACGACGCACAACAACGAGCAGAAAGAGCGTTTTGAAGGTCCTGGAGAAAGAAAGGAAAGACTCCAAATAGAAGTGTAAATTATAAACTTCGAAACGGTTAAAGAATTCATTAAGTTTTTTTAAAATTTATTTTAGGAGCTTTCCATCTCTATCACTCTCTATCTCTATCTCTATCTCTCTCTCTTTCTCTCCCTTCGCATAGATAACTGCCTCAATCGATTTTGAGAAAGTTTTAAAGGGCCCAGGCAGCTCAAAAATCGACCGCGGGGGATGATGAAGTCTCGACAGCTACACCACACGCCGAATGACGCTCTTATCGCGTTTTGACGCCCTCGTCACGGTTACTTTGACGAAGAGAAAAATAGCAATGGAAATGATCATTTTTCGTACCTGTTGTACAAAAAAACTTTGTCGAGACCTAGTCGATGGAGGGCTTGATTTTTGCATTTTAGGGTGTGTTCAAGAGCTTTTCAATTGCTAAGAAAACCAGAAACCGTGGTTTTACGTTATTGTAGAGCTGGAAAGCAGGAACGACGTTCAAGGTTTTAAAATTCGGCACAAGGTGGCTGTCGAGACCGAGTCGGGGAAAGGGAGGATTTTGACGTTTTCGGGTTCATAAAAAAAATGGACATTTTTCTAAGAGTGTCACAAAAGTTTAGTCACGTTCCTGATTTTGTAACGGTATGTCTATCAACTATAATAATTTTGCTGTGGTGTCCGTCCGTCCGTCCGTCCGTCATGTCCCGGATTCAACTCGAAGGGGAAAGGAGCTAGAGCTTAGGTCTCTTCGGATTCGGGTGGGGGACGGAGGTTGGGGTGATTTTGGACATAGTGAGCCAGGTAGCGCGCGTTTCGTGGATGAAAATTTTCACGGGGGATTTCATTTCTTTTTTTATCTCATTCCATCCGGCCGGTCGTTATTTTCGTTTTTTAAAAGTATTTCTGCTAGGGGAGGTATCTTAAACCATCGGGGAAAGTATTTAGGTAGTTTTTGAAGGGGATTTCGGCTAGGGGAAGTATCTGAAGCCATCAGGAAGGTATTTAGGTAGTTTTTGAAGGGGATTTCGGCTAGGGGAAGTATCTGAAGCCATCAGGAAGGTATTTAGGTAGTTTTTGAAGGGGATTTCGGCTAGGGGAAGTATCTGAAGCCATCAGGAAGGTATTTAGGTAGTTTTTGAAGGGGATTTCGGCTAGGGGAAGTATCTGAAGCCATCAGGAAGGTATTTAGGTAGTTTTTGAAGGGGATTTCGGCTAGGGGAAGTTTCTGAAGCCATCAGGAAGGTATTTAGGTAGTTTTTGAAGGGGATTTCGGCTAGGGGAAGTATCTGAAGCCATCAGGAAGGTTTTTAGGTAGTTTTGAAGGGGATTTCGGCCAGGGGAAGTATCTGAAGCCATCAGGAAGGTATTTAGGTAGTTTTTGAAGGGGATTTCGGCTAGGGGAGGTAACTTAAACCATCGGGGAAAGTATTTAGGTAGTTTTTGAAGGGGATTTCGGCTAGGGGAAGTATCTGAAGCCATCAGGAAGGTATTTAGGTAGTTTTTGAAGGGGATTTCGGCTAGGGGAGGTAACTTAAACCATCGGGGAAAGTATTTAGGTAGATTTTGAAGGGGATTTCGGCTAGGGGAGGTATCTGAAGCCATCGGGAAGGTATTTAGGTAGTTTTTGAAGCGGATTTCGGCTAGGGGAGGTATCTTAAGCCATCGGGAAGGTATTTAGGTAGTTTTTGAAGGGGATTTCGGCTATCGGGGGTATTGATAGAGGTGGGAAAGGATGTGGTGGAGTGGGACATGCAGGGTAGCCCGAAGGCCAGATGGTTGCAGTCGCGAAGCGACTGTAACCATCTGGTATGTAATAATTTGAATCTGTTAAAACGAGGTTTGACAAGCCAGTTGCAAAAAGTACGACTGCTGTCTTCAACGCTCCTTTAAAAACAAAATTTCCCGTCTCCTAGAGAGCGAACAATTTTGTCCAAAAACAAGGTCACAGCAGCTCCGGCAGGACCACCCGAAAATCCAGAGCACCCACCCGGACAATCACTTCCTGCTCGATTTTTGCCAGGTGACGGGGTGGGGGAATGATATAAAAAAGCGGCTCGCGATCGCGGAAAGAAACAGAACACCCTGGAGATGTTTTTTGAGAGCCGAGGCAGAGCAACAAAAGCGCAAGGTCGACCGGGGATGTACAAAAATGGCCCCCGCCCCTAGATCAGCACCCGATTCACCCAACACAACACGATACTTCCCCCAGAAATCATCTTCATCCCCAGTTTTTGTGGGGGGCTTCTCCGGGCTCATAGCTGGGTATTTGAAGTGCACCAGGAAGCGCACGCGTATCATTTTTCGGGTTTCGCCTTGGAATGTACAGGGTGTCCCAAAAAAAAGCACCCCTCCAGCATTTCGCCGTATTACATCGGATCGGTCCCATACTTGGCACAAGGGTGTATCAGGCCCTAAATAACCACAATCCTGAGTTTTAGCCCGATCGCTACAGTAATTTTCGAGTTATCGCCAAAATACTGTTTTTTTTACGCGATTCTTAACAGTTTTTTGGCTATCTTTTTGGACTTTGCATCGATTTGCATCGACTTCCGGCTGCGCATCCCTAATTTCACTTAATATCGCGCGTGAATTTGGGTTAAAAAATGTTGAAATCAACAGTTATTTGATTAATTTTTATCAGCAAAAATTTTTTAGGGGTCAAAAAGGCTTGCGGCTTCATTTTCACTTAATATTCGAAGGGTCGATTCCGACGAAAACCTTATGAAAAACGGATAATAAAGTTTGTTTTTGTTGTATCTCGAAAAGTAATGTAGCGATCGGGCTGTAAGTCAGGATTGTGGTTATTTAGGGTCTGATACACCTCTGGTCCAATTTAGGGGCCGATCGGATGTAATATGGCGAAATGCGGGAGGGGTGCTTTTTTATGGGACACCCTGTACTTTTCGGATTTTTGGAAATTTGGTACGGTATTTGGACTTGATTCCGACACTGGCCGTTCTTACGTACGTAATAGGTTACGTAGATTTCCTTACCTACGTATTCTTTAAATTTCTGAAATGCTAGCTTTAAAGGAACGGTCCCTACTGCCTTGAAAAAGGCGAATCGATTGCACAAGCAAAAACAATTCAGTCGCTTGGCTTCCACGCCTCTTTAAAGGTACTAGACGCACCTGAATCGAACCCTATGTTCCACTGGGTGTCGACACTTAAGCGCCA
This sequence comes from Mesorhabditis spiculigera, assembly GCA_958295435.1. Taxonomy (NCBI): domain Eukaryota; kingdom Metazoa; phylum Nematoda; class Chromadorea; order Rhabditida; family Rhabditidae; genus Mesorhabditis; species Mesorhabditis spiculigera. The sequence continues at coordinate 1,112,927 of CATQJA010002710.1, read as the reverse complement.
CTCCAAATTATGCATGGAATTGCAGCGGAATTTGCTAGAACCATACGTTCAGAACGAGAGTCGTCTTTTGGACTACCGTGTAACTGTCGAGACCCAGTGTATCCCAGGAGTCGATTTTGGCTTTTTCCTAGGCATTTAAAGGGGCTTGGAAGGTTCACTAGCTCGGAAACTATGATAAGAATCTGAAACGATAAATCTCTCCGTCTCCCTCCCTCTCTCTCTCTCTTTCTCTATCTTTCTCTTTCTTCACTTGGTACGTTCGTATACAAGTCACCCATTTCAGCTCAAACCTTGGTAAATCAAGCCGACGATGATGAGGCCGATGTTCGTCTGCCTCTTCTCCGTAAGTCTTCTCTCTCTCTCTCTCTCTCTCTCTCTCTCTCTCTCTCTCTCTCTCTCGCTCACTCTCTCCCTCTCTCCAATTTGTATTTTCAGGCCCTCGTGGCAACCGTATTGGCCTTCCCAAAAGGTGGAGGCCCAGCACCAGTTGTCGTCGTTATCCCACGACCTCATGTCGATCCGACTATCGCACCCCCAGTTCTGATCCGAAAAGACGGCAGCGATGAGAGGAGGGGAGGACATCATGGAGATTCAAGTGATTCTCACGAAGGAAGGGGAGGAAAGGATCGGTAGGTTTTAAGAGAGCGAGAGAGAGAGAGAGAGCCAGAGAGAGAGAGACAGTGAGAGAGAGAGAGAAAGAGAGAGAGAAAGAAAGAAAGAAAGATATATCGTGAGAAAGCGTCAGGAGAGATAGAGAGAGAACGAGAGAGAGAGAGAGGGCGCGAGCGAGAGCTGGCCGCCTGAAGGATGACCACTGCCGTAAAAGTTTCTGCGCCATTGTGGCATTTTGGCTAACCACCCATCAAAAACCCGGATTCTAGAGATGGAAAGGGCCGCGACAGCCATAGCCACGAGAATAACGGAAAAGGAGGCAAAGGAGGACATCATGATTCTTCTGAAGAGAGAGGACATGGAGGAAAGGATTGGGGACGAGATGGGTGCGTTTTTGGGGAGAAAAACCATAAATGCAATCTTGCATTATTTTTTTTGCGTTTTTGCGACATCCCAGCCATTTCAAAGCCGTTTTTCTAGAAACGGAAAGGGCCGCGACAGCCACAGCCACGAAAATAATGGTGGAAAGGGAGGAAAGGGAGGACACCATGATTCGTCTGAAGAGAGAGGACGTGGCGGACATGGAAAGGATATGGGCAGGGGAGGGTGAGTGTGTACATCAGGTTGGATTTAAAACTGGCAAATAGCCATCCTATTACGCTATCAAAAATTGGGGAGAGAACGGGCTCAGGCAGGAGGGAAAAGTGCGGCTTTTGCATAGAAAGCCCGACAGCCATAATCCCGACAGCCAAAATCCCGACACCCAGAAACCCCCGAGTTTCAAACCATTTCTGGTTAAAATGGCCGAAAACATCAGATTTTGGCTGTCGGTATTTTGGCTGTCAGGATTTTGGCTGTCGGGATTTCGGTTGTCGGGATTTTGAATATCGGGATTGTGGCTGTCGGGATGATGGCTGCCGGGCTTATGGCTGGATTTCACTGGTTTTATGCTAATCGAAATGGGGCTTCTTGATCCTTTACGCGCACGTATACACTTAAAAACGCCTACACATATTGACGTCTGCCGCTTTCTATTTGCCTTGCTCTCGCGTCAATAGGTAGGTGTGTGTAGCAATATGCGGGTAAACCTACATCCATGTTGTTCCCCTCCAACGTTACGAGTAATGATGACACGGACCTCCCGTTGTAGGCATCGACATGACTGGCACAGCCACAGTCATGAGCATCATGGGAAGTGGGGTAGACACGGATCGTGGAGTCATGAGAGAGATGGACATCATGGAGGGTGGGGAGGACATCATCATGGATGGCCTCATGAACATAGAGGAAGGCATGGATATCACGAACCTTCTGAAGAACGAGGACGTGGCCATGGAAGGGGAGAATGGCATTGGGGGAAAGGAGATCACGGAGCTCCATCTGAAGAGTGGGGAGGAGGACACGGGCATGGTGATGGGAAGGACATGGGCAGAGGAGGGTCCGTTTTTCACGTTGACAGCCATAATGAGCATGAGCTCCGCGTTTGAACGAGTATTTTGCAGAAAGCCGGACAGCCACAGCCACGAGCATAACGGCAAAGGGGATAGACATGGTTCGAGGAGTGATGAGAGGGATGGAAATGGAGGACGAGGAGGAAAAGGAGATCGTGGACACGGATCTTCCGAAGAAAGAGGACGTGGCGGGCATGGAGATGGCGTGGTCGTGACGCACGGAGGGTTGGCATTCCGATTCTGGCGTTCAACTGGGGTTTGATTTTCAGAAATGGCAAAGACCGAGATAGCCACAGCCACGAGAATAACGGCAAAGGAGATGGCAAAGGAGGAAAAGGGGATCACGGACGCTCTTCTGAAGAGAGAGGAGGCGGTCATGGACATGGTGACGGAAAGGACGTGAGAGGGGGAGGGTTAGCCATCTGTTTTTGACGTCGAATTAATGTTGGATTTACAGAAACGGTAAAGACCGAGACAGCCACAGCCATGAAGGCAATGGAAAAGGAGATGGCCGTGGAAGAAAAGGAGGTCATGATGGCTCTTCAGAAGAAAGAGGACGTGGCGGACATGGTGACGGAAAGGACGCCGGACGTGGAGGGTTAGTCTTCTGATCACGAGCTCTGACAAGCCGCGATTTTCAGAAATGGTAAGGATAGTCATGAAGGCAATGGAAAAGGAGGCAAGGACGGTCATGGACGTGATGGTTCATCAGAAGAGCGGGGACGTGGTGGTCATGGTGACGGCAAGGACGTCGGACGTGGAGGGTCAGTATTCTGATTGTGACCTTGGACGGCGTTTGAATTTTCAGGAATGGCAAAGACCGAGATAGCCACAGCCACGAGAATAACGGCAAAGGAGATGGCCGTGGAGGAAAAGGAGATCACGGACGATCTTCGGAGGAGAGAGGAGGCGGTCGTGGACATGGTGACGGCAATGACCTAGGTCGCGGAGGGTGGGTTTTCAGAAGACGAGTGTAGAGGCCAATTCTGCAGAAATGGAAAAGACCGAGACAGTCACAGCCATGAAGGCACCGGAAAGGGAGATAGACACGGATCGAGGAGTGATGAGAGGGATGGAAATGGACGCGGAGGTCATGGACATGGTCATAGCGGCTCTTCTGAAGACGGGGACTGGGGACATGGTGGACATGGTCATAGGCATGGACATCGTCACGGACACGGACATATGAGGAGAGGAGGGTCGGTATTCTGCGGTACTACAGGGTGTCCCAAAAAAAAGTGTCCAAGTTTGTCCCCAATTATCTCGAGCAGGAAAGATATTTCACCGTGCGTTACCATGCCAGAATGCTTAAATATGTCAGGAATAGGGAAATAACTCAACTTGATTTTTTCGATTTTTGGCGACGTACCCATACAAATGACACCCGAAAACTGTGCGTTCCGGCAAAACTTCGTTTGCATTTTTTAGGATTGCTGGTGGTCGAACACTGCCAATTTTTACCGTGTGAGTACCTAAGGACTGCCCCTACTCAAATCCGGAATTTTGGAATTTTCGAAGGTCAGGTTCGCAAGTTATAGCGTGCTCAAATTTAATATGGAGAAATTTCGTAAAATTCGAATATTACAAAAACCTATGGTGGAAACCTCAAAATAAGCTGGGTTAGCATGTCTGTAGGCTCGATACAATCTCACAAAAATATAAAAAAAAAATTTCAGAACCGCGAATTTTTGAGTTTTTCGACGACCCCCTGGTCACGGATTCTTTCGATGTCACGAATCTTAACTTTGGAAAAATATTTCTAAAATTGCAGATAGAATTGCGACCAACAGAAAAGCCTGTGGCCAACAGAAAATCGCCGTTTTCTCGTTCTTTTCACCATAGAAACGTTTCGATCTTTCAGCAAAACAAATAATAGTAGTTTTTAGTCCGATGCATCAAAATATTTAGAAATTTCCGTGGCTAAATTCGAAAATAAGTTTTTCACATATTTTGGGAAGGTGTATGGCTAGAACTTCGTGATATTTTGCCCATGGCTGCCCCTTACCATTGTTTACCGATGGTAAAATTTTGAGCGAAATCGCAGCTTACAATAAAAAGAAAAACGCGAAAAACAAAAGCTACAGTATCCCTCTGGGGCACGTTTTAGCAAGCAATATTGAAATACCATAGAATCAGGCAAAATTTGGTGTTGTGCTAAAGATTATCATTCGGCGACCCCATCTGCAAAAGATCAGCCATGGGCAGCGTATTTGAAGCGAGTTACGAATTAAAAAGTAAAAAATAAGCAAAATAGGGAAATTTGTTTTGCCTTTAAAAAAAGAACTAAACTTTCAAAAATTCTAAGACTTTGCGATTATTTTTCAACAAATGTCAACTATTTTTCAGCCAAAAATCAGAATTTTCCCACCACACGGTCAAGAACTAGGGTTGTTTCTCGGAACAGACCGAGATTCGGAACTTTCGGAACAAAGACTGGTCGGAACGTTCCGAGATTCGCGTGTTCCGGCTGTTCCGAGATTCGGAACATTCCGAGATTCAAATGATGCGGTTGTTCCGAGATTCATATTGTTCCGACTGTTCCGAGATTCGGAACGTTCCGAGATTTGGCTGTTCCGACTGTTCCGAGATTCGGAACAGTCCGAGATTGAGCTGTTCCGAGATTCAAATTTTTTCGCGTGTAAATTTCTAAACACGACTGAATTTCGATTCGATTCGAGCCCCAATTCGTTCTCATTTCCTTATTTCCAGATTCGATATCTAACCATCGACGGAATTAAGCGTTCAGTTGCGCCCACACTGCCGTGTCACGGCAAAATCGTAACAGTTACATGCAATCTACACAATTTACACGAAATCGAAATTTACATGCGAAAAAATTTGAATCTCGGAACAGCTCAATCTCGGACTGTTCCGAATCTCGGAACAGTCGGAACAGCCAAATCTCGGAACGTTCCGAATCTCGGAACAGTCGGAACAATATGAATCTCGGAACAACCGCATCATTTGAATCTCGGAATGTTCCGAATCTCGGAACAGCCGGAACACGCGAATCTCGGAACGTTCCGACATTCGGAACAGTCGGAACGGTTGCTGTTCCGAATGTTCCGAATCTCGGCCTGTTCCGAGAAACAACCCTATCAAGAACGCACAATTTTCGGTCGTAGTCAGCGTCAATAGTACAGTTGCGTACTCAAAAATCGAAAAAATCAAGTTGAGTTAATTCCCTATTCCTGACATATTAAAGCATTCTGGCATGGTAACGCACGGTGAAATATGTTTCCTTCTCGAGATAATTGGGGACAAACTTGGACACTTTTTTTGGGACACCCTGTATTGAAAAATGGTGGTTGATAGGATTAAATAGATATGGCCAGACAGCCGGACAGACTAAATAGCACAAAACGGAAAGAAAGCAGCTTTGCTTCCGCTTGCCTCTTGCTCTCTCGCTGCTCTCTCTCCCTCTCTCTCTCTCTCTCTCTCTCTCTCTCTCTCTCTCTCTCTCTCTCTCTATCTCTCTCTCTCCCTCGCTTGCCGACCGACTTACTTCTGATTCCAAGAAGTACATACAACATTTGTTTTTAGCCACAACAGCCACAGCCGCGAGGGTGGGCGCCACGGATCTTGGCAGAAGGACGGCCGCGGAAGGCATTCCCACTCACATGAAGACTCCAGGGATCGCGATGGACATGGAAAGGTACGGTCCACAGAAGTAAACACACAAGGAGTTTTCCTAAAGGATCTCAGCTAGCTGGCCAAACTGCAAAATATTGGCCACTTTAGGGCGGAAACGGAGGAAACGTGAAGATCACCCCTGCTCCCGTCGTCGTTGTTGTTACTACCTTGGCACCGGTGAGTTCCTAAAGAATCTTGACTAGCATGCAGAGAGTGTGAGTGGTGAGTGAGAGAGAGAGCGAGAGAGAGAGAGAGCGAGATAATGAGTGAAAGAGGGGGGTGCGTAAGAGCTAGTGAGTGACTGAGGGAGAGTGCGACAGAGAGAGAAAGAGAGAGAGAGAGTGAGTGCAAGAGAGAGAGAGTTAGTGAGTGACTGAGGCGGAGTGCGAGAGAGAGAGAGAGAGAGAGAGAGAGAGAGAGAGAGAGAGAGAGAGAGAGAGAGAGAATACACCGCTTTAAGATAACAACCACCATCGCCAAGGCCCCATGCGCCGACACGGCCACGGATTGTGGAATCAAGGCCAGTCTGTGCAACAACGCGGCCTATAAGAGTCTGATGGAGAAGAGATGTCTGCGCACCTGCGGATGGTGCCCTAAATAGACGCACTAATGGATGTTGATTTTAAATTTTGCTACAGGTCATATAGTAATATTTGAGTTAATAAATATTTTAAGCTCGAAAACGCTACTTAAACATTGAAAGTTAAATTAAATTAATGTAGACGTGAAAACGCTCCTTGAAAATTAACCAGGGCTAAAGCGTATAATAAAGTAGCATCTAAAGTCATCTAGGTACACCTCCCTGCTCTCAAACGAAAAGTTAACTTCTCGAAAATAAGCTATCCGCCCACGTCTCTGAAAAACGAGAGCCCCATACCAGCATGATAAGATCCTTTTTGAGAGAGGATAGGATCAAATAATCGAAAAGTCGCCGGGGAGAGTGACAAAATTGGCCGCCGCCCCCGCAAGATCTGCACCCAATTCGCCAAAAACGCCTTTCGCTAAAGCTATCGACACTACTTTTTTTGTCGGGCGCTTTTCCGCATATAGCTGGGGGTATTTATACCTATCTGGAACGTACGTCTGGACCTATGTGCATCATTTTACGGGCCCAGTCAATTTAAGGTACCCGAACACGAAAGAGTACTCTCTCTGTCTCTCTCTCTCTCGCTCTCTCTCTCTGTCTGTCACCCGCTCTCTCTTACTGTTTCCGTCTTGGGCTAAATACAAATGCAATTTTAGCGCATTCTTGGGAAATCAAGCCAACAATGAGGTTGATGTTCGTCTGTCTCTTCGTGGTAAGTCTCTCTCACTAGCTCTCTCGTTTTCTGCCTCTCTCTCTCTCCCCTAAGCTCTATCTCTATATTTTCAGGCCCTGGTGGCTACTGTTTTGGCCTTCCCGAAGGGTGATGCCCCATCCACCAATCCGACGACATCTCTAGTCCGTCTGAAGAGAGCCGATAGGGACGAGAATAGGGGAGGAAATCATGGAGATTCTCGTGATTCTCACGACAACAGGGGAGGGAGAGCTGGGTACGTGAGAGAGAGAGAGAGAGAGAGAGAGAGAGAGAGAGAGAGAGAGAGAAAAGCACTTTAGGAGCACCCTTAACCATCACCATTTAGCAACGACCACGACAGCAAGAGACGACAAGACGAGCACGACGACAAGAGGAGGGGAGGGTAAGCGGTAGCAGCTAAGAAATTGCATGTGAATCTTCTAGAAATGAAGGACAGGATGATCTGAGCATTGAAGACGCAAGGGGAGGACGTCGCGACGGCGATGAGCGGTCGGTTTTTGGGGGTCAAGGGAAATTTAATGGCTGAAACCGAGTGGGAATTTTTGACAATTTTTGACCGGTTAGTTGGCAAGCCAACAGAGGTTTTTCGGAAAGTTTGTTCTAGCCTGTTTTCGGCACGATTCGAGTACGAAAATTCAGAAATGACAAAGATCGCGACCGTCACAGCCACGAGAATGGTGGCGCAAATGGACGACATGGTGATGATTCTGAAGAAAGAGGTCGTGGCAATCATGACAACGACAAGGACAACGACAGGAAAAAGTAAATATTCCAATTTTCAGGTTAAAAACGAGGTTTTTGAGAAATGGAAACGATCGGAATAACCACAGTCGTGAAGGCGAGGGAAAGGGCGATCAAGGCAGGGATTCCGAAGAGAGAGGACGCGGAGGTCATGGCGATGACAAGGACAAGGACGGGAAAAAGTGAATATACAATTTATTAGGCTTAATTTTGCGTGATTTTCAGAAATGGACAGGATCGTGATCGCGACAGCGATGAAAGGATTCGAAATGGAGACGATCATCGCGGAAAGGGTGATCGAGGCAGAGATTCTGAAGAGAGGGGCGATCATGGAAAAGATGACGGGAAAGATGTCGGACGTGGAGGGTGGGTTTTTCCCGAAACGAGGGTTATTACCGTAAAGTATCTTACCGTAATTTTTGGACTTAATTTTTATACCGTCGAAAACGACATGAAATTCAAATTTTACAGAAATGAAAAAGACCAAGACCGCAGCCACGGTCATGGCCATCGACACCACGGATCGTCGAAAAAAGAGTAGCGACAGCGACAGTGACTCTTCCGACGAATCGGGGCATAAGAAACACCGAAAACACCGACATCGACATGGCCATAAACATCGACATGGACACAAGCATCGACACGGGAAGCATGGGTCAGTCCATAAGCCTTATTAAAGGCCTCTGGGACGCTGGGGTACTCTGGCAGGCGTTGCGGCTGGCTGCAGAGCGCGGACACCGTGGCGGCGTACATAGGAGCGCCGCGTGGGGATAGGGGTGCTCGGGCAGGTCATCCTTCTCCGCCGCCTCTCCCAGTTGGTGAGCATGGTATAGTGGATAGCGCGCTGGGCTGGCATTCTCACGGTGCGGGTTCGACCCCGCCCGGTGCAAACGTCTTTTGCTTTTTCTTGAAAATCATTGTTCTAGAGGCCTTTAATGCGTAAAGTATCTCAAAATGTTCTCGGTGGTCTAAATCTTCGCTAAAACATACTAGAAAAATGCTCATCATTACTAAACAATTTAAATATTTTTTTCAGCCACGGCAGCCACAGCCACGGAAGGTGATAGTGCAGAGATATATAGACACATTCTTGATGGATCATTTTACATCTTTATTTCAATGGTAATAAAATTAAACGTTGACTTAATAATGATAAATACGAAATACAAAGTTTAAAGCTTCAGAAATCGGCTTAAAGTCGAAACGAATAAATATTTACATGGTGTAATCATATCTTATTGGATTTTTGATAATTTAAAAATTAATTTTAAAAGACAAGGGATTCCAAACTTAGATGATTTAAGAGGTGGCATCCTCGTACTCGAATAAATTCGCGTGTTCTCGGTAGAAAACGGCCGGATTCCGGGGGAATCCGCAGCGAATTGTGAAAGAGACGGAAGTCTCGGTGCACGACTCGGAACGCCACAGGAACCTGAGAAATTCCGGATTTTTGAAGCCTGTTGAAGATTCGGAAACTCAGAAAACCTACCTCTAACCCGCTCTCTCTCTCGCTCTCTCTCTCGCTGTCTCTCCCTCTCGCTCCCGATCTCTCTCTCGCTCCCTCGCTCTCTCGCCCTCTGTCTCCCTCTATGTCTCCCTCTTTTCCTGTCTCCCTCTCTCTTTCGCACTTTCACTCTCTCGCTCTTTCCCTCTCACCCTCTCGCTCGTGCTCTCACTCCTCTAGCTTCTCTAGCTCTCTCTCTCTCTCGCTCTCTCTCACGCTCTTTCTCTCTCCACTCACCAGTCCTCCCATCTCCGCTCCAAATTGTACGTGTAGTGCAGGTTGCATTTGTGGTTCCAGCTAAAGAAATGTAACCGAAAATCGAACAATCCACGAAAAGTAAATTTTAAAGGTCCCCAAAGAAAATCTTCCCTATGTATTTGCCTTTCGAGCCCCGTTAAAACAAGGAAAATCTAATCTAAATTTAATTGAATTGGACCTGGGTTTTTTCGCGAGCACCGTCGCCTCATCTCCTTCCTCGCACCCGATTCGGCAGTACGTCCGTGTCATGTTTTTCTAAAATGCCGTAGTGTTAAGTGAATTTTGAGATTTTTCTGTTCATACGGAATCAGTCTCTTCGTGGCACTGCGGGTTCTCTTCGGAATTCAGTTGGGGGAGACGAAGGGAGCATCTAGTGAAGCCGGAAGCTTCGTAGAAATTGCACTCCATCGTGCGAACGTCTAAAAATGAAATTCTGGGATTTCTGGGAAACATTCTTTCAGGGGTATTTTTTTTTTGTTTGCCTTATGGAAGGTTACTGTATTGGATTTTTCAATAGCACACAGGCCGATTTGCAACCCCAGGCAGGTGAAAGATCGAGAGAGAGAGAGAGAGAGAGAGAGAGAGAGAGAGAGAGTGAGCATGAAAATGAGAGTGAGCATGAGATTGATAGTGAGGGTGAGGGAAAGCAAGCCACAGGTAGTGATCGAGATAGAGAAGGAGAGAAATATAGGCAGAACGAGAGAGAGAGAGAGAGAGAGAGAGAAGAAGGCCGGAGAGTCTTTTTAATAGAAACACATAGTTTTTTGTTGAATTTTCTAGAAAATTCCATTAGATATGTTTTGTGAGTGCTTTTAAGCTATAACTTACTCCAGTAATACGAATTCTGCGGCGGCTGGGCCTCGGAAAAGGCACATAGAGCCAGAAATAAGAGTGCACTCCAGATGATCCCGGATGCTTTCATTTTTCGGGAGCGGCCGGGGAAATGAAGTGGCAGAAGAGGGGGAATCGGAATGGCATGGAATGAACAGGAGAGAGAGAGGAACAATCCTGTTCCTCCTCCACACTCCCTCCAAGGTTATTATCACAACACGACAAAAAAGGAGCAGGGGATGCCCCCGAAGGGTGAAATGTCATTATATTTCATTCGTGTTTGTCTGTGTCTCTCGCTCTCGTCCTCTCTCTCTCTCTCTCTCTCTCGCTCTCGCTCTCTCTCGCTCTTCAATGACGTACAGAGGAAAGTTGTGGAATACACGCAAGGTCGAGAACCGGCAGGTCAAAACCAATTTCAGGTTTTACAGGGTCTCGAAGGTCAAAAAACTGGAAACTCGAAGAGATTTCCAAAAATCTTATACTGAGAATGAAGAACAAAGGGCTGCCTAGCAGAGATCATTTGAGAAAAGCTCATTTCTTTTCTCTTCCTCTCTCCCTCTTTTTCTCTCCCTCGCTCTCTCTCTCTCTCTCTCTCCCCTCTCTCTCCCCTCTCTACTGCTCCTTCGTTTAAGCATAATCCTTCAAATGTAGCGTGTATGTGACTTTTTTATCATTTCCTATACACAAGTGACGAGATCATTATCACGGAGTAGTATCAACGAATTCTTTGGATGCAGCCGATCAACCGTACGCCACACTCCGTCCACACACCGTATCCTGTGCACCGGATGCCAACTTTCACTCGAGCCGACGTAGGTGGTCAGGTTTGAGAAGGTGTGCTCACAACTGAAAAAAGTGGAATTCGTCCAATTCCTGACGGTTTTTTCGCTCAAAAAATCTCCGCTAGCTTGCCTTTGGTGGAAATGGTCAATAAAGCCAAAAACTTACAAAGCATCAGCCCCATCCATCTCCATATTCATCGGCATCCCGCCGGCGCATCGTTGAATCCCGCGCGGGCAGCTCATTGTTAACGGAAGGAGGTCACAGAATTTACCTGAAAATTCAGGGTATGAGATCCGCCTGCAATCTTGCTGACGCCATCCCTTAAAAATTCAGCCTTAGCGGGTAACGGTATGAAAAGTGCATGTCAAAAAAAAAAGATGGAAACTCAATTCTAAGTCAGGAATTTGGCATCTTGCTAAAGCTGGCTACAATTCACATCCGATTTTGCTGAAATTCCATCCTTTCGGGGTTTTCTAAAGGGACAATGAAGCGCCGAAATCGACCCCTTCCGCCCACTAGGTCTCGACAGCTACGCGACGTACCAAATTGCGGACAGGTTTGTCCATTATACAGACCCTATGGATGTGCGCGACGACAAAAATGCAATTGGGCTTGCACCCGTCATCTGGCGTGCTGCGTGGCTGTCGAGACCTAGTCCAATGAAATGGTCGATCCCTTTTCTTCCTAGTTCCTCCAAAACTAAAAAAACTGACCGTCATGCTGCGGTCCCGCATATCCGGCGCGATTTTCCTCAAATTTAGGCATGGCTGAAATGGCGATTTTTTTTCAAAGGTTGAAGGAAAATTAGAAAATTAGAAAAAAAAATAAATAACTTACAATTTATATTCGCCAGAAAAGATTCGAGATCATGAATTGGCGGAAGTTTCGCTGATTCTCCGATTTCTGTCGCGTTCGAGTTCTCGTCGATTTTAATGCTCTTATTTTTCTCAGTTTTCGTCACGGCAGGTTTTTTCTTCTTCTTCTTGTCTCTTTTTCGCTTTTTAATATTCTTCTTAGGCTTATTAGCCTCCGTCACCGCTTTTCTGAGCTCGTCATTGGCCGGGTTGGGTGAATTTTTGGCCGGTTTTCTTCTTCCTTTCGTCGATTTTGGTTGATTTTCTGAAACGGATTGTTCATAAAGTTTTAAAAAATTGTAGCATTAATACTCGGTTGCAAAATTTAAAGCTATAATACTCTTTAGTCCTAAATTGTTTTCTGTATTCTTTAAAGGGACTAGAAAGCGGCAAAATCGGCCCTTTTTGGATATCGGGTCTCGACAGCTACGCGACGCTCCAAATGACGCGTACGAGCCTGATTGAATTTTTGAAAGACGTATTTCGGAAGACAATTTAAAGGCTTTAATATGACAAAGAACACGAAAATCGTAGTTTGGAGTCCAACCTGGCTGTCGAGACCTAGCCACTTGAAGGGGTCGATTCTCAGCCTGCCCGGTCCCTTTAAAACACCCACCTTCCCGCTTGATCTCGTTCAACACCTCGTCAATCTCCTTTGAGCTCAGGCTCGATTCCGGTAGCTCATCCTTTTGAGCATCAACTTTTGTTTCGACTTTCTTTCCTTCTCTTTTCTCTGCCCTATCCTCGTTCTCCTCTACGCTCTCCCACTCCTCATACTCCGCGGGGCTGGGCATTGGAGGAGGGTTTTCGAAGGTTGAGACTCTTGCTAGAGGTTTGAGAGCCGATGAAGCTCCTTGAGGTTTTGCTGGTTCTGGAAAATTCTATTATGTGATTTTAAGGAATCGTAATGCATAAATTCCTGATCTGAAAATTTCGTAATGCCGAAATTTTGGCATTATCTTTTTGTGGGCTTTTCCGGATATTGCTCATATCAATTTGAAATTTCGAAATCCTGAAATTTCGACATTATGAAATATCGATATTACGGAATTTCGGCATTATGAATCCCGATCTTATAAATTTCGATATGATGAATTACGACATTATAAGCCTAGCCACCTAGTATAATAAATTCTGTATAAAAGTGATTTAAGATAATTTTGATCCATTTACATGGTTTTTAGCGGCAATAGAATGGCGCGTAGAATGGCATGAAGTAAAAGATAAATATTAATAGAAGAAGACGCAAAGGAATTTAAACATTGTATAAACTTTAACTCACCTCGCTGAAATGCCAATAACGCTTCTTCAAGTGGCGCTATTCGTATACAAGCTTCTGTATAACCATAGAAAAGTAGTATACAATAATATAGAAAATACATCAGGATCAAATCGTCTTTAGGATCGCCGCGGAGCTGTTAATCGATGGACCCGGGACCGGATTTCCCCCTGATTGACCCCCAAGGCGCAATCAGAAATTTTGGGATTGCGGGGAGAAAGCGGTCAACGCTTTCTCTCTTGCGAAAACGTGCGCAACATAAATGATTGTGGAACAGCAATCACGCTTTGGTGGATATTGGAGCTGAATGGAACCGGAAAAGCTGTGGATTTAAGGGGATTAGGAGCGAAGCGCGGGATCTACCGGTATTATTGGCTGGGTCTAGACATCGACGGGGAGAAAGACAAAAACCGATGCGTTCTATTTCTAATCTGAAAAAGAAAGACAATTCAGCGTCAGTATTGTATATCTTAGAAAAGTGCTCAGAAAAGCGGCAAGCAGGTGCGAGAACTGACTCTTTCTAAGGACTAGGTCTCGACGGCTACGTAACGCGCCTTATATTTAAGAAGGGCGCCAAAATTGCCAATAACTGTCGCCTCGCTACAATGTCTCTCACTCTCTCTCTCTCTCGCTATCACGCTCTCTCTCTCCCTCTCTCTCTCCCTCCCTCGCTCGCTATCTCTCTATTCGGATCTCGCTGGCTCTCACGCTGTCACCTTCCCTCTTTCTCTCTTGATTGCGCACCGACTGCGTACATACGCGCTTAACTTATCTTATCTTAACCTGCTTTTAAAGGGTAATAGTGATACGATCACCATCGCAGATTGTTCGTGAAAAGATGGAACAGTGGGCCAGGTGGGTGACGAGTGGGGGAGTGACGGGCAAGCCGAGATCAAATCAATTTCTACAACCACACATTGGTGGTCACGTTTCAGACCCATGGATTCATTAATTTATTCAGATAATTTAAATCTTTCTATTCAGTTTATCAATTTGATACGCGAGCCGGCACGTCTTCCGGAAAACCGCAATGCACCTCCAGAGTTATTGTCTTAAAGATACGATAATTACGGGGTTACTGTAATTCTAGAAAACCTGATTAGCACAAGCCCCGGTCCTCCAAATGGACCATCGATCCCCGCGGAGCAACGTGTCGTAGGAATAGAAACTAAAAGAATTTAGTCGCTCCCAATTATGGTAAAACTACCGTATACAAGGGCGATTGTTGGATGGCTTCTTGGAAATCACAGAATCCCGATCGGCACCGACGCACGAGATATCGCAGTCGAGGATTAGAGGGTTTTCTGGAAGGTCTCTATCTCTAGCTTTCTCACTCCCTCTCACTCTCTCTCTCTCTCTCGCGCTCTCTCTCTCTCTCTCTCTCTTTATCTATGTCCCTTTTATGGAAATTTGCAGAAATAAGCGCCTCCATTTTCGGGTTTCTCGATCTCAAAAATCTTTGCGTTTTAAAACAGGATTCAATTTTCATGATTCCGTTCCGCTACTCTTTACGAGAGGCGGTTTGTCCTGTTTTTTACGTAATACCAAAAACACGGCTACCGTGACTAATTTTTTCGCACCCGACCTTCTGCGTCAATCGCCCTTAAATTAATTATCGAGGTCAGCTCATGGCTATTTGTAGACAAAGCGGGAAGTTCAGAGTTTTAAGAAATGGATACATGTGGTTTTTAAGATGTACCCGTCAGGGAGTTTTCTCTCCGTTCCACGCACTCGGCCGGAATCGGTTCCTTTTCCATGATGGAAAGCTGACAATTGTCGCGTTCACAGAATAAGGTGCGTTTTTCTAAAATGACATAAATAATAGCCACAACCCGAAAAAATCGATAAATTCCTCGGTTTTCAAACTCACGGCCTTGAAAAATTTTAGAATCTAGTCCCAAAAGTCCGAAATTTCGAAATGTTGAACTGGACAACTCACCCCAGCGCACAATCTTACTGTAGTCGACGCCATCCGATAGCCCGGCCATGGAAACTCCACCAAATTGCGCTAATAAAATAAGGAAGAGCATAGTTTTTCAGCTCTGAAATGCCAGTTACATCAGTTAAATCGAAATAAAAACTGCATTTTAGACGTATTTTGAAACGCCAATGGAAAAAATTATTAGAGTTAAGAAAATTACTAAAAAACGTAAGAGTTTTGGAACAGTATAAAGTCGTAATACTCTATCAAAAATTATTCATCAAGTCGAATCGACAACTCGATAACTTCCAGCCGGGAAAGTGTGTCAGTTCGGGAGGGGGGGGAACCGCCGGAGGGAAAGGACGGACCGGTTCCATTTCACTCCGATCCACGTCCATTTTATATGCGTACACGAAAAATAAGAAAGTAGTGGAACCGAATAATTATACGTGATTTATTCGCATCTATCTGGAACAGGATGAGTATCAAAGACGAGAATATGTACATACAGGGATTGGCAATTAAAGGGAGAATGACGTCGGGGTTTGGGATAACGTAGCGGTTGCATTGCAGTCGTAAGAGAGAGAGAGAGAGAGAGAGAGAGAGAGAGAGAGAGAGAGAGAGAGAGAGAGAGAGAGAGAGAGAGAAAGAGAGAGTGAGAAAGAGAGGGAGAGAGAGAGGCAAAGACGGAGAGAGAGCGTGAGAGTGAGAGAGAGAGAAGGAGAGTGATAGAGAGAGAGAGAGGGAGAGCGAGATAGAGATTGAGAGAGAACGAGCAAGAGAACCAGAGAGAGAGAGAGAGAGAGAGAGAGAGCGGTAGAGAGATAGATAGAGAAAGAGAGAGAGAGAGAGCTACCGAGTTTTAAAGGAACATTAAATGCTGTTACTCTTCCTCGGGCACGCAACGCATTAGACACCGGTGCCAATCCCGGCTTTCATCGTAGAGACAGCTAAAATTCAAGATTTCAGATGCATTCCCAAAGAGTCTGTGCTAGCCTGCCACTCTGAATTCATTTTCTACTGATACTACCCCGTAAATTGCGCTAGTAGGTGTCACGCTCCCCTTAAAAATCGCATTTCGGGTAAAGAGCCATCTGTGCGAGACCGCCGACTATTTGTCTAAATATTTCGACAGTTGCGTCGGGTTTTAGTTTCCTAACGGGTCTGGGAAGTCAAAAAGCTGCCAGTGCAATTGTTTTGGCACAGAGCAAGCCTCAATCTGCCATGAAATTACGAATAACGCCTTAAAAACCTACAGATTCACATAAATTCACATAAATCACATGAAGAAGAACCAACAAGAGAATTGCCTTAAATTTTAATTCACATAAATTTTAAAGCGTTTTCTAGAGGACATACGGTATGTAATCCGAACCGAGGAAAAGCCGATTGACCCGCAAAAACAACTAGTTTTTATAATATTAGGAAGGCCCTTTCTAGATTTTTGACAACTAGCTACGACCTTCGCTGGCGCGAATTCCACCTTCCAAACCCCCTTTACAAACTTACTGTAGCGCCAGCCGGGTGTCTTCCGGATCATCGGGACATCTGTATCCACTCGGACATTTACACTTCACCGAAACGGCTGCAATATTTGAGGTGCTGTCGACGATCAACTGTTGGCAATAATCCGCCTCATCATACAATCGACATTCTCCATCACTACTCCTTGCACCAAAATTCGAACGCAAATTGTTGATGGGAGCGTCGAGGAATGCCTGGAAAATTATTTTTTAATATTTTGAACTTTAAACTTTTTAAAGGAATTCGGAAGTCAGAAATACACAATTTGAACGCAGTTTCCGATTCCCGAAAAATTCCCAAAACGTTCGTTAGCTAAAATGACCATTTTGCGGTTCCTTTAAAATGCTGATTACAGTACCCGAAAAATGACAACTTGGATGATAAAATGCTCGAGGACTTTTGGAAAATTGCCAATGATTACAGTACCGCTAAATACCGATAGAACTCCGTAAATGGGACCCGTGGCGATTTGTCCTTTTTTATTTTAGCTTTAAAACGCTTAAGAAATCGACAATTTCGATAAAAACGCAAAAATTACCGCGAACTGATGATGTTTTAAAGTTTTTTATTGTTTTCCGCTCAATATAGAGTCAAATTTTGCTAACGGCACCATTAAAAAATTACTATTATGTTCATAAGCCTTTTGGACTTATTGGACAGAGCTGGTCCCTCTTCCCTCCCCCGATAACGCAAAAGAACCTTGTTTTCTCTCTCTCTCTCCTACTTTCTCAGCTCCTTTAAAAGTTACTTACCTCAACCACCGTAAGTACAACAACGAATTGCACTACCGCTAGCCGCACCGTTCGGAGTTTCATTGCGGAATCGGTAGCAGCTGGAAGGGTGGACTGGTTGGGGGTTTTGTGAGGAATGGAGGGCAAGAAAGGGATGGTCATTTTTAGCGCTCGCACCAGCTTTTCTCTTTTTCTTCTTCTTCCCAAAACGGTCCTCATCCCACTTGAGGGGCTTGGAAATGCTTTGTTTCTCTCTCTCTCTCTCGCTCTCTCTCTCTCTCGCTTTCTCTCACTCTCCTATCCCGCCTCAGGCCCACCGTTCGGAGGCGCATTTCGGAAAAATTGAGGATAGAACGCTGCTTTGTTTGGGGTTTTCGGAAATTTATTAGGATGAAAGAGGGAAAAAACTTGGCGTGAAAACTAGAGAAAATCACTATATAAATAGGCAAGCCAGCAGGGATTCTTGAGGAATCTCTCTGGTTCTCACTCTATCGCTCTCTCTCTCGGAGCAAGAGAAATAGAGAGTGGAGAGAGAGAGGGGGGAGACACTAAAATGCGGGCCGAAAGCTTATTGGCATCCGGCTCAATTTTGTAACTGGAGACGGCTGAGAATCCGGAAAAGTTCCGCCGTCTGGAGCAATGGAAGAGCCAGGTCCACTTGCTTTTTCGCCTGGAATAAACCAGACAAATCTATATTTTTTCGACGATTGATAATTTTCATGGAACTATGAACTCGAAAATCGACCCCTCGAAGGGGTTACACCACGCTTGACGGCTATGTATCGCTGCAAAAAAAAGTGTGAGAGGCCAAGCCGCTCGTGCGTTGCGTGTCGCGGGCACTGCAAAAACGGGAGCGAATCCATTGCAACCTCGTGGGCTCATTTGGAGCTTACGGTGCATTCCATGATCTTTTTCCAGCTAATTCAGGCTTTAAATTGTGTTATCAAATTTCTTTGCACTCAGGTTCGCCACATTCCGTTCGATTACTAATTCCGCGCGCGCGGTGCGCCTAATTCCCGTGTCCCCCAATAATACTACTCAATAATAGCGCGGGACAGGTGAAAATGGGTTGACGACAGCCTGGGGGGACCCCATTCCCACAGCCACAAGAATCGACCGGAAATGGGGCGGCTTTCGCAGATTTCTTGGCATTTATGCATTTGGAAATCTAGCACTCTCTCTCTCTCGCTATATATATCTCTCCCTCTCTCTCGTTCACTCTCTCTGTCTCTCTCGCTTTTTCTTTCTCAGTCGCTCTCTAGCTCTTTAACGCTCGCGCTGTCTCCCGCTCTCTCGATGTCTCTCATTCTCGCGCTCTCTCGCTGGCTCTCTCTCTCGCGAGCATCGCAAAAAATCTGGCAGCCAAAATGCTGTTTAAAAGGCAGTCCCATTGAAATTAGCCGGAACGATATGTCGGAATTTTGGCCGTCGGGATTATGCCAGCAATTCGTTTTTTCGATTTCCATAACATAACAAATGACGCCGGCAGTGCGCGTATTTCATCACTTCTTGCTTTGCCTCGTAATTCGGTTGAGACCAAAATGAGTCTCGGCCCCGCAGCTCCAGTCGTTACTAGTAAGAAGACGAGGAAACCGTTAAGCCATTCGAAAAGCCGTGGCGCGACCCCCAGTGAGAGACAGAGGGAGACAGACACGCCCACATTCAGAAGCTCACAGCAGACCCCTGGGCCAGTGGCTCGTCATCTGAACCAAACGGCCATCGATCGGGAGGGGAGGATGTGGAAGATTGCGGCTCTTCATCGATCGCTCTTGCTCCCGCCCTCCTCTCTCTCTCTCTCTCTCTCTCTCTCTCTCTCTCTCTCTCTCTCTCTCTCTCTCTCTTTCTCTCTCTACCTGATCGCCTCTCTCGCTCTCGCTCCTCTTCCTTTACCTCCCCCTCGCTACGGTATGCGAAAGTCCCAAAATCGACCACCCCTAGTCGACTAGCTCTCGACAACTACCATAACGGTTTCCATACGTCATTTGGAACCCCGCGTAGCTGTCGAGACCTAGCATGGGAGCGGCGTGTGATCCTCGGGCTTCCGGCGTCTTTAAAGTTACTAGGAAGGCAGGGAAAGCAGGGTTCGTCAGTGGGTAACCTCCCAGGTTCCGCTTTCTAGTCGGCCCTTGAACCAGCATGATCGATAGAGATATGGATTTTTGCCTTCACAGTCCCTTTAAAAGCAGCTAGCTTTGAACGCCTTGAGCGTTGGGAAATATCCGATTTTTCACTTTTCCAGTTTTTGCACGTCTTATTCTATTTTTCTCATTTCTAGTTTTCGATATTTTCAATTTATGGAGTTTGGGCTAGAGCTCATCTTTCCTCCGTCTGCACCTCGTGGGTTTGTGACAAACCAACAATTTAGAATTTGTCTCGAGCGAGATGTGGATAAGAAACTCGATTCGATAATCCCGATTAATACATTACGATGGGAAATATCCGCTCGAAACGGAAGACCGACCCTCATCTCAACGATGCCAATTTTGACCCGGACGAGAAATGGTCAAATTTGTATCGGTGAGCTGTCTTGGGCGTCTTTTCAAGAATTTTTTTTAGGGAACGCGAGAAGAACCATCTCTACAAATGGGTCGGCACAAGGAAAGGTATAGTTCGGAAATTACGTTTTAGGGGATTTAGCTGGATTTTGAATTATGGATTTCTGACCGCTACATACAACGAAATTATCTTTCTCTCTTGCTCTCTCTCTATCTCTCTCGCTCTCCCACTTGCTCTTTCTCTAATTGTAGCGATTTACAAGATTTCGGCGCAGTTTTCGATATTTTTTGGTGACATCTTCCCTCAAAAACGCCCTAAAAGCGACACATCTCGGAGCCATTTTTCGTGAATTCCGTCACTCTATGTTTCCTGTCATCAATTATTAATCCAACCCCAAAAACTTTCGCAAACCCAGCGCCAAAGTACGGTAATTGGATTCGTGGGGGCCCGGGCTTGTCGCGCCTTCGTTTCCATAGGAATGCTTTGGAATCAGGGCCGGCCGCTGGGGGTCGATGGCTTGGCCGGGGGTCTGGTGGGAGAATTTTCCGCAAAAATCCACCCGGGACCGGGCGCAAGATTTTCGAATCGGATTCAGTTTTTGAAAACGAGGAGAGACCGAGAGAGAGAGAGAGAGAGAGGGAAAACTAAAAATACAAATACAACTTTTAGGGGGCGAGCTGATCACCGTGTTCGAGCGGGATGGAGAGGATGGAGTGTTGAGGTGTTTTGGACGTTTTAAAGGACCTAGAACGTGCCAGAATAGACCCGTCGTTTCGATTAGGTCTCGAGGGCCACGTATTGCTCCAAATGACGCGAATTCAAGTGTTCAAGCGTCATTTGGTGTAGCACGTAGCTGTCGAGACCTAGTCGAAGGGGCGGTCGAATATGACGATTCCAAGCCTTCTAAAGGCCCCAGGAAGCGAGGACCGATATACGATTTCGAGTTTCCGCAATTTTTTTCAAATTGTTTCCGCAATTTTTTCAATTCAAGTTTCAAGTCAGTCAAACATGCTAGTATGCTCAAAACTACCTCAAAATCACATAAAAAACCAAAACCCGACCTTCCCCGCCAGGTTCGCCGACGAGAAGATGATCTCGATGCTGTACAACGAGGGCGAGCTGGCCCAAGCCATCAAGCGCCAAGACTACGAGAAGTGGAAGAAGGGAGTGGTGGGTGTGACGCTACACTTTTAGAAGATGTCGTGGATCCGGAGGTTTTCTAAGGTCTAGAATCGTTTTAGAACGTCTCCCTGGGCCTGTCCGAAGAGGGTGAACTGCTCCAACTTCTCCGGGGTGATGAGTTCCCTAATCACGATGCGTTGTGGCGGCTGAACAAGCGAGGGGTCGGTACAAAATCTTAATAGTGAATTTTTCAAAAAGTTATACCGTAGAAATCAAGGAGATTTTATTTATACCTCACCAGGTCGATGGCGAAAACGTTGTTCATCTACTGCTCAATCGAGAGCAGCCCGTTTGCTACGAGATCGGGAGAATATTGCTGAAACGATTCCCGGGGATGACTAACGATATGTATATGGGGGATGAACATTTTGGTGAGTTTTTAACTTGGTTTCTCTCGCACTCTCTCTCTCTGTGGGTCTCTCTCTCTCTCTCTCCCTTGCTACCCAAAGCGGTATTTTTCGATTTTCCTCCCCGAAAGGCTACAAATTTCGCTCGGCACCACATGGCTTTTCGCTGAAAATCCAAGACATGGAATGGGCCCCGACACCGGGGACCACAACCAATTTTCCCACCCGGAATTAATTGGGACCGGGCGGAGAGGAGAGAAAGTTAGAGGGAGAGAGAGAGAGAGAGAGAGAGAGAGAGAGAGAGAGAGAGAGAGGGGGCTGGAAAGATAATTCAATCCAACGGAAAGAAAGGGGAGGACTCTAAAGCTTTCCTCGTGCTTTTTTGACTCACTTTATTGCAAAAGTGACGTGATTCCAGTAAAAAACTAGACCAAAAATAGTCTTAAAAAATCTCCGCAACAAGAGAATTCAGTAAGCATTACCTTAAAATCGCTTAAACTCTTTTTCTTTGAGCTTAAAAAGAGTGGGAGAGCGAGTGAGATAAGAGTGAGAAATTTTGCGCGCCTAATTTCATAAAATTCTGATACGAAAACACGTCACATGCGCATAAAAAAGCCAAGTTTATCCTTACAGAAGTGTCGTTTCCCAGTTCCTTTAAAAGCGGTAGGCTAGCGGTCGCGTTGCGGACTTGTTACGATCGCGTTCGGCGTCGGTCAGCAGCCTGGGACGTCATGACGTTATCTGGCATACTTCAAAAAGAATTTTCGAGACAAGTAGGAATAGAAAAATAGCTTTTTAGAGGATATCTAGCTACCGTAGCCATAGACTCGGCTACCGTATCCCCGGGTATCTCTCTGGAAAGAGAGGAGATAATGGGATGGGTAGGCTGGAGTAGGCGTGGCCTTCTGGACCCTCATTAGGGCCCTAATTGGGCCCATGCGGGTGATCTTTTCTAGCAGATAGAGTGAGACAGAGAGAGAGAGGGAGAGAGACAGAGAGGGTGAGAGCAAAAGAAAGAGAGAGAGAGAGAGAGAGAGAGAGAGAGAGAGAGAGAGAGAGAGAGAGAGTGAGAGAGAGAAAGTGAGAGAGAGACAATGAAAGAAAGAGAGAGAGATAGACGAAACTCGAAGAAGTATCACCATCTCCTAGGCATTCTTTTCAGGCCAAACAGCCCTCCACCTAGCCATCGTTCATGACGACCATGAGACGGTACAACTACTGCTGTCCAACAAGGCGGATGTAATGGCGAGGGCACGGGGCAACTTCTTCTTGCCGGAGGACTGGAAGAAAACCGGCGAGATTGTCGATTACCAAGGTAATTTCGGAAATATTGGCTGTTTATCGCACTAATGATGGCTTTGGAAAAAGCGCTGGATCCGCTTTGCCCCAAAATACGCATTAAATAACACAAAAAAACCCATTATTTTCCATCAAGTCATATTTCGGCGGGCAACTCCAAATGGCAGGGGAGCGTGGAGCGTACGCGTCGCAATCATTGCGATACGTTGCGCCGCGTACGCATCGTGTTCCTTTGCGATACGTCGTGCTGCGGACGCGTCACGTAGCGTGGCGTTGTACTGTGTAGGCGTCGCGTTCGATTGCGATGCGTTGCGCTGCGTACGCGTCGGGTTCCATTGCGATACGTCGTGCTGCGGACGCGTGGCGTTCCATCGCGTTATATCGCACTGCGGAGGCGTCGCGGTACGTTGCGCCGCGTACGCGTGGCGGTACGTTACATAGCGATACGCTGCGCAGCTTACGCTCATTTCCTCAGGCTACGCTTACTACGGTGAGTACCCACTCGCATTTGCCGCCTGCTTCGGCAACAAGGACATCTATGATATGTTGATCCAGGTGAGGGTTCGCTTGGTAGTACGGTAACTTTGCCATATTTTAGCACGGCGCCGACCCAAACAAGCAGGACTCGTTCGGGAATTCGATTCTGCACATGTGCGTCATCAACTACAGCAGCGTACGTTTCGTTAGCTATTTTAAAGGGACCGGGAAGTCCCAGAATCGACCCTTCGAAGGACTAGATCTCGACAGCCATGCACTGCGCTCAATCCCGGGCAAAAATTGCCCGATTCTGTGTATTGTGGCTTAAAGCGTAGCTGTCGATAGCCAGTTGATGGCAGGGGTCGATTTTCGCGCTTTCTGGTTCTTTTAAACGGATTGGTAAATGTCAGAGTCAACCCTTTTGTAAGACTAGATCCCGAAAACTACGCATTGTACTAGCTAACAAGCGAAAACTACTATAGATTCCGCGTACTTTGCCGTAAAGCGTAGCTGTCGATACAAGTTGGCGGCAGGGGTCGATTTTGGCACTGCTGGTGCTTTTAAAGGGACACACAAGGCATGGTTATGGATTTTTATGGCGATGGCTTTTCCCAGGATTTCGACTCGTAATCGATTAAAACCCGTTTTTGCGGTCATTTCGCGGTCATTGCGTGTCGCGACCCCACCCAAGTCCAGAGAGAATCCATACCCAATAAATCAATAAATGTGCCTTGCCGCTCCCCTTAAAACGGTAAAAATGGCGTTTTTAGTCAATGTACTCGTACGCCGTACGCCACTGGGCCAAACCCGCGGATCCAAATGTGCATAATCACGCCGGGTACACGCCGCTGACGCTCGCCACAAAGTTGGGCCGCAAGCAGATCTTTGACGAAATGTTGGAGCTGATGAAAGTGGTCGGTTACGCTACTTTCTATGGGTTTTCCTGCTCCCTTAATCCGACTAACAAGGCTGGAATCCCTAGGCAAGCTAGCAAAAATCCTTCAGGAATTCTGGCGCTTCTCGGACATGACGTGCTCGGCTTATCCGCTGTCGGCGCTCGACACTATTCGACCCGACGGATCGACGAGTAGGTTTTAAAGGGTTGTCGAAGGCTAAAATAAGAGAGAGAGAGAGAGAGAGAGAGAGGGGCGAGCGAGAGAGGGTGAGAAGGATATTGAGATAATCGGATAGAGAGAGCGTGCGAGAGAGTGAGAGAGCGAGGGAGAGCGCCAGAGAGAGAGACAGAGCGAGAGCGAGAGAAATATTTTATTTCGACTCTATTAATGTGAAAAACGATATGTTTGTGTGATTTTCTTAAAAGTTACGTTTCTTGGTTTCATAGCTACAATAATGATAAAAAAAAACCAATTGGAAATTTTTGCAGACTACGACTCGGCCCTGATGACGGTCATCAACGGGACGACGACAGAACATTTGGACATGATCGGCAGTGAGGTCATTCAGCGTCTTTTGATGGACAAATGGAAGGCTTTTGCGCAGGTATTGCCTCGCATTTTGGGTTTTTCGAAAAAAAAAACGAAACCTTTAATTCCAGCGAAAAATGTGGGAGCGTCTTGCGCTGCTAGGAGTTCATTTGGTGTGCCTCTGCTTGGTCGTCTACTTACGGCCCGCCCAGACGGAGAGGTTATACATGGAGGACCCGAAATGGGATGATTACGTGAGTGTTTAGGGGGTCGAAAAACCCGTTCGTTAAAAGGTTTAGTTTTTTGGGCCTAGGCTAAGGCTTGGGCTTGGAGCTCGCCTAGGCTTAGGCTTCGCTTAGGCTTCGGCTTAGAATTAGGCTTAGGCTTCGCTTAGATTTGGCTTGGCCTTACTTTAGCCTTAGGCTTCGCTTCCGCGTAGGCTTTTGCTTAGGCTTAGGCTTACTTTAAGCTTCAGCAGAGGCTTGTGCTTAGGCTTAGGCTTATACTTGGGCTTAAGCTTGGCTTGGGTTGGCGCTTGCTTAGGCTTAGGCTTCGCTTAAGCTTGGGTCTCGTCACTTCGCTTAGGTCTTGCTTAGGCTCAGGCTCACTTTAAGCCTCAGCAGAGGCTTGTGCTTGGGCTTAGGCTTAGACTTCGGTTACGTTACATTTAGGCTCGGGCTTAGGATTGGCGTTAGGCTTAGGCTTAAACTTCGCTTAGGTCTTGCTTAGGCTTAGGTTTTGCTTAGGCTTGGGGTTCGCTTTGGCCTAGGCTTGGGCTTAGGCTTTCTGAGCCCGGCTTCATTCAAGGACTTCCCTTTCTAAAATGTCGGCAAAATATCTTTAGGTGCGTACCGTCTTCGAAATTCTAACCGTCATCTCGTGCATCGTCTTCGTCTTTTTCCAACAATTCAGCGAGCTTCGGCAGCAGGGTTTCTACAGTTATCTGCGGAATTTGGTGAGTTCCGGAATCCAGAATAAGCTTGAGTTATCCTATTTTTTTCCCGTGTTAGATCGATTGCGAGAGGGAAATCCAACGAGGGCACCAATTGACGCCATTTATTTACAGTATTTTTTAAGATAACTGCCCCCGCCAAGGTGATCTTCTTGGCGGCAAATGTCTGCTTGTTGCTGTGTGTTCCCTGCAGGTAATTCCAACCTTCAATGGTCCTTTAAAAAAACCATTTTCACAGGATGCTGCGTAAGCACGAGTTCGAGGAGGCGCTCTTCGTCTTTGCGCTACCGGGAAGTTGGATATTTTTGCTGTTTTTCGCAAGGTGGGTGAAATTGGGCGGATCATCCTGGAATACCGTAACCTCCGGTGCAAACTTTTAAAAAAGTCGTTTTTGCCTAAAAAAGGTGCCGGAAGAAACCTAAGCGTTTTTGAATTGCCTGCGTCACCAATTAACGGCGTATCAGATATTTACGGACACCGGAAAGTGCGAGTTTCGGCCCCTCGCTTCGGCTAGGTCTCGACAGTTAAGCGCCACTCCAAAACTTGCGTAAAATCTCGGTTTTAATTTTTAAAGTTAAAGTTTTTTAGTAAAGTGTATTTTAGTAGTATGGTGTTAGCTTGATAAATGATCAAGGTAACGTAATTTTGGCATGTTGCATATTTGTCGAGATCCAGTCGACGCAGGGATCGATGCTGGGATTTCGCAGCAGCTTTAAAGGGAAAATGTCACGTAAAATATTCTATCAATGGCGAGTAATAATAGATGGCCAACAATTGTCAAGCTCGCTAAGCATGTCACGTAGCTGTCGAGACCTAGTCAAAGCAAGGGGTAGATTTTTGTGTTTTAGCCCCTTTAAAGGAAGCAGGAAGGCTGGCTTTACCGCTTGAAATCCCTAGCCTGATTTAAAATCCATTTTTCAGGAGCTTGAAGCTTACGGGTCCATTTGTACAGATGATCTACAGTATGATTGCCGGAGACATGATCCGGTTTGCCATTATTAGCGCCATCTTCTTGGTGTCCTTCTCGCAGGGTAGGTTGCAGAATTTGTGGCTCATTTTCGGTCCGCTTTAGTGTTCTACTTCGTCGGGAAAGACATGGGGGCCAAGCAGAAGCTGGCTGATGACAATATTGACCACTGTGAAGTACAGGGGTATACCATCTACACGTACAACAACTTCCTCGAGACGTTCATCACCCTGTTTAGGGCTAGTATGGGTGGATATGATGTGGGTTTGGAAAGAGTGAGAGAAAGAGAGAGAGAGAGAGAGAGAGAGAGAGAGAGAGAGAGAGGGAGATAGAGAGAGAAAAACGCGAGAGCGAGAGAAAGAGTGATAGAGAGCGAGAGAGAAAAGAGAGAGAGCGAGAGAAAGAGTGAGAGAGAGCGAGAGAGAAAAGAGAGAGACAAATAGAGAGAGAGAGACCGCGAGAGTGAAAAAGAGCGAGCGAGATATATCCTTCTAAAGAGAGCTAGTGAGAAAGATAGTCATAAAGAGAGAGCGAGAGAGCGAGAGCGAGAGAGATCGATATAAAGCGTGATACAGGGCGAGAGAGGGCGCGAGAAAGAGAGAGTGAGAGAGTAAGTGAGAGTGAGAGAGGGAGAGAGAGAGAGATAGAGAGAGAGAGAGTGAGAGAGAGAAAAATCACTTGATTCCTGATTCCAGTACGAAGAATTCGCGTGTGCCAACTACGAGGCCCTGACGAAGACGTTGTTCGTGCTGTACATGTTCGTGATGCCGATCATGATGATCAACATCCTCATCGCTATGATGGGAAATACTTACACCACTGTCATCGCACAGGCCGAGAAAGCCTGGAGGCAACAGGTAAGACGCCGAGAAAGCGTAGTGGTTTTAAAGGGGCGGACAAGGTATGGCTATGGCGAACCTACGGGATTAGCCGGGCCCGCGAGACGCAACGCGTGTGCCGCGAGGCTACCGCAATACTGTTTTGAGCCCTTACGCATCTTGCGAGCCTGTCGCATTTTGTGGCGTCTCGCGTAGCGTCGGGGAAAACCCGCTAGCATTGTGGTAATCAAAGCTACTTGGCAGCATCCGCGACGTGCGACGCACACGCAACGCGCGCACCGCTTCATGCCTAGAATCGATTATGCAATGGATCGCAGAATTGTCGACGGAAGCGTTGCGTGTCGCCCGGATATCCACACGTTTACCGGATCAGTACCTTTCAGTACGCCCAAATCGTGATGGTCCTGGAGCGATCGGTGAATCGAGAGCGGCTGGCAGCTTGCCAACTGGAATATTCCATCAAACTCAACGAGGCCAACGATACGGGCGAAGAGATTAGAGGTTGATTTCTGAGAAAAAAATATGCTTTTGATTCTGGACTGTCAGGGGGGGGGGGGCGAACATTTTTTTCCGGGAGATTCACTACGGTCTTATAACGCAATATAAACCAGTTTTAAGGCGTTTTAAATAATTTTTAGAAGCAAAATCAACATTAAAAATTAAAGCAATTTTTGGAAACTTTTTGCCTTAGTCAAAAATGCCGGAAAATACCAAAAATGGTTAACATTTTTTTTGAGATATTTTTTGTCATTTTCTATCAATGAAAATATCATAAAAACATTATAAAACTGTTTTGAGATATTAAAGCAATTTTTGGAAACTTTTTGCCTTAGTCAAAAATGCCGGAAAATACCAAAAATGGTTAACATTTTTTTTGAGATATTTTTTGTCATTTTCTATCAATGAAAATATCATAAAAACATTATAAAACTGTTCTAACAGGCGTAGGTCTAAAAACAAAACGTGTTTTTGTGTGTTAAAAATACCCCCCGCCTGCTAACAGAACAGAACCGTAGTTTTTCTGCCGAAAACGTGACTTTTACCATCCTATGGGCCTTAGATAGCACATATAAGTGGCCCTTTTAGGTCTTATGGTCATCAAGCAGACCAAAAAGACACGCGCCAAGCAGCGGAAGCAGGCCATCAACAACTGGAAGAATATAGGCCGTAAGGTGAGCTATTTTTCAGCATTAGCATTATTTTTAGTATTTTTTTATCTAATCTTTTTTTAAATCGATTAACGCAATTTTTCTAGGTAATTCACACGATCGAAAAAGTGGGTGTGGAACATGCGATTATACTACTGCACGGCCACGATCGACTGATGGAGGAGGAGAGGGTGCCGAGCCGGAATCGGACGCCGACAAGGTAAGAAGAGTGGGTTAAGGAACTCTGCTAGCTTGCCCACACTCTCGTGTTTTTCTCTCTCACCCTCGCCTACTCTCTCTCGCTCTCTCTCTCTCTCGCTCTCTCTCACTCACTCCTGTCTCTCTGAAGACGCCTTTGTCGTTCGCTCTCTTTTTCTTTCAAGCCGTCTCTCTCGCCCTCTTACCCACTTCCACTCTAACGCTCGTGCTCACTTCCCCTCGCTCACTTCCTCGTTATTGTCAGAATTCTCCATGACTTGCAAGCCAGCCTCGCTCATCCGCTCTCTCTCATGCCCACATCCCGCCGTTCTCGCGCTCAGCCTCCTTCGACCTCTCTATGTCTCTTAAGCTAGCTCTCTCACTCGCTCTTCTCTCACTCACTCTCTCGCTTTTTCTTGCTCTCACTCTCTCACTCTCACTCTATCTCTCGCATTCATATCCTATCCCTCAACCCCGCCTCTCTCCTTTTCTCTCTCTCTCTCTCTCTCTCTCTCTCTCACTCTCTCTCTATGGCTCTCACTCTCTCACTCCGACACTCCGGCTCTCTCTCACTCTCTCGCTCGCTCTCTCTCTCTCACTCACTCACTCTATCACTCTCTCCCTCCCTCTCTCTCTCTCTCTCTCTCTCTCTCTCTCTCTCTCTCTCTCTCTCTCTGGCTATCTGTTTCAGCCTGTCTCGCTTTCTCGCAAGCTCTTTCGCTCTCACACTAAATAGCTCATTACTCACTCTCTCTCTCACTCTCACTTTCTCTCCATCTCCCAATTCTAGGCTAACCACCGGCCGTGCCCGTCCCCGTACAACCCTGAGCCGTGGCTACTCCCAGCGTGCCCATACCCCGTTCGAGATGGCCGAGGTGGTGACGGAGACTGCCCGTTTCCAAGAGGTCCGATTGGGGACGGCTTCAAGAAGTCCAAACGAGGCGTCAACCTCTTCCCTTCAGGTATCCCCCACCCCATCAGCCTCTCTCCACCATCATCCACATCCATCCGAAGAAACCCTCACCGTCCCAATGCCCCCGCAACACCCACAATCCGTAGGCCCCAAAAAGCAACAAATTATTTTTTTATTTTGGCATGACCTTTTCGAGTTGCTTTTTTATGAGTTGCGGTTTTAGTTTGCGCTTTGATTCAGGGGTTTTTTTTGAAAAGGGTGTGGCGATAGCCAGTAAACGTAGTCACTGGAAGAAACTGAGGAGCTAGAGAGTGAGAGAGAGAGAGAGATATATGGAGATTGAGGGCGAGAGAGAGCAAGAGAGATAAAACGAGAGATAGATTGAGAGCGAGAGAGCGAGAGTGAGAGTGAGAGAGACAAGAAGAGAAAGCGAGTGCTTGAGAGAAGCTGATCGAATACCTTCCCCCCTGGATTTCTGGTCGTCTCTTTCCTGGCCGTTTTTATTTTACTTTGTTACCTTATTTTTCAAAACATAAAATCACCGGAAAACGATTTATTTAGCCGGGCGGCGCCGAGTGGCAGCAGATCAAGCAGCAATCGGCGGATATCGAGGATCGACCGCCACGCGTCATCCAAAGGCATATGTCGATCGCGATGCAGGAGTTGCACATACAGCAGCAACGGGTAAGTCTCTCTCTATCTCGCTCACTCACTCTCTCTCTCTCTCAATCTCTCTCTCACTCTATCTCTCTATCCTATCTCGTCCACTCTCGCCCTCTCTCGCTCTATCTCTCTCCTATCTCTCCCAATCCCGCTCTCTCTCTCTCTCTCTTTTCTCTCTCGCTTTCTCTCTCCCTCCCAATCCCTCTCCATTTCAGGTTCGAGTCCGTGGGGCAGAGATGGTCCCATCAGTCGATGTCCCCAATATGCCATCATTTTCCGGCCCTCATCGGTAATGCGTGCTGGGGTGTATTCTGGAATGCTGTTTCCCCTCCCCTGCATCCCCACCACCAGGTCATCCACGCACCAATGGTAGTTGCACCGACAATTAACTGTTAAATGTGTTTCCAGGGTTCAAGTTTTAAGTGCTGAGCATCCAGCTTTTTTATTAAAAATAAGCAATTATTCGAAAATACTTGCCATGCTTAGGCTTAGGCTTAGGCTTAGGCTCAGGCTTGGATCTAGGCCCAGGCTTAGGTTCAGGCGTAGGCGTCGGCTGGGGCTTAGGCTTAGGCTGAGGCTTAGGGTTAGGCTGGGTTTAGGCTTAGGCTTAGGCTGAGGCTTGGGATTAAGTTTAGGCTTGGGTTTCGACTTGGACTAGGGTTAGGCTTAGGCGTCGGCTTGGGTTTAGGCTTAGGTTTCAGACTAGGCTGCTTAGGCTTAGAGTCGACAAAATTAGGCTTAGATTGGAACTCAAGCTAGGACTCAGGCTTGCGCTTACGCACGTTTCTGGGACAGACAGGCTGGCTTCGTTTTTACCCTTCAAAAAACTTCAAAAATCTACAAGCTTAGAGGCACGGTTTTGCGCGTAGCTAGGAGCCACGTTTTTGGCTACGCGTGACTACGCATTTGCAGATTTTGCGCAATCTTAGGTTTAGCTCAGGCATTCCATATTCGGCACCGATCATCACCCTGTCCCGTCCACACTCCCTTCGTTCCGTGAATTTCATGGCGTAACCGGTTAATCCCTCCCATTCCAGCGCCATCTCCCCAAAAATTCGCACCGACATGTTCCGGAAGAAGGACTCGCCCGGGTCTGGAGGATCGAAATAACCCATTAAACTATTGTTTTCCACTATTTAGCGCAACAAATTTTCTTACGTTTTAACAACCCAATTTCCCTCCAAAACTCAAAGCAATAATCACCCAATTCAGACCACCAGCCCTTTTTGATTCGATCCAGATTTTATTCGTTGCATTCTGTTTTGTATTATGTATTTGTCTTGGATGTTCTTGGCATTTTGCCTCCCGACGGAACATTTATATAATCGCAATTGACATTGGCACGGGAAGACACACGAGAATGGGCGACAGCGAGTAAGAGATACGACAAGGTAAGACTAAGCTGCGGCAGGCTGGTCTCTGGGCTCTACTCGCGGAACGGCTGCGCCATCTTCTTCGAGCATGATCGGCATCCCGGTGGCTCTAAAATGACTAGTTAGGTCTCGATTATTGTTTTCTTACGCTTGTATTGGGCTCGCAGCTGCGATGACGCTTCGCGTCGTCGCAGACGTCTGTGTCTCGCGAGCTCCTGAAATCGCGAGGATAAATAATTGAGTCCATGGTGGCCTACTTCAACTGGATGTAGTGGGTGCTGCAAACATGGGCGTGCTCGTAGCGGCGGGGGCGCTTCAGTTCCAGGCAGCAAACCGTACAAATACGGCCGCTGCGCAGGAGAGAGTGATGCGCCTCCCGGCGCAGAAGGTATAGCAGGTCCGGGTGGTAGAGGCCCTGAAAAGTAAAATAGGGAGGGTTTAGGGGAGCCGGGGAAGCCTTTAAAGGGCACGTTCAGGGACGTTTTTTGGAAAAAAGCAAAGATTTTTGCCGCGGCCGAGGGGCGAACCCGGGGCCCCCGTTACGCTCGCCCATGGATACCAGTCAGCCACAGATACAACCTGGCGGGGGTTGGGGGGCACCCCACGCCGCAAAGGAGGGAAATTGCCTGCTACGGCACGGGCAGGCAGTGCGCGCGGTCCCTACGTCCATGGGGTGTCGACGTTGGGACGAATATACGGCCCCACCCTGAACGTGCGCTTTAAATACATGCCTTTCTCGCGAACGTGATGACTCATCCGGTTGAATTAGCGAGGGCTTGCTGCGGCACCCCATCGAATCCTGCGATCTTCAATATGACATCATCCGGCTAAAACAGTCCTGCGCGGGTCGGTAGCCGTGCAAACCAGCAGGTAGTCGGCCCAGGGGCTTCCCGGGTCAATGCCAATGACGATGCCTTGCATGTTGATGGTGAGACCCGTGCCATCTCCAAATGCGCAGGCATACAAGATGCAATAGGAATGGCCGAGCAGGAAATCCTGAAATGAATGGAATAGAGCGTAAACAGAAATCAAGTTGATTTTTTCGATTTTTGACGACTCACTAAAAATTTTTGAAGTTTTTGGAAAGAGTAGAATACTTTGATGACGAAAATGATGGCACTTTTGAAGAGTTAGGGAGACATGAAGGGTAAATGAAGCTCTCAGAATGCGCTATTAAACGCGTGGTAAAGAATTTCGATCCGTTTAACTAGCCGTCAATAGGAACATTCCGAAAATCGGGACTGCATGAGAAATTTGACTTTCCAATAGCTCGGGTCTTTCGGATTCCTCCCCTCCCCCGACCAAACTCGCCAGTGCAACTGGTAAGAATCAGGAAATTTCTATTTTTGACATTCTGCAAATTAGCTCTCCGACGTCCCAAAATTTAGTAAAACCGGCTTTAACTTTGTAAACTTGTATTTTATCACGATTCTGAAACGCCATCGGAAAGAGGAGGGTCGATTCGCCCCTCAACTCACAGTCCTTCCGAGGAAAACGCCCCGATCCTTGTCCGTCTCCACGTCGTCGTGTGTGTCCGACGACGACTTGTCCCCAACTGAGGTGGTTCACGGACGGGGTACGAGCCGACGTGGTGCCCTGATCACCCGGAACAGCCTGGAAAACAGATGCTTTGTAAGATAACTTCACTCCAAAATTCCCCAGGACGCCCTGCTAGCTCGCCCGTTTTTTTACAGGGTGGCCCGAAAGAGTGGTGACCGAAACTTTTTCGATTTTCTGAAAAACTATAGATCGAGGAAAGCTCATTTTAGCACATTATATTTCTTAAACAATTATCTTCCACATGGTATAACCATTTTTTTATTTGTTTGCCTCAAACTCGGAAAAAACTGGCGCGGAAGCGGATGGAAAACTGAGGTGCTGGCACGCAGACACTCAGCCCGAATTTGGCTCATAACTCGATGAAGACTTTCGCGAGCGAACCCAAAATTCAATCGGGAGTAGCCAACACTTTGGCCTTTCAGACCGGCTACACAAAAAAATTTTGCGGGTTCGGGTTGGGGCTGCAGGATCGCTCTTTTGGCGAGCAAAAAACGGTTTGGTCAAAACCCTTAATAACGGGCCTCAGTCACTTGACCAAGTTGGAGGGTTCTGAGCCATAGCTGCACCACGAGCTTCACCGGAAACGTCAGGCACGCTCGTTAAAGAGATGGAAAAGACATCGTTAAGTATTTTCTTCCACAGGAATTTATTTTAGATTTTGTCGATTTCAAAAAATCCATGACTTTGAATTATGGAATTAAATTCCTAATGTAAAAGCTAGACTGCGTTGTGCGCTGAGCGTATGCTCAAATTTAGCCAACATCTATAGGAAACAGAATCCATAACACCGCCTTGCCCAAACCCATAAGGGAACAGAGAAATTCTGTGTGCAAGCTGCGGTCACCACTCTTTCGGGCCACCCTGTAATATTCCTCAAATAACGCTGCTAGTTTTGTTTCTAACTAACCTTGGGAGTACTCTTGACCGTGATGTCGAGGTCGGGCGGCGGGGTACGAGCCGTGGGGGTGGCACAAACACTCGAAGTACCCTGGAAAACAGATGCTTTGTAAGATATAAAAATTCACTCCAAAATTCCCCAGGAATCCCTGCTAGCTCGCCCGTTTTTTTAATATTCCTCAAATAACGCTGCTAGTTTTATTTCTAACTAACCTTGGGAGTACCCTTGACCGTCATGTCGAGGTCGTGCGGCGGGGTACGAGCCGTGGCGGTGGCACAATCATTGGAAGTACCCTGGAAAACAGATGCTTTGTAAGATATAAAAATTCACTCCAACATTCCCCAGGAATCTCTGCTATGCGCCTATGCCCTTACGCGCATACGAGATTTGCGCCTAACGACATTTGCGCCCGATGCATTTGCGCGCAACGACCATTGCGCTCTATGGGGGCAAGCCAACATAGGGAGAGAGGAAAGGCTAACAGAAAGTAGAGATAAAATAGTTGTTTTCATAGGTTTTCTGGTGTTATCATGGTACAGTTCGACCTGCTATGCCATAAATTACCGGCTGAGTCAGGTGATTTCGGCCTGCTAGGGCATTCTTTGACTCGAACAGCTTCTAAAGCAGCTTTTCCACTATTTGTAACCCAGTTTCTTGTCTCTACATAAGAACGATCCGAATATGCATTTCTAATGTGAGAAAGGTACAAGACTCGCCATGGAAATGTTGTTTAGAGTCATTTTCTGACTGCCTGGAAAATCCATGACCCGGAAATGACGGTTTTTCTCGACGTTT
The DNA here is from genome assembly GCA_958295435.1 of Mesorhabditis spiculigera. Lineage (NCBI taxonomy): Eukaryota > Metazoa > Nematoda > Chromadorea > Rhabditida > Rhabditidae > Mesorhabditis > Mesorhabditis spiculigera. The sequence goes on along the minus strand of CATQJA010002710.1, from coordinate 1,077,976 downwards.
TGACCTCCAAACACTGTTTTATAACAAGTCTTTAGTGCTCGTAACGCAAATGCTTTCGCGCATATGGTTTCGGCGCAATTGCATGAGCGCAAATGTCGTTAGGCGCAAATGCTAAAAAGTTGATAATCGAGCCAAAAATCATGAGGTCGTGGTTGCTAAGGGTTCGTCGTTTTTAGCTCTTGGAGTTTAAAAATTTGCATAAATCCTCACAATAAATCCGTTGATATGAATTTGGGGGTAGGTATCCGGAAACTGATACTTTCCGGGCACCTTAAGGTCCAAGCCCGGTTTTGAGATCCAAAGTTGTTTCAAGAGGTCCGAGACGGGCTAGGGCGGGAAAGGGTTGCCACGAAACCGACCATGGCGCTGGCGTGTGGAAAATAGTTCGTTTTCAGAATCAGTTTGGATGTATGCCCATTTTGATCATGTAAATTTAGCCTTTCAAAAACGTGAGACGCACGGTTTGATGTCGAGAGAAAGATGACGCTAATTACCAACCCAGAAGCAAGCATCGGCCGGTTTTGCCATGGCAAAAAGAGGACCATGGCACTTTTGTAAATGACAAGAATCCACCTATTTCAGCAATGGTTCCATGCCCGAACACCGATCGAATTCATTCATTTCGCGTGCCGAACGGGCGCGCTTTTCCGGCGGACCTTGGCACGAGCGATACATTTTCCAAATCTGAAAATCGCCCGCAACCCAGTTAAGTTTTGGACCCTATTTTCAGCCCGCAAAATGGCCGGTACGGACCGACGCTTAATCCAAACTTTATGAAAACGCTCGCTACAGCAAATATTCCAGGTTTTAGCCAACAGTCTGTGTTCATGAAGTTCATGAAGTTATAGCTTAAAAACAAAAATATGATAGCATTCGGCCAGTACGGTAGACGCGCGAACTGGCTGCTACACATGTATGCCACCCAAATCGATTCACTATGTTACGTTTTACACAACGCACACTTCTGTGTTGCAAAAACCTGCGATTAAATCGATCATTTCACGGGAAAAAATACATTTATTCACCAAAAACACAAAATGGCTGCGGGAAAGTGCACAGAAAGAACCATAAAAAATACCCGAAATTTGGTGAGAACAGTAACGCACATTGGTCCGGAAAGTCAAGTAAAAGTACAGCAACACCCGTAAGAATCGAAATCTTTGGAGCCAGGGGCGAACTGGAATCTCGAGAACGCGAGGCAATTGTAGAGATTGTGAGACAAGATGAAAAATCGGCATTACTGACACCGAAAAACTAGCAAAAATATTCCTTGTTGGAGAGGGTGCTTTGGACGAGCGGCTCCTCGGACCGGGAACCCGAGCCCGAATACGGCTCGACGCCCTGTAAATAGGTTATAATTATTTCAAAGGTTCTTTTGACGTTTATTTAGCGCTCGCTTTGCTTTTGAAAGCAACAGTTTAATTACGCTACCGCAAAAAAGTCTACGTTTACCAGTGAAGACTCGACAATAATAGGCTTCACCTGCTATTAGCGACAAATAAGTAATGTATTCTGTTTCGATCCTAAAATCCGCGTCGAAACACCTTACCTCGTTGGTCTTGTAGACGCCCTCGGGCCGCGAGCGCATCCAGCAGACGAGTACGCACAGCGTCAGCAGCAACACACCACCCAGGCACGCGCCACCGATTGCTAAAATTGAGATTCAGGGGCGCACCGTAGCGTAGCGCAGCGTTTTGTTTGGTGCTCGCGCTCTCGCTGGCTAATAAGCGCACCAAATTCGTTCTAGAGATCCAGGAAATCCTTCTAAAGTAGTGGCAAGTATTTTTTATAGTAATTTTGATAAAATTAGAAATAGTTGTATCTATCAAGCTTTGCAAAGCCTTTGAAGATCCAAAATTTGGTCGAAAACTAAGTTTTTTCATTTTTTAATCAAAAATTTGTAATGTTTTACGCTTAGCAATAGAAATAAAACAGTTTAGCGCCGGCCTTTGCTATTTATATTTTAAAAAATTGGATGCTCCGGAAAAGATCTTGATTTGCAGAAAATTTGGCGATTTTCTCGATTTTGCGATTTTGAGACTCGTATTTTCGCTCGGAAATCCTGAGATAACCTTGATTTATCGGTTTCCAACTTACAAGTCAACGAGATGACGGCCGCCCGTCCACGGACCACCGACGAGATGGAGATCTCGTCGAACGGGGTGCTGCTCGGCTCGTCCGGCATCAGATCGCTGGAAAATGGCGCATCGAATTGGACGTAATGGCAAGGCTGCTCGTCAAAAACGTTGGAATACATGTATTTTCTCGACTTTTGTTTAGCCTAAAAGCTCCTTTTTCCTTAAAACCTACAGGCTGTTGATCGGGCACGTGCCAAACTTGATCTGGCCCGTGTACTTCAGCCGGGAAGCCCGCGCGTTTTTGAGGGGAAACGAGTTGCCGACGCGCAGGCGCGACACGCAGCCGGTGAAGTCTGAAAATCACCAAAAAGTCAGCGTAACGAACCTAAAAGTACAATAGGAGGTGAAAATGCTTCGTTGCCAACTTACTGTTATCGAGAAGATGCCACACGTTCAGCGCCTCGAAGAACGTCCAATTGCCCTGGAGCGTAAAGAGGTGCGCGTCGTCGAGACCGAGCCGAAGCCCGGTTTTGTTCGCGCACAGCTCGAGGTCGTGCAGCCGCTCGTCGTCAAGTTTTGTAGTCCTTTCCACGCGACGATACGTCGAGCGGACCCCGTCCCAGGCGTAGAGTGCGAGGTGGCCTAAAAACGTGGTATTTATAAAGATAACCTGGTGCTAATGTAGTTGGGGGGGGGCGGTCCGGAATTTATAGTAAGAAACCACAAGGCGATCCCCAAGCTACTTGGGTTTTTTAGCTTAAGCTTGGGCTGAACTCAGCTTTAACTAGGCTTAACTTAGCCTAAGCCCAAGCTAAGCTTATCTTGAGCTTTAAATTGCCTTGCAAGGTCAAAATTAAGTCATTCAGGGCTTAGCTTGATTCACGCTAAGCTTCGGCTTTGTTTTTATGAAGCCAAGCCTAGGCATAGGCTTAGCTTAGCTTTGCCAGAGGATTAGAGTTTAAAAAAAGACTTTTGGAGCGTCTTGTAGTCAAAATCCGGACGGCCCCGTCCCAAGCGCATTAGTGCCGATAACCTATGAGCCAAACCTTTTTCATCAATCGTCAAGTTGAATTGGGCCTTCGAAAAAAGGGCGTGGCCGTGGATCAGCGAGACGTTCGAGGACACCGTCTGAAAAACGGGGTTTTTAACCGTAAAAATAAAACTAGACAAAATAAAACTAACTTGCGCAACCTCGGGAGGCGGACAAATTTTTCATTAAAGGTGGCGATTGCCTTTCATTTTCCTTATTATTTTTTGCCTCGAGGATTGCACTAGCGAGGATTTTAACAGAGCGTTATATAAAATAAAGATAAAATTACCCTGAAAAACTACCCAAAAAATTGCGTAAAAATTTAAAAGTTGACAAAGTTTTTATTTTATTATTTTTGTAAACTTCTAATGCTATACAGATGTTTTACAATTTTCTGGACCCCCCCCCCCCTTAAAAGGAAAGAGAGGAAAAGAGATCTATTTACCTGAATGGCTATCCGATGGCAAACGTCCTGCTGGGCCGGGTTCTGCCAGGGGATCTCGAGGGACGAGTTCAGCGGCACCCACATACCGTATTCTAAAATCAACTATAATAATTTTCTTGACGCGTCCGTCTGTCCGTCTGTGTGAAGCCGAATTCAACTCGAAGGGGAAAGGAGCTAGAGCTTAGCTCTCTTCGGATTCGGATAGAGCGCCCTCAGAAACCCCTAAACTGATAAAAAAATTATGAAAAAGTTTTAGTTTAACTTATTAAAATTAACTTTGAAAGTTTTCTCCTTAGTAAAAGGGTGGGGGACGGAGGTTGGGCTGATTTTGGACATAGTGAGCCAGGTCGCGCGCGTTTCGTGGATGAAAATTTTCACGGGGGATTTCATTTCTTTTTTTCTCTAATTCCATCCGGTCGGTCGTTATTTTCGTTTTTTAAACGGGATTTTGGCTAGGGGAGGTATCTAAAGCCATCAGGAAGGTATTTAGGTAGTTTTTGAAGGGGATTTCAGCCATGGGGGGTATCTGTAGCCATCAGGAAGGTATTTAGGTAGTTTTTGAAGGGGATTTCAGCCATGGGGGGGTATCTGTAGCCATCAGGAAGGTATTTAGGTAGTTTTTGAAGGGGATTTCAGCCATGGGGGGTATCTGTAGCCATCAGGAAGGTATTTAGGTAGTTTTTGAAGGGGATTTCAGCCATGGGGGTATCTGTAGCCATCAGGAAGGTATTTAGGTAGTTTTTGAAGGGGATTTCAGCCATGGGGGGTATCTGAAGCCATCAGGAAGGTATCTAGGTAGTTTTTGAAGGGGATTTCAGCCATGGGGGGTATCTGAAGCCATCAGGAAGGTATTTAGGTAGTTTTTGAAGGGGATTTCAGCCATGGGGGGTATCTGAAGCCATCAGGAAGGTATTTAGGTAGTTTTTGAAGGGGATTTCAGCCATGGGGGGTATCTGAAGCCATCAGGAAGGTATCTAGGTAGTTTTTGAAGGGGATTTCAGCCATGGGGGGTATCTGAAGCCATCAGGAAGGTATCTAGGTAGTTTTTGAAGGGGATTTCAGCCATGGGGGGTATCTGAAGCCATCAGGAAGGTATCTAGGTAGTTTTTGAAGGGGATTTCAGCCATGGGGGGTATCTGAAGCCATCAGGAAGGTATCTAGGTAGTTTTTGAAGGGGATTTCAGCCATGGGGGGTATCTGAAGCCATCAGGAAGGTATCTAGGTAGTTTTTGAAGGGGATTTCAGCCATGGGGGGTATCTGAAGCCATCAGGAAGGTATCTAGGTAGTTTTTGAAGGGGATTTCAGCCATGGGGGTATCTGAAGCCATCAGGAAGGTATCTAGGTAGTTTTTGAAGGGGATTTCAGCCATGGGGGGTATCTGAAGCCATCAGGAAGGTATCTAGGTAGTTTTTGAAGGGGATTTCAGCCATGGGGGGTATCTGAAGCCATCAGGAAGGTATCTAGGTAGTTTTTGAACGGGATTTCGGCTATGGGGGGTATTGATGGAGGTGGGAAAGGATGTGGTAGAGTGGGACATGTAGGGTAGCCCGAAGCCCAGATGGTTGCAGTCGCGAAGCGACTGTAACCATCTGGTAAATAATAGTTATATGATCTTTCCATATTTACCCCGAGTACAGTCATTCCCTCCGAACGGCGTCAACGAACAGTCGCAGCGGTACGAGTCGAACCCATCGACGCATTGGCCGCCGTTGTGGCAGTAGCCCGGCTGGCAGTGGCCCACTTCGCCGATCTGAAACACGTTGGGTTGGTAAATAAAAATTTTGAATAAGAACTTTCAAAAAAGGGTACTGGACTGTTAGCGGGGGGCAGCTTTGTCAGATACATAAATGTTGCAAATAAAAACCTATTCTTATAGTGTTTTGAGTAGTTCCTGATGGATAGGGAATTACAAAAAATCCGCT
>CATQJA010002710.1:367500-467500 GCA_958295435.1 Mesorhabditis spiculigera | reverse complement strand
TCAAATCGCCTAAAAAATTTAGCTGAAACTTTCCCACCCCCGTTAAAGCCATAAAGAGATTAGCTTCAAGTTACATGCTTCCCTACCCTATCTCTGTCCCTCTCCTGTCTCTTTCTCTTACCTGTCCCCTTCCATTTCCAGGTGATGCTCGAGCATACAACGACACACTCCGACGCCGATCAGGTGTTTATTAGGCCCCCTACACGATACACCCAGTTCTGCTCTGCGCCTTTGTGAAAACACCCCAGATTTTGAAGTTGCCGAGCTCCACCGTACACCTTCCCTTTCACTGCGCAGTTGCCTTTAGTGGTCCTTTAGGGAGGCTTTAGCGGTCCTTTAAGGCCAATTTCAGCTCTTCGATTTATTGGCTTTTTTACCCTGTGGAGAACATCACTGTAGTCGCGTCACAAAATGCTTTTCCATTTTTTTGGAGTGTTGTCTGGAGTGCATCGTACTTTTCTAGTTTTTACTGTGCATGCGAGGAAGTAGGCGGCTTGGAATTACTGATACAACTTTTTGGATTTTTAAAAAGATTAAACAGCCCGAGAATCGACCCCTAGCCTCGCTAGGTCTCGACAGTCGCGCAAACCCAGCTAATTTTTAGCTATTTAGCTAGTAGGTTTCGGTTGTGTTGCGGGCCCTTCGAGCCCCCCCCTTTCCCTTGCTCCCCGCCCCTCGCCTACCGGCCCTTTCCACCGTAGCGGGGCCTCCCCACTGGGCCACGTGGCATACCCGAGTTCAATTCGGTTCTAATCTCCTCCTCTTGCCGCCATGTTGCTCACCGAATAAACAGTTGTTCGATAACTGTTCGTCCCGCTGCGCAACACTATCAAGACACAACAACTGGCGATCAAGGATTCCGAACTCACGCAACACAGGAAAAGCCCAAGCCAAGAAGCAGCCGCCAAGCCGCGCCCAGTCAAGGACAGTTGGTCAAGCAGATGTGGATCAAGCGCAAGGACAAAAGCTCTACATGGCAAAGAAGCGGCTCATCCCATGGAGGATTCGATTGAAGGGGGTCTTTTGCCCTATTTGGCCTTCGCACTTTCTATGTGCCCGGATCCGTGGCCATGCCCGTCGACAAGAGGACAAGTCGAAGCGCCGTCGCCCTCAAGCGCAAGAAGGAAGGAGGTGTCTCCAGCCAAGGACGACAAAAATGCAGAGAGGCCACGACAATGGGTCAACTACGCGGCATCCGGGCCGCTCCCCCTGGAACCCCGTCAAGGCCGGCCGCGACTTCTTCAAGGAAAGGAAAAGACCGCGGTGTCTTTCACGTTGGAAAGCCCGCGGCAACGTCCGGCCGTTTATAGCCGTTGAAGACCGGGACGCCGACTTTTCTGAAAGTCCCCGGCAACGACCGGCCGTTTATAGCCGAGAAAGACCGGTGCCCACTACCGAGTGCCGCCGGCCGATGGTACACCTCTATGGAAGGGCCCGTCGTTTAAAGACCGGGAGCAGACTTTTGAAAAGTCCCCGGCAACCTCCGACGGTTGATAGTCGAGAAAGACCGGCGCGCCACTACCGGAGCGGCCGGCAGATGGTACACCTCTATGGAAGGGCCCGTCTTGGAAGACCGGAAGCCGATTTTTGAAAGTCGCCGGCGACTTACGGCCGTCTGTAGCCCGAAAGACCGGAACCCAGGCTTTTCTGAAAGCCCCGGCAACCTCCGACGGTTTGTAGTCGAGAGACCGGCGCGCCACTACAGCGAGCAGCCGGCCGATGGATTTCACCTCTACGGAAGAGGCCCATCGCGAAGACCGGGTCTGATGCAGCAGCTCGGCGGACGGTGCCCCAGCGAGCCCGTCGACATGGAGCGGCAAGATCAAGCTCATCTCTTGCATGAGGGAAGGAGGCGTGCCCGCAGTGCCGTCTACCTTGGTGAAGCAGCGTCGAACGTTGAAGGAAGGAAGGAAGGATGACCGTCGCCCAAGCGCGCCAATTAATAAAGGAAAAAGCAAATAAGTTTGACTTATTGTACGTTGTGATTTGATCCCTCGTTTTGCTTGTACGCAGTTGTACATTGTCCTTTTGGTGTCTCCTCTTCCTCTCCACAATTTCCTTTCTTTTCGTTTTGTACAGGGGGAGGTGTTGCGGAGCGCCTTCGAGCGCCCCCGCCTTTTCCCTTTGCTCCCCGGCCCCTCGCCTATCCAGTGCCCTTTCCACCGTAGCGGGGTCTCTCTCCCCACTGGGCCAGCGATGGCATTTATTTCCCCAGTTCCATTCGGTTCTAATTTCTCCTCCTCTTGCCGCCATGTTGCTCACCGAATAAACAGTTGTTCGATAACTGTTCGTCCCGCTGCGCACCACACTCTATCAAGACCCAACAGGTTGAGTGCACATTTCAGTACGCTTTAAGCGCGTGACGTAGCTGTCTAGACCTAGTCGAAATAGGGGTCGATTTTTGCGATTTCTCGTGATTTTAAAACCGTTTTTAAAAAATGCGAAAAACGGCCTCCGGTGCCAGTTGTGCTGTTGGTACCATCGCTTTAAAATGTTGGAAACAATTTTTTGGTTTTTTACGATACAAATTCTAAACTCCAAGTCACCTTTTAATCCCATTTTCAAACTTCGGTTTTTCGATTTTCTCGTTTTTTTTCGTAAAATCGTTGATGCCGCTTTTCAGCAATCACCACAACAGTCCTTCAGCACACAAAAAACCCAACTTTTGTGCCGTATAAAATCGTGTGCAGAATTCCGAGTTTTAATTATCAAAAATAAGGTCCTGTTGCAGGTGCTGATGAAGGACGTTGTCTCCCCTGTACCTCCTGAAGAGGTCCGGGCTGTCATCCGACAGTGCTTGGAGAATGCGGCGCTCGTGAATTACACCAGGATATGCAATGAGGCCAAGATTGAGCGTGGGTTATAAGAAGGAAGAGAAGGAGAGAGAGGGTGTGAGAGAGGGGGGAGAGGGGAGAGAGTAGGAGAGAGCAAGAGAGATGGGAGAGAGAGAAGCAAGAGGGTGTTGAGCGAGACAAAGCGTGAGGGACAGACAGAGAGATAGACATAGAGTGACAGCGAGAGAACGAAAGGGAGAGGGGTACCGATGAGAGAGAGAGTGAGAGAAAGCGAGTGAGAGAGATCCATTTCAGTCTTGTATTTTCAGAAAGAATGAACCAAGAAGTTTCCCCAGCCCAACGAATTGAAGACATGGTGAGGATCACCGAGTACTGCATCGACCTGCTGAAGGAAAACGAGGAGCACCACGGCGAGGTAGGAACATAATCTTCGATTTTCTCTTGTTTTTTTTTTGGAAAGCAGGGACTGAAGGGAATTGTGGAAATGGCAGGGCCTGATTCTAGTTATTGCAAATTGCAGGAAAAATGAAAAAAATAGGTTGAAAATGACTTACAGAATTTCTCTCGAGAGGCATTGACGTAAATCGAACGAAAAAATAAATATAAAAACGGCGTGCAAAATTAGAGAAAACGCATAGCTCGAATTTACGAGAAGAACATGGGATGGCGTGACTGTCGGGCAAAAAAATTGTTTACGCCAAATTGCCGCCACTATAAAATAAATTCTCGGCGCTAGGTTGTCATTTTCAATGCATTTCTTTCTTAAACTCGTGCTACCACTTATTTTGAATTTTTGGGAAGGCGTTTAACTTGATTTTATGCAAGGTAGGAAAGACGCTATCTGGGGCCATAAGGAAAGGCCTGCTTAGCTGAGGCTTAGCTTAGGCTTAGCTTAGGCTTAGCTTAGGCTTAGCTTAGGCTCAGCTTAGGCTTAGCTTAGACTTAGCTTAGGCTTAGCTTAGGCTTAACTTAGGCTTAGCTTAGGCTTCGGCATAGGCTTAGGCACAGGTTTGAGTTAAGCCTGGGCTTGCTCTTAGGCTTAAGCTTAGTTTTCGGATTAGGTGAGATTTAAGTCGTTCCTAAAAAACGCTATTTCCACAATTCCCCGTCTCAGCCTTTCCAAAAACCGGCTTTTTTTGAAGCGAGTGAGAGATACTGTATCTCTTCTATCCTATCATTTCTATATATTCTGTATCATATTTCTTTTAGCAGATCAGAGGGGTATGGTGTACCCGAGAGAGAACAGTTTCCATATTCCATTCCTGTCCGCACTAACGGTATCCCTGTTTTTCCGTTTTTTCGCCCAGTGCCCAGCGGTTTTCCCGTTGCTGGACGGGCCGGGCCACACCCAGAGGGCTTTTTGAGCGTATTTTAGAAGCCTAAAATTGGATTTTTGGATTTTTTTGTTTTATAAAAACTAATTTTATAGGTTTTTGCAATAATTTTACTTGCTTAAGCAAAAACGAGCTTTTTAACTTTAAAAAAGCGTGAATCTTGCATTTTCAAACTAGGAGACATATTTTTGCGCTACTCTAAATTATTTGCATTACTAAAACAAATCCACATCGCAGCACTTCAATATTTAAAAAAACTTCCGAAGTCCTTATGGCAAATTTTGGAGCTAAATTAAATAATCATAATCGCAATACAAAATTTAACAATATATGGCAAACTAACAAATTAAAGCTAAATCAATCAAATACAATAAGAATAATTTGGATTCAAATTACTAAAGCTCAAAAAGCCTTGTAGAGACGAGTGCTTTCCCCCCGGGACATCCCCCATTTTATCCTTACACCTCCCTCCCAACCCCGAACATTTGCAATTTTGATTTGGCATTAAAACGAGCTAAACCACTAACCACGTCCTGCTGAGGAAATTCCGAAAAAAGCAGATTTTGCATTTTCTACCGTAGTTTTTGTGCAGCTCACACTACATTTGGCCATCCGCTCCTTGCACGCCTTCTCAAGTTCGTTCTCAAACTCTCCCTCTCTCTCTGTCTCTCTCTCTGTTGCACTCTCTCTCTTGCTCTATCTCGCGCTTTCTCCCTCTCTCTCTATCCCTTGCGTGCTTTTTGGAAAGCGAGGAGAAAGTGAGAGAGAAAGAGCGAGAAGAGAGAGAGAGAGAGAGAGCGCGCGAGAAATAGAGAGAGAGAGAGTGAGAGAGAGAGAGAGAGAGAGAGTGATAGAGAACCAAAAGGGTACTTGGAGCGGTGGTCAATCTTCCCCCTCACTAACACAGCTGCTGCCGCGCTGCTCTCCAACATAATCAGCTGCTGCTCCCCCACTCATTTATCATTAGACGGCTTCTCACGTTTTGTTTGTATTTGTTCGGGAGTGTGCGATTTGTAGTTTTCGAAGTCTACGAAGCAAAACCCTGTTTTTAGGCGTTCGCTTGGTTCTCGGATTTGCTGACGGATCACTCGGAGATCTTCTGGAGTCTGTATTCGGTGGATTTGGACGCAGCTCTACAGGTGATTTTTGAGACCGGACAAGCTAGCAAGGTTCTTTGGGAAATACAAAGTTTTTGGCGGTTTACTGGGCTAAGGAGGCAGGCTAGCAAAGATCATTTGGGTCTCAAAAACGCTGGTTTTTTCAGATGCAGCCAGCCGACTCCTGGGACTCGTTCCCGCTTTTCCAGATGCTCAACGACTTCCTGATGAGCGAGAGTAAGTAGATGAAATCACTAGGATTTGAAAAAATTGTCGCAAGACCCCGCATAACTGTCCATACCCAGCGGTTGTAATGGGTCGATTTACCCACTTCCCAATTACTATAAAAGGGCGTGAGAGGCGAATCTCAGGATTTTTGGCTGGAGTACCTCGATTTCTGGATTTTGCCGCGACGCGACACGCAAAGCGTAGAAAACGGCGCTTTCGCGTATCCGTTGCGCAGAGGTTGGGATTTTCCAAGACGACGAAGTTGCGTCCACGTAACTGTCGCGACCCAGCCAATGGCCGAATCAGCGGCCATTTTCAAGCGTTTCAGTCTTTTTAAAACGGCGGAGGCATGTCTTTAGATTTTTTGCTATGAATATCTGGATTTTCGGATATGGTCGCGACGAGACACGCAAGCAAACGCAAGCGCAAGCAATTTTCCAAGGCGTTAGGTGTACTGTCGACACCCAGTAGATGGGGGGTCGATTTTAACACTTTAACTCCCTGTAACTCCCCATTTTCCCATTTCAGACTCGCTGAAAAACGGCATCTTCCACACAAAAATCACCCAGCAGTTCCAACCTCTGGTCACGCGATACGTCGATCTGATGGAACACTCCATCAGCCAGTCCATCGAGAAGGGTTTCACCAAGGAGAAATGGGAACCCAGAAAGTCGGTTTTTAATGGAAAACTCATTTATAGATTTTTTAATTAATTTGCTTCACCTAGATAAGCCATTTTTCTGATCGCTTTTATAACAATTTCGATACCAAGAGAAATTTTGGCTTGCTTTTCCTAACCGTATCACCCTTTCAGAGTCCAACCCAACGCCAACGAGTACGTTTGTGTACAAATAACACAAGAGTGGAAAACGGCTAGAGATAGAGAGTGAGAGAGAGAGAGATCGGGAGAGAGGGAGAGAGAGAGAAAAAGCGAAAGAAAAAAGCCGATAGAAAAAGGGTGCTTTGCATTAGCGGTGATGGGACGGGATACCTGTTTTTTTGTAAAACTTTGGAAATGTTTAGCAAAATAAGTATTTTCATAATTTTTCTTGAATCGAAATATATTGAAACAGGAAAAATAAATTAAAGATTAAAAATTCGAAAAATGCGAATTTTCGAAAGTCTGGATTTTTGGTCGAAAATCGATATTTGTGAAGTTTTACTTGAGGAATATCCAAAACAGCTAACGCCTTTTCAAGCTATTGGATTTTAAGTGCACAAATTGGTCCCCCGATAATGCAAAAGCACCCAAATAAGAGCATCTGAGCGTGTCCTAGCGGAGCATGGATTGTCCATAGAGAGCCAAGCTAAACGCGAGACATGGGCCCCATTAATGCACCAACCGATTGTTTTTCTATATAAACCCCCCGCGGGCCCCCACGATCCGTGTCCTCACTGTCGTTTCCATAGCAGCCTGTTTATTTTTGGTGGTAGAAACGATATAGTCAAGCACTAACAAGAATATTGTTGATTTTTCAGAGATGGCTGCGCCACCTCGGAAGATATTTATTGGAAGCTGGATGCGCTGCAAGGTGGGTTTGGAGTTAAAAATTTGAAAAAAATGGCCAAAAATTGGGTACTGGTGTTTTGAAGGAATGACTGCTACAGGGCAAACTAGCAAAGGTTTTTTGTGACACTCAGAAGGCGAGGCAGGTTAGCAGAGGTTTTTGAGTGTAAAAAAGTAACTGGGTAAGCTTGCAGCGAACTTTGAGGAATAAGAGTGGCCTGGTAGGGCCACTTTCACATCACCCCGGTAAGGGAAGCTATCAGAATCATTGGTGACGCCTTAGGCCAGTTAGCAGAAATCACTGGTGACGGCTTGAGCAGACCAGCATTGTGAGTGGCTGGCCAGCAAAGATTCTTTGCGACCTACAAGTGGCAATCTAGCAGAGGTTCTTTCCGGTTCACCAGTGGCAAGCTAGCAGCGAAACCTTGTGATTTCACAGCGTTAGGAAGCGAAATCTCGTACGATTGGTAAGCTAGCAGAGGCACTTGCTGACACTTGGGGCACTTCGCACAGTAATGACAATTTGCGGCAAATTTACAGCTCTTAGGGACAGGCTAGCAGAGATCCTTGGAAATCAAATGGAGGTGAAACTAGCAGTGAGCATTTGCGCAACCTTGCTCCAGCCGGCAAGCGGCAGGGAGTCGGTCGGAGTGGCGGTCTTCATTTTGGCGGGCTATCAGCGATCATTGAAGTCAAGGGGAACGTGCCAAATGCGAAGAGAGCGCTAGGGACAGCGAGAGAAGAGAGCATCTAAAAATTTGAAATTCCAGGCTTTGTGCACGACCTGAACTGGCCCGAGGAAGAATTTCGCAAGTATCTGACGATCCGTATGAAGAGCCTAACTTCGGACATGGTGGCCAAGGTCGCAAACAGGTCAAAAACTTTCCTTATTTCCGACCAACTAATTATTTCCAGCACGTTCCAATGCTTCGACGGCTGGATGCAGAGGTACAAGAAGTCTACCGACTACATCTTGCCCACTGAGGTGTGCGTGATGATCAACGTCATCTTCTCCAGCAAGACCAGGGCGTTGAGGCTGAAGATGGATACTGAGGTAAATTTCTCTCGCTCTCTCTTTCTCTCTTTCTCTCGATCTCTCTCTCGTTCTCCCTTTCTCTCTTTCTCTCATCTTCCTCCACCTTTTCAGGTCTCCCAAGATGCATTCGCCTCTCTCTCCCTCTCTCTCACTCTCTCTCTCTCTTTCTCTCTCTCTCTCTCTCTCTCTCTCCCTATCTCTCGCTCTCTCTCTCTCTCAGGCTCTATCCCACGTTTTTCAGTACAAAGGCTACCAATCCAAACTCGACGAGACCCTGGACACGATGCTTCACGACATGGAACACAGCCTCCAGGATAAGCTCATCGGCGTGTTGGAGTTCGTGCTCGGGAAGTTGGCCCGATACGATGAGGGAAACCCAATTGGGGCCTTCCTTTCCATTGCGGTAAGTTGGGGAAACTCGGAACTTATTTGATTTTAGCCCAAGCCGACCTCGATCTTCAACAAAATGAAGGGAATGGTCGATCAGGCACAGTCACCGCATCAGGCTGTGGTAGGTTTAGAGAGAGAGAGAGAGGAGAGAGAGAGAGAGAGACGGAGCTGGACATATTTCATTTTCAGAAACAACCCGTCGGCGCGACCCCATCCCAACAATCCGGCCACATCGGCAACAACTACGTGACGTTCATGCGCGGCTGCACTGAGCAGCTACGTCAGATTGTCGTTGATGAAGTTTGGGTCAACCGGGTCTTTGAGGTATTTCTTTTGACGGATATGGGTCACTAAATCGAATTTTTAGCACTGGTACGACAACCAGATGAAGCTGATCAACGAGTGGCTGACGGAGAGACTCCAGCAGAACCTGTCGCCCTACCAGTTCACCTGCTTGTCGTTCATCGTCAAGGTATGGGAGGCAGAGAGAGAGAGAGAGAGAGAGAGAGAGTGAGAGAGAGAGGGAGAGAGATAGATAGAGGGATAGATAAAATCTTTCATTTCCAGAAAGTCTACTCGGACTTCGAACTCCAGGGTATCGAAGAGGAGCGTCTCAACAACAAGTCCCACCAATCCATCGCGCGTCGCATGCAAGTCGAGGTAAAAATACGATTCCGAAAAATTGAGCTTAATACCTGATATTCACGTCGTTTCCAGGAGCTGAAAGTACCGAAATTCTCACATCTTGCCTGCTTTACGTGCAGGCGGAATTAGTCGCAAAACGTAAACATCCATTAATTTTTCGTTATTGGGACACGGAGGGGTTTTTCGGGATTTTGAAGGCCTTAAGACGCACAATGCCCAAATTCATAATGTCGAAATTTATAATGCTGGAATCTCATAATTTAGAAAAGCGGAAAATCCTATCGGAATTTCGGCTGACATCATTTTAGCTTTCGGCATTGTGGTTTTCGCAATTTCGGCATTTCGTATTTTAAGCGTCGGCATTTTGGGTTTCGACATTTTGGCTGTTGGTATTTTTGGTGTCGGTATGGGGCTCGGATTCGTCTATAAAGAGCAGATTTTCACGCTCTTCGGGATTTAGGATTTTCGGATCTTGGGCTTCGGTATTTTTTTAGCATTTCGGGATGCCAAATTCATGTGTCGGCATTTTTGGTGTCGATATTTTGGCTGTCTGCGTTTTTGTCTTCGGAATTCCAAATGTCGGCATCTTCGCTTTCGGCGTTTGGATGCCTGCATTATGACTGGAAATCAGTTCAAAGAACAATTTTGGGGTTTTCGGTGTATTTCGACATTGTTAGGACCTCGGGTTTTCGGTATTTTTTGGGTATTTCGGGATTCCTGTACGGCGTTTTTTTTTTAATTTTGCTGCGTTTCAGGAGACGAACTGCGCCCTACACGACGCCTCGGCGGCCACGCATTCCGCTTCCGGTCTGTCGTTGGGCGGTGCCACCGCTGCCGTGTCGAACATGTCGAACTTGGTGGAGGGATCGGCCGCCCGCGTCTTTTCCCTATTTAAATAGGGCCCGATTTCGACATTTCTGGTCGTCTACTCAACTCCCCGATTCCGATTAAATTTACCCAAAAATTTTATTATTCTAATGAATTCGAAAACGCCCCCAAAAATGTTGCCTAGCGCGAGTGCTTTCAGCCATTGTTTCGCATGCTGCTTCATCCCTTCCCCACTCCTCCCAATTGCCATCGTTGCTCATCACAGCCCCCCAAATTCTATTGCATTCCAATTAGGCCCATTTTCTGGTTGAAATTTGCATATGGAAAAACAAAGGTTAAATTGAGATTGGAACATAGAAAATAAAAAATAGATTTTCTAAATCTTAAATCAAAACCGATTTTTTCAGCTTTGGGAATTATTTTAATTTTTGCTTTGATTTAGCATCGCGAAAAAAGCACCTAAAGTTTCAGCATAAAAATAATCACTAGGATTTTTGCTTGCTAAACTTTCCATTTTTTGAAATATCTGCAAGCAACTTCTGAACGTTTAAATTGTTTTTTTGTTTGCAATTTGCATATGAAAATATTTTACCGTTCATGGATTACTAATAAAGCCCCTTTGTATTTCAAATTTTTCAAGCTGCTAAAAATTTGAAAAATTCGTTGTTTTGGGCCATTTTCCATGCGATTTGCATGCAAAAACCACATTCCTAAACTTGAAACTTTATGCTCCAAATCCGCCCAGTTTTAGTGATGTTTATATGCAATTTGCATCCAGAAAATGGACTTTTTGAAAGGCTAGAAAATCCCCCCAAAAAATAACTCGGTCGCCTGCTTTACCGGTCTCAAAATTCTCCTGGCCCTCTCTAAAAATAGAATATATCAATTAGCGATAATTTTTACAATTTTTTGATGTTTTTAAGCTAATCTTTGTTGTGTTGAACAATTTCCCGCGCTGGCCACTTCCAAAATAACCCTAAAATTCACTTATTAAAATTGTATTCAAAATTTATTTTGCATACCAAACGTAATAATTTGAATAATTTTTTGTGGTTATATCGTTTTTAATGTTTGCCGCTGTGTTTTTCTTATGGTGATCCATTGCCTTTTAATAATACTAATAATATTAATAATATGATTTTTTGGATTGTTTTAATATAAAAAAAAAAAAACACCAACCCTCCCCCTTTTCCCCTTTCTCCCCCCAACCCCCCCCAACCCCAATTCCAACCCTTTTTTTAAACCCCCCCCATTTTTTAACCCCCATTTTTTTCCACCCCCCATTTATAAAAAATTTATAATTTTTCTTATTTTCTAATTTTTCCTTTTTTTTTTTTTTTTTTTCTTTTTTTTTTTTTTTTTTTTTTTTTTTCTTCCCTTTTTTATTTTCCCCTTTTTTTTTTAATTTTTTTTTTTTTTTTTTTTAAATATTTTTTTTTAATTTTTTTTTTTTTTTTTTTTTTTTTTATTTTTAAATTTTTTAAAAAAAAATTTTTTTTTCTTTTTTTTTTTTTTTTTTGGTTTTTTTTTTTATTTAAAATTTTTTAATAAAAAAAATTAATTTTTTTTTTTTTTTTTTCTTTTTTTTTTTTTTATTTAATTTTTTTATTTATATTTTTTTTTTTTTTGTTTTTTTTTTTTTTTTTTCTTTTGGTTGGGGACCATTTAACACCCCGGAAAAAAAAGAAGGGGTCTTTTTTTTGGGACACCCTGTATAGATTTTTCGATATAATTTTGGCAGCGCCGAGATACTGAGATGCGAATAAAAAGATTTTTACCTAAAATGAGAGTTGATCGCTGGGCAGGAAACTACAGAATATAACAAAAATCTACGGTATTTTCCCGGCTTTTATCCGGTCGAATGCAAACTTTTACCAGAGATCGAAACCTATAGGTTCTGTGTACACACCAATTTTCAGAACAAAATGTTGTAAAGCAAAAAAGTTATCCCTTAACCAAGACTGCTTTCGATTTTGTTTTTCACTTTGGGATTTTGATGAAAATCGAGCTCGAACTGTTTAACCAAAAATGGAAAGAGCGCGCTTCTCGACCTGAATATTTTTTGATTACGAAAATATGGTTTAAATCGGCGCTTTCACCCCTTTTTAACATTATAACTGAAAGAGGGTGATCCGAAAATGGCGAACTTCCCGAAATAAAAATAGTATCCGCACATGGAGGCCGAAAAACGAACGAAAGGACGAACTAAAATTTTCAGAAAACCTGAAACCGCGTCAAAGGGATTTGATTTATATTCGGGACCATCTGAAAATGTATTCAACGACCAAAAAAAAACACAAAAAACTTGACGAAAGAAATTTGACGAAAGGCAAGTTTTGTGGCACGCGTTGCGCAGCGCGGGAGCTGATTTTGTACGACATTTCTGCCCTGATTTTGGCGTCAAAATTCACCCATTTTGCCCGGCTGCGGTCGCACACCCATGTGGCGCTGAACATTTGGGCGCGTGAATCGCGAAAAATACGCATCATTTTGTTCAAAAACTCTCGGGCTTTTCCATTCCCGGGGTCCGTTCTGCACCGGAGTTCACAGCAACCGGGCATTCCTGGCCGGAGAGAGAGGTCGGCATTTTTCGTGCGCCTTTCTGCCCACGGCTACTACTGGAACTATGGTGCTGAAAAACACGAGAAACCCACTGGTGCAATTATGGGGGACAATAAGAACAAACTTGAAGCACTTTGCAAGAAGAAGAACTCTGAAGATTACACTATGCTACTGTAACAACGGCAAAAAGTATACAAAAAAATTCTATGAATTACGCAATGGAAGAGCGGATGTGTCCGTTTTAAGGGGTATGGACAGCACGTGTAATTTCCACGCAGTCACACTTTTTAGGGTAATCGACATGGGATGTTTTGATACCTTTAATCCAGGTATGGAGTTTTCATAGAGTTACTGCTCCGCGACACTCGACGTGCTGGCAAGCAGAAGCGTTGCGTTTCGCTGTTTTGACAAGATCTGCGATCCCCCCGATAGCCAAAGGCTCCCAAAGTTTTCGGTATTTTTGTTAATTGTTCGGGATGTTCGAGATTTTGCGACGCCGTTCGATAGAGAGTCGAAAAATATACTACGACTTTTAATTTGAGCCTACAAGAATGTAAAATAAAAAAATTATAGCGAAAAACTTCCGGCTGGGGGGTAAAGTAAACCTTAGCCAATTCACGCCTAAAAATTCCATGATCAAAACTTGTCCGTCCCTTTAACAGTTGGGAACGCATGACCGGCTTGCCGCCGTCAGTCTTGCACAATCAACAGAACAAATCGCAAGAGACCAACGAGAGACGATCTCGGCTCGATTCCGTCTGATTTTCCGGGTTGATGCGGGTCTCTTTAGTGACCAAAGTCCTCAAACGATAGCATCATCGTCTCTCTCGCGCTCTCTCTCTCTCTCTCTCTCTCTCTCTCTCTCTCTCTCTCTGTCTCTCTTTCTTTCTCTTTTCAATCTGCCACTCTCCTCTCAAAATCAACACGACAACGACCCAGCCGGCTTGATGGGGTCGCCATGAGATTATGCAAATTACGAGTACACGAGCGGATGCTTTGAAAAATGTGAGTAGAAAACGAGGGTGCCACATTCCGAAATGCCCCATGCGCCGCCACGTCTGCGACTTTTTGGGCTTGGAGCTAAACTTCTATCTTTACCAATCATGTCAACACGCCTCTAGCTACAGTATATCTTATGATATGCGATTTACCTTCCAATCATTACATCCTTTTGCAAAAGCCAAACTCCCGAAAGCCGAAACCCTGACAAACAAAATGTCGACGCCCCAAAATACCGACAGGAAAATCCCGACTGCAGCCAAAATCCCAACATACTCGCGACGTTAGTTTGAATCGTTAAAGAGCTTCTTTGCATTTCCGGACACCTTGGTTGTCGGGATTTTGCCTGACGGGAGTTTTGGCGATTCTGGGTCGATTTTGGATCGGTCCTAATTTGCTCCTTCCTTTTTCGATTTGACCGACCTCTCCGTTAAAATTTTTTTCCACTCTTGCAGCACCTTCAAACGCCGCACTGCGGGGGTGCGAGGATGGACCCGGAAGTAATTGCCGACTGCTTTTCGCGCTACTCCTCGGTGAGTTGTGGCTTTTTAGCACCTGAAATATCGTGGAAACCTAGTTTTCGGCATTTTCTAGATTTATTCGTATTCTCAAAAAACTTGGCGAGAAGAAGGCATCTACTACAGAGAGAGAGAGAGAGAGAGAGAGAGAGAGAGAGAGGGAGTATAAAAGTTAATGGCAAAGCTTATGCCAAAAGCAAGCAAAATCCGTAAAACCCCCGTTAAACTTAGGCATATGCTTGGGCTTAGGATTAGGCTACGCAAAGGCGTATGCTAGGCCTGGATGTGGACCTGGGCCTAGGCTTAGGATTAGGCTTAGGCTTAAAATGCGTGGTTTATAGTCTTCCGGCTGGATTGGAGATAAAATGAAGTCTTACCGAGCTTAGGATCGGTGCACCCAATAAGGCTGTATTTCCCTTTCCCACCCGGTGCGTGCAAATTTGCATACACCGGCCCCAAGGGGAATTCACACGGCCTCCGCAAAACGACAAATACACCGCTGGAAATGCGTCTCTGATCATTGGGGTTGGGCCTCTCCCAGAGCATGGCAGGGAGGGGGCAGACGGCCAGGGGGCCCAAAAAGGGGCAAGAGAGTGCGAGTGAGAGAAAGAGAGAGAGAGAAAGAAAGAGAGAGAGAGAGAGAGAGAGAGAGAGAGAGAGAGAAGGGGCCCAAAAAGGCCCTGGCATTGAAGCACATAGCCAAAAACCCACACATCCACAAACGCCACATCCGCACCAGCTTTTTGCCGCCGGCTGCAACCGGCCAGGAATAAACCGTTTATTTTTGCAAGCCTGTCGTTTTCTAGGGAATTAAAGATCAGAATAAAATTCTTAACATGTTTTTACGTAAAATTTGTACTTTTCCGGTCTTTGCAATCTTGCCAAAACGCAAAAATGGGTTTCGAAAAGCGCGGAAATTGTTTATTTTTTGCACGACTTTAAGTTTTGTGGGATATTCAAGTTCAGAAGCAATTATTAATGCGTTTTCATGTAACATTTGCGCTCTTTGACTTCCAAATTTTTGCCAAAACGCAACCTTCTAGCGGGCGGAAACGGTTTTCAAGTCCAGTATTTTTATACCATTTTACACCTCTTAGAAAATTCTAACCATACAACTATTTAATAATCTAAAAGAAATTTTCTTGTTCGCTTAAATTCCTAAAACCTTATGAATCCTCGAAAAATGCGATATTTTATCAAAATTGATTTGCGGGTTTAAAAGTCAAAGCTTTGATTTTTTACGTTTACGTGAGGGTTAGGATACCTTAAGAATATTCCGCTGGGTTGCTCCTTCTGCCTGTGCTAGGACGCTGTTCTCTTAAGCTTCTAACTTCCAAAAAACGTTTCAGGACCTCACCTGCCCATCCCGAGGTCTTTTCTCTTTTTTCCCGTTGATCATCATCTGGATTTCATTACCGTTGCAAATGTAAGTTAATAAAAAATTCAGCTGAATCTCTCAAAAGGCCAAATTTTCGTTTTGATTCTTAAAAAAACTTTCAGCACATTTTAAGGAGTTTGGAAAACACTTTCAACCTTCCAAAAAATCCTGATTCCAGAATCCAATACACCCGGAGAGAACCACCAAAGAAGCGTCCGAAACCCACGCTACTTCATAATGCCCGTTTGGTCAGTTTATCGCACACTACGTTTCTTCTTCTGTAGATTACTGTATTGCGTAGAATCGCATATGTCTATTTAGTGGGGCTTCGTGCTGCTCGTCATCTGCGAGGCGTTCGTCCTCTTCTGGTCGACCATCCAGGAGGTCTCCTTCGTTCGCGTAGCCCTCGCCGTCTTCAATTTGGCCACCTATGTGAGTTTGTTTAGCTTCAAATAGTGCTGATTTTTATCTGGACTTCTTGATTTTCCCCTCATGGATTTTGTTTGCACATTAATGAGGGACCAGATCGTGTCTGACACGATCCAGCTATCCTCATAGCCTCATTGTTTTGAGAATGAGTCAGCCAGCTGTGCCGTCTCTCTCTCTCACTCCCTCTCTCTCTCTCTCTTTCTCTCTCTCTCTCTCTCTCTCTCTCTCTCTCTCTCTCTCTCCTTGTTGTTAGTTTACTACGTCTCTGACCCTCCCCCTTCGATGCTCGGGTTGGGCCACTTTGGGCCTGTGAAAACCTCTTCCGAAAATCCGAGCTTTAGCTTGCTTTTTCTCTCGCTCTCTCACTCTATCTCGCTCTTTTTTCTCAATCCTCAGCCCAAATTCGAATTTTTCATGAGTTTTTACAGCTTCCTAAGATTCGTAAAACTTGCCGAAACATTTACTAGCCTTCAATTTTTCTTGTAGCAATTTCTGCAATTTTCTGCTGAGCTTCACGTGAAAGGCCCCCTAAGAGTTTTGCACCCAACGAGACGGCAAACATCGCGGGTGGCCTTTGTGTATTTTTCGTTTTTTTTCTGCTTCCCCATCACCTTTTCAGCGCCGCCGGCCGAGTGGCCGTTTTCGAAACAGAGCAAGCTTTTTCCTACACTACCGAAATTGTTCGAAATTAGTTTCGAAGCCTCCCGGGGAATTTCTGGGAGTTTTATAATTAAGGTTTAACCTGGAAAATGATGATCAAATTAAGTTCAATTTTCAGTTCACTCAGTGTATTTTCCAGATTTCCGGAACCAGCTCTCTATCGCTCCCTCGTTCCCCATCTCACTCTCTCTCCCTCTCTTTCTCACTCTTTCTCTTTTTCTCACCGACTCTCTCTTTCTCTCTCTCTCTCTCTCTCTCTCTCTCTCTCTCTCTCTCTCTCTCTCGCTCTTTCTCTTCTTTCTCCCTCGATCTCGCGCTCTCTGGTTTGCTCTGTCATACTAATGACAACTGTTAGATATCGAAATCGGCGATGCTGATTTCGGAATCTAGCCGGTATGCTCACTCTAAAAACCTGCGCCAACCCTCCTCGATTCCGGCTTTCATATCAGAATTCCGTTATTTCCCTCTTTACATTGTATCCGGCATTCTCTCCGCAATTGAATGGCCCTCGCAGACGTGCTTGGTTGAGCGTTATGCCCCGGAATTTGGCACCAAAAATCACTGGGATCCCAGGGAGAAGAGGCTTTTTCCATGGCTGTCCGTTCCCCGGGTGCACAAATTATCGCCAAGCTTTTTTTGCCTCCCCCTCATTTTTATAGCTTATTTGACTATGGGGGGATGCCATTTTATGACATGGTCCGGCTGGGTGTGCCGGGCTTGATGGACCTGGAATTTTTGAAGTTGGCTTCGAGCTTGCTTGGTTTTATGTGTCTTTTGCTTCATTTTTTGGTCCTATCAGCTTCTTGGGTTTTTGTGTTGCTACCGTTAAACCTATGAAGCTATGAATTTTCAACCCGTCTACTTAGCCTCCTCCCCTCAAAAAATCTAGCAAATCGTACTAGACTTTTAGCTTCCAGAGCCCTTGAAAAATGTCTAAAACGCCAAAGATCGACCGCTTTTCCTAATTAGATCTAGACAATTTTGTTTTCTTTCCACCTAACGTCTTCAAAACCATTTTTCGTGTACTTCGCAGTTGGTGGTCAGTAAATTTCCACTAGTTATGAGGTGTCACTTCGAGTGGCGCGTAACTGTCGAGACCTAGCTGAAGGGAAGGGTCGATTTTGAGACTGTCCTGCTCCTTGAAAGCTGCATCGGTGTTCGTTTTTCTAGCAAAAATTTTGTATAAACTATCGTGATGCCTAACAGCTCATCCTCTTCTGAGGCGACGCTTTTCGGCTTTTCCTTGTTTGCCATACAGATCGGGGGAAAATCCCCACGTCTCTTCAAATAATCAACGAAACAGCAGCAAAATAGCATTTTTCCCGAAGGGAGAGAGAGAGCTAGGGAGCGAGCGAGAGAGAGAGCGAGAGAGCGAGCTAGAGAGTGAGAGAGTAAGAGCGAGAGAAAGAAAGGCAGAGATTGACTAAGCTAAGCTATAGCTCTTACCCAACATTTCTTGACTTCCGGAGATTCACTTAATTTGTAAGGTGGGATCCGATTTCCCCCCAGGGCAACCACCGCAACAAGTACAAAATATAACCCCCCCCGTTTCCCTTATTTTCGGTTCGCAACGCCATTCGTAGCGCGAAATACGAGTTTTAATTGCCTACTAAAAGAGCAAACCCGGCGGGGGAACCGAAAATTCCGGCAGCAACGTTGCGCAATAATGAGAAACTATGCGCATTTTCGTATATAGCTTGGCGGATCTGCGTTCGTGTTCCGTTGGTCCCATTGGTCGGTATTTTTTGCTCAGAAGCTATCCGGTAAATCCGGTTAACCTTGGATTGTGTTGGGTCTGAGCTTCACTGCGCTTTTCCAAAGGCATTTAACGTTTTTCTGAAAAGCGATTTTTTCAAAAAAAAGGCATTTAGAAAATTTTAAATTTCTATTTCTTCCTCATTTTTACTTTTTCGACAGTAGACAGAACGAGGGAAAGAGAGTGCGAGAGAGATAGATAGATAGAGTGAGAGATAACGAAGTTATCGGAGCTATCCAACGGACCACATCAAGAACACCCACTCTGCACCTGGCCATAGTTCCGAATCAGTCCAAGATTAATTACTCTTATGGCTAGTACATTTTGCCATAGTTCAACACCAGTGCCCCCACGCGACATTGTTGCAATCGGGTACATGGTACACGGGTTCTTCGTCTTTCCGAGAGCCTTGGATAAGAATTCCAGCAATGATCCCCACCAGTCAAAATCCGGACAGACGAATGACGACAACCAAAATCCGGACAAGCAAAATTCAGAGAAGCAAAATCACGACAAACAAAATATCCCGCTCCAATTCCTGGCGCTTTTTTTGCAAGCAAGCTCTTTATAAACGGCTATTTTGAATGATGTTATTTTGACTTGTCGGCATTTTTGCTGTCGGCAGTTTGGCTGCCCGTATAGGTTTATCATTGTTACGGTTATCGGTATTTTGGCTTTCGGGGTCTAGAAGGTCGCGATTTTGGTGCTCGAGATTTTGCTGTACGGATTTAAGACTGTCGGGATTTGGCTGTCGGGATTTTGACCGGTCGAAATTTTGTTTGGCGGGTTTTCGACTTGTTGGCATTTTGGCTGGCGGCATTTTGAACTGTGGGGCTTTTAGGCGTCGGGATTTTTGTTCCAGGGATTTTGGCTGTCGGCATTTTGCACGTCAGCATTTTGGCTTTCGGCATTTTAGCTGTTGGCATTTTTACTGTCGGCTTTGTCGTTGGGGCCCCTGTAGTTCAACACCAAAATCCACAGACCACACTTTTGCAATACCGTACGCAGCCCCCTAACCTTTGATTTCCGATTCCGAGTCCATTTGGTTCACCCCTTCGGGCCCGAATGAAGGCAGTAAGTGGCCCAAAAAAAGTGGGGGTGGGAAAGAAGAAGGGCCCAGTGGGGCCTTTCTCTCCCTCCCTCACTCGCCCTGCTTGACTACCTCCTTTTGCTGCTGCTGCGGCTATTCTTTAGGGTTGGTGGCGATCTTGGAGCTGTGGTGTCACTCGGCACAATGTTTTGTACTTGGCGCTACTCTTTGCGAAATCGTGGCACCTCTCGACTTACGCTTTGAAAGGGGAATCGGCTTTTAAACTTTTTTTTGGAAATAAGCAGATTTTTTTTGTTAAATCAAGTACATTTGAATACCGTTTACGAAATTTACACAATTTTAAAGGGACCTGGAAGCTCTTGTTTATTAAAAAACTATTTTGCAGTTTCAAGCATTTCAGCTATTTTTTATGGCTTTTTTAATAGTTCCGGTTCTAAACTCTGTGAGATTTTCTATGTGTATAATTTTTGAGGGTCAGGTTGAAATGGCACAAAAAGAGTTACATAAAACAAAACGCCTTTTTAACCTTGTAAGAACTTAGCTTTATTAATTTTTATTTTTCTAAAGCCTTTGAATTTTTTGAAGGAAATTCACTTCCGGGCTTTGGATGTTTTAGTGGTGCCGCTTCAATTTCCGAATCCAACCAGACGCCGTCTGGTCGAAACGCACCCACACACGCAAAAAAGAACGGCAAAGTTCGGTGGGGGCCAAAAAAAGACCGGCATCAAAGTTCTCGCTTCCCCCTTTTTGGTCGGCTGATTCAGCTTTTCCTGGGCCCTTTCTGTGGCTATCTCTCTCTTTCGCTCTCTCTCTCTCTCTCTCTCTCTCTCTCTCTCTCTCTCTCTCTCGTTCCCTCTCTCTCTCTCGTTCTCTCTCTCTTCCCCTCTCTCTCTCTCTCTCTCTCTCTCTCTCTCTATCTCTCTCTCCCTCCCTCTCTCTTCCATCAAACCGGGAGCACAACACCGGCAATAATACATTGCTTACCGAGATTTTGGCATCTGTCCAATTGCATAATTATAGTGTAGAAATTAGGGCCAGAATCTTTGCTGCTGGAATCTTGACAATGCTGGCTTTTGGTTCTTTGGTATTAGCGGGGAGATCAGCTGTATTTTAGCATCCATTTTTCCAGTTTAATTGGAGGCAGTGTTTGTAGACGGTTTTTACTTTTACTAGTCGCAAAAATGTCATAAACTTTTATTAAAACAGCCAAAATGACAAAATGGCCATTCTTCGACCTAAATATCAAAATTTCGATTTTTTTCAAAGTGTTTTTTTGAGTTTTTTTTATTTCTAGATTTAAACCAAAAAATCCGGTCCCCCCCCCCGATAATGCAAAAGCGCCGTTAATGTCCTATAATATATTTTATGTTATGTTACGATTTTTACTTTTTAGATAAATTGGTTGGTAAAACACAAATAGAAATTTACATTTTCGCAATTTTCTTTCTTCAACTTTTTCGTGCTTTACATTCAAGCCATTGAAACCCCTGAAGCCATGCTACAATCCCCGAATCGGAACAATTTTTGCCGGCTTCCCGGGCGACCCGTTTTTTACCCGAATTAATTGGCCAAGGGCTTGAGATCTATATTCGTAATCTGCCCTCAAAAATATTATAATCCCCCGCAATGAAGCCCTATGCCCGATTCTTCGCTACTTTCCGAGTTGCTCTGCCCACATGGCCCTGATCTACCCCCTGGAAAAAAAAAGAAAATGAAGACCGGGAGAAATCGGGGCCGTCCTTCAGAATCTCTGCTAGCTGATAGCAGCTGGAAGCGGCTTTTGGAGGTTATCACCTTTTCACGCCCTGTTTTTCCAAGCACGAACCACAAGGAGATTTTGCAGATTAAGATTTACTTTTCATTTCGATTTTTTCCATATATCTCTCCCTCTCTCTCTCTCTCTCTCTCTCTCTCTCTCTCTACCTCGTTTCCTCGATCACCCTCGCTCTCACTATCTCACTCACCATGGCTCCCACTTTCTCACTCACCCTGGCTCTCACTCGCTCGCTTTCTCTAACTCACTCAATTACTCACTCTCGCTCTGTCTCATTCTCTCTCTGTCTCTCTCTGTCTCTCGCTCTCTCCCTCTCGCTCGCACTCTCCCTCTCTCTCTTTCTCTCTCTCTCTCTCTCTCTCTCTCTCTCTCTCTCGGACTCGCGCTTGCCGTGTCAAACGTTTTGATCACAAAAACGGTGGCTCCGGAATTCCAGTTATCAGAGTAGAGTTAGTAGATTTACTTATCCCAATCTAAGGAACCATAGATCAGACCTAACCCCAATCGCATAGAGGATCGTTTCGTTGGTTTTTCGCGCCTAGTAGTAGCCGGAGGGCAGGTTTTAGCTGATCCCGGGGGTCAGACCACCCGCCCGACCCTTCAAATTGTGCCCTCTCCCGATGTCCGTATCCCCGTCCCGACTCGCCCCACACCTGGACGACCTCCCCATCACAAATACACACCCCTCCCCACATCTACATCGCTTCTGGCCCCTGGCTATGATCAATTGTTAGTTACTGTTCTTTTCGGCTTAATCTCCGATACGTACACTATTGTGTACAACGAGATTAACATATTTTTGGAAATGGTTCGGTTAGCAGAAGCTTGCTTCTCGCCAAACAGCGTCGTCCCGGCATTGCACATGCCGTCGCAATCGGCGCACACCCCCACAGGGGGGTGAACAATGCGTTTAAAATATGCTCGGAATTATTTCCGGTTTGTGCGTCAGCCCCATAAACAGATAGATTCTCCCGGGTTTAATGAAGCCTCTATAAAATTTCAGTACTTTCAATTTGACTTTCCATTCTGACCGGTTGTTTAACCTCGCCTTATCATCTATGCATTTAGTGTATTAAATTAGATATTTTACTGTGCTAATATGACGTATATTTAGACCGTCAGCGCCTTTGCGTACCGCCAGTTCTACCGTCGCGGTTTCGTCTACAATCCGGCCCTATGCGTGACGTTTGTCCTCCTATCCGCTACACAACTCATTGACATCATCGTCCTTGTGAGTTTCTCATGTTTTTTATTTCTCGGTCGTTCGAATTCTAATTTTTTTAAATGGTTTTTCAGCCGTCATTTTCCCTGTTGCCTCAGTCTCCCTCATTCCTTGACTCGGAACCCGTAACTCGATTTTCAAGAATTTGGCGGGGTTTTGCAATATCGAATTGAAATCTTGTTCGTTAAAAACATTTGAAGACTAGGACGCGTTTATTCAAAGTTTTTATTAAATGATAGAAGCGTCTATTAGAGACGCCCCCTTGCCCTCTTTGATGCACGGATTTGGTGGGTTCACATGGGTGCGGGAAGGGCAGATGTCAAAAAGAGTGGTATTTCTAAAAATCTGTATCAGGTTTTATCCGTTTTACAATACGCTTTTTTACAAAATGCTTACCTTACCTTTTTGATCCCGAAAAATTTAGCCAAGCCTCAACCGTCTAAGCATTTTGCTACAGTCAGTTCTTAACGAAGGAGCATATTAAGGCGAAATGGCTTGAGAATAACTAACGGTAACTAAAACCTAAGTCAATAAATTGTTAATTCTTGAAATTAGGTTGACTAGGATTTTGAAAACCCTACTTACTACCTATTTCCCACGCGCCATTTTCCGTTCCGGGTTTCCCTATCTTTTCCTGACCTTTGCCACCCGATTTGGCAACATTTTTTCCGTGTAATTTTTTGCGGTTTTCCCCGTTCCATTCGCATTGACGGTGCGCAAGCAATGCGATAAAAAGGAAATAAAAATGAACACACTTCTCCACGCAGCCGTCCATTTTGTGCAATTTTCAATGCCCTGAAAATAGCACCACAAATCTTTCCCTCCCCCTTTTTCAGTCTCGGCTCATTAATTCCGGGATTGTGTTTCCGTCTTTTTCCACTATACATCTGGATCAGGTCAATGAGGGTAAAAAAGTGTGAGAATGGTGGGGGAAAATATTTTTCTGATGGGTTGGGATAAGCTGGGACGGAGCGGGTGAAGCCGAATAAATTGAAAAATCGAGATTGCTGCAGCGGATCCAATTTTCTTACTGTAGCTTTGGGTTATACAAACTCGAACGGCCAAAATCGGAACGGAATCGATCGGAATTTACAATGTCGATGATCAAAAATGTCAAAATTTCATAATGTCGGCGATTATTGTAGTTGAAGTCTTAATAATTTTTAAAGAGATTACTGAAGCGGGTAAATAGATTTTTTGCATGTTCAAAACTTTCGATAATTTTAAAATTGGTTTAATGATGTCCAAGAATCTATTAAAGATTAGAGTTCTTGTAGTCCTAAAAAACCATATTTAAATCCTACGTTGTGAGACTAAAACTCCATTTTTTGGCAGAACTGTTGCTAAATTCAAATTTACGATGATTAAACGGTACCTTTTTGTTTTTTCACACCTAAATAATGATAATCCCTTAAAACACCTCGTTTCAGCTCTTCGAACGCCCGATATATGAGCAAAATCTGCCGCTGCAAGCCCTCTCGGTGATGGCAGAAACGGCTCTGCTGTCAATCAGCGATCGCTCAGAAAAGGTCAAGGATGTACTCGTAAGTTGTTTTCGGATTATAATACCATTTTTAAGTAATTTTTTTGAAAAATTTTTGTTTTAGAAAGCCTCACCCGAAGAGCATGCGGGCTTCATGTCAAAATTGTTCATGCAATGGGTCACTCCGCTTGGTAAGTCTTTCCCAGTTTATTTTAAGAGCTCCGGAAATCTAAAAACCGATCCTTTCCAACGGCTAGGACTCGGCAACTACTGGCTACGCCAAAAACGCTTTCCATTTGCTCCAAATTGTGTGTTACTAAGGTGTTGTTGTTACTAGATGTGTTGTGTGTCGAGACCTAGCCGTTAGAAGGGGTCGATTCTCGGGGTTTCTAGTCTCCTCTAAATGTGTTTTCCATCAGCTAGTTTACTCTCGATCTCCCATGATTCTCTCTCATCTCTCTCTCTCTCTCTCTTTCTCTCTCTCTCGCTTTCTCTGGCTCTCAACCCGTATTCTTTCCAGTCAGTGTCGGCTCGAAGAAAGCGCTGGAAACCGAAGATCTCTACCCGATTCATAGCGAGACCAAATGTGAGAAGCTGCTCCCGAGGTGGGAGGAGCACTGGGCCAAGCGGCAATATGGTAGTTAACAAAATTCTGATGCATAATTTCGAGGTTTCAGAGGCTGCTGAAAAGGGGAAAACACCCTCCCTCGCATTTGCGTTGTTTGGAATGTACCGGACAAAGTGGATTGCGATGATGAGCCTACGATTAATCGCTGATTTTCTGAACTTCCTGAACCCGATACTGTTAAAGTGAGTGAGAGGCGACAGCGAGAGAGAGAGAAAGAGCGGGAGTGAGAAAATTAAACTTTTCAGATACCTCCTCGACTTCATCTCCGACCCAGAAGCCCCGTTTTCGCTAGGAATCGGCATAGCCCTTTGCATGTTTATGGTCTCAGAAGTGCGATCGTTAATTATGAATCAAGTAAGTTGGCTTAATGTGAGGAGAGAGACAGAGAGCGAGAGAGAGCGGAGAGAGAGAGAAAATGAGAGAGAGATAGAGAGAGACCAGAGAGAGATAGAGAGCAAGCGAGGGTGAGAGAGAATGAGAGAGACAGAGAAAAACCCTGACTTTCAGTTCATCTACCGGGTAATCGTCTACTCCGTCAAGTTGCAGAACATGCTGGTGAACTCGGTGTTTAGAAAAGTAAGCGTTTGATGGATTATTGAGCAACTTAATTTCTGAAGTACTTGTATGATTCAGAAGTCACGGTATGTTTTAGACATTACGCCTCTCCCCAATGGCCAGAAGCACTCGAACCGTCGGCGAAATCGTAAATTTCATGGCGATCGATGTGGAGAAGATGATCCAAGTGCTGCCTTTTATCCACAATATCTGGTCAACGCCACTACAGGTAGGTAAAGCACAATAACTCTTTCTCTCTCTCTCTCTCTCTCTCTCTCTCTCTCACTCTCCGTGTGTGCTACGCAATTCGATGTCCGAGTTTTAGATAACCATCGCAATGGTGCTGCTCTGGTTCGTGCTGGGCCCTCCGGCAATTGGTGGCATTCTGATTATGGTGGGTGGAGAAAGCACTTGCGGTTGACTTCAAGCCTCCTTTAAAATTTAAAGCCAGACTAGTAGTGATAATTTTAAATGCTTTGGGAGGGCTAGCAGAGACCATTAGGGACGTCAAGCCGCCGATTTATTTACTTAAAGTGCTCTGACATCCATTTTACAAACTGGGCAAACTAGCAGAGATTATGTGGATAGTTTAAGGCCCAATCGCCGTGGTAACTTGTCTTTTTCAGCTCTGCTTCTTCCCTCTGAACTACTACAGCTCACGGTACCAGAAGCGCTGCCAGATCGCGCAGATGAAAGTGAAAGACACCCGGGTGAAGATGTGCAATGAGGTGCGTCGCGTAGCGGCAATTTGAATTATGTGTGCCTAGGTCCTCTCCGGCATCAAGCTAATCAAGCTATACGCTTGGGAGGAGGCATTCGAAGCGAAAATCATCGGGATGAGGGTAGAGGAAGTGAAACATCTACGAAAAGCTGCACTTGTTGGCCGAGCCGTTGATGCAGCAAACGCGGCGGCCCCGTTTTTGGTGAGGGAATATGCTAGTTAATTTGCTGTCACTAATTTAATACTACTTGTCGAAAGTTCCATGCCGGATTCCCGAATCCGCATGGCCCTTTCGAGGGAAATGCCCAGGCGGGGGTGGTCCCGCAACTCCTGCGGCCCCCTATACCGTAGGGCGGGCCCAGGGGAGTGGGCCTCTGAGGAAACCAGCTCTGATTATTGGCGATTTCCCTCTGGGAGGGAATCCATGATACTTCGGGCGGGATTCATTCCCAAAGGGAATACCCGAACGCCCAGCAGTCCCACGCCCAGCATTGTGATCCACCAACGTTGCCCCTGATTAGGGGAGGTTTTGGGAGGTTCTCACTATGGGGAATGTACTGAGCCTTTCCCTCGTCCTTGGCCCATGCTGAGAGACGGCAACGGTCCCCGAAAGGGGACGGTGCATTCCCGCATCTCACTTCTTCTACTATTGCTCTAGGTGTATTTGTGGTTCTCTAATAACCTCTTTTATCTTTTCCTATTCAATACTGCATTACATTCATATGCATTAAACCTTGACCAAAATCCACTGAACGACCGACTCTCTATACTATACACACGGCGCCTTTGGTATTTTCCTACTCGTAAGGCAGATGGTGGCAACCTTGGATATATTGAGTTTACCCGAGGTGCTCTTTTCCCAGGGCATCTCGCCTTTCGACATGGTGCGTCTCGGGTTACGGCCTGTGTCTGTCTTTTATTGTTTTCCTTTTCCCTAGTTTTTATTGAACTCCTTATACGGTGTCTTCTCTTTTTTGTGTTTTCGCGTGCGGCGGTGTTCTAGGCACCGTCGC
The DNA here is from genome assembly GCA_958295435.1 of Mesorhabditis spiculigera. Taxonomy (NCBI): domain Eukaryota; kingdom Metazoa; phylum Nematoda; class Chromadorea; order Rhabditida; family Rhabditidae; genus Mesorhabditis; species Mesorhabditis spiculigera. The sequence goes on along the minus strand of CATQJA010002710.1, from coordinate 440,891 downwards.
CGGGCGGAGTTTCTCTGATGCACGACGAGAATTCTCCACGGTTTGCCTAGCCTGACCAGCCGGTCATTGGGCGAAAATTGCGGATGGTCGCGAACTCACGCAACGGCTTGCCACGGGGCCAGCCCCAATGTCGCGTCCCTCACGTTGGCTTCGGCCTTCACCCCTAAGCCTGACTTTACGGGATGGGTGTCCGCAGGGGTTTGCACGCCGGTCGGAATGGACCTCTTGCAGATAATCCCCTAGTGTAGGATTTATCCTCACGACGCGGCCCCGGCTTACTGGAAGTGGGCACCGTAAATCATCGGAAGGGGAGGGCGTTGATTTGTCAAAGGTACGCGAAGCCTAAAAGCCCAGTCACAAGCCCAGAACAGCCGCCTGATCAGCGGTGTGGTTAGAAAGAATTAAGATCGGTGTTCGCATCGTTTTCCTTTTGCGGCACTCGTTGCCTGATCAAAACCATGCCCAGCTCACGATTTGAAAGCCCATACTCGCCCCGCGAAGGTGGGAAAGCCCAGAATCCCCTTGAAAAAGGTGGTTGCGATGGCCACACATCTTGGGACGAATGGACAGCGGGGCGGATGGTTCTCAACACCGGTCAAGTTCTACAATGATCAACATCGATGTGACGACGGAGATGTGGCTCCAGTTTCCAGATGACAAAACGGTATTGATTTTTGGCGCTAGCTACGCCAAAAATCCCATTTCGCTTTCTCTTTCCCTTTTCGAATAAGTCCAGCAATGCTCAGCACCTTTTTTACGTCCAGCAAAGTGTAAAGCAAGCGTATTTCCGCTTGTCTTTATTCTTTTTATGCCCAGCAAGGAAAGAAAAGCGTTTTCGCGTTTTTCTACCCTTTTTTTAATGCCCAGCCATGCTTTTTGTTGAAAGTTAGTACCGGCATTGCGTTTCGTACGCGCTGATCTTGGGAAAACTTGAAACTAAAGTTTTTCGTTGCATTTACAACGAAATAAACGCCCAGTTCCTGCTTGCAACGAAGAAGATGGCGGCGAACGGCGTGAAACGAGCTCAAGTCAATGGATGCAAGCCACATGGTCGCAGGATGTGCCCGATTGCGCGCGGATGCTTGCGTTTGTGTCGATATGGGCGCTCAAAGATGATGAAGCTTGCTCCTTCGATGATGAAAGTTTGGTAAACACGCCCAGTTCGCGCTTTTCGTTTGCTTTTAGCGTTTATGTCATTCATTTGACGCGCTGAAGCGAATTTATACGAATTTGCGATGCAGGGACGCCCAGTTTCCTTTTTATGACCAGCAGGATTTTTTAGATGCAACTTCGATTGTAATGTGAAATTTCTTCACCTCTTACTGATTGTTGTTCTCCCTCTTTCAAAGAGGAGCATCTAAATCCTTTTTAGACGCCCAATTTATTCATTTCAGGAGTCTAGTGCGGTCGCGTGTCCTTTGCCGCGCACCCGTGATGATCGAAATGAAGAAGTCCAGCGGCTCGGTCCGGTGCAATCGGGGAAAGCAACCCGCGAATCGAAGATGAACGTCTTTCGTGTCGGCTTCTTCGAAGCTCGTCAAATTTGGCAGCCTCTGATTGCACGGATCGAGGTAAACGTCCAGGCGTTTTGTTGCTTCTGCAACATTTCGCAAAGCCCAGCCAAATTGCGCTAGTAATAGCCAATTTAAAGTCCAGCTAGGTATAATTTAGCAACGGCATGTGCGTGGATAGCTTTATCCGCCCTCGTTGCTATTTTACCCCAAAAGTCCAGCAACAGGACATCGAAATTTTCGATATTCCTGGTTTTTTAGGCCCAGTTGCGAAGTGAAGTGGAAGCGTTGAAGCATAACGATGCAGCAGTACGCAAGTCGAATGCTGCAGCGAGCGCCCTTCCTTCGTCGAAGCCCAGTTCCGTTCGCGCCGCTCATTTGGGCGCGTGGAACGAAGTATTTGTTTTTGTTTATCGCGAATGTATCTTTCTCGCGCTCTAAACAAAACAAATAAAACAATGCATTATTGCATTGTTGCCCAGCTTTTTTTAAGTTGAGGCAAAAGCCCAGTGGCAAATTATTTGCCGAGGTCCAGCACAGGTTATCGATGCGCCCGCCCGCCCGTGCCACGCCGATTGCAACCAGCCCGCCGATCGTGAATCAAGCCGTGTTGATGTGAAGCGCCTCGATGTTTCAAGTCGCAGCCGCCCATAAGCAGCAACAATGGTTCAAGGACAAGAAGCGGATAGTGGATGAAGCGAACGTGGAAGGCGGCGGGCGCTGATAGTCGGTATACCTTCGAAGCCCAGTAGCATTTGCAATAGCCTTTCTTTGCGGGCTTGTCTCGTAGAGTTTGTGCTATGTCGCATTTGCTTTTTACGCCCAGAGAATGGAATTATCTTCTATTCAACAAAGTTTTTTAGTTGCGCGCTATTAGGCCCAACTAAAAACTTTGATGTCCAGCTCGCAACGGCAAAGCTTTTCCGCCCGCATATTCTATGCGTAAGGTTGACAGCTTTGCGGCGTGAAGTTTACTTTACGCCTAATACGTGTTGCACAAAGCCCAGCCTTATCTATGTCCAGCACAAATAGGAGTTTAGGTCCGCGGTTACTGAAAGTGAAGTCGGTTGCTGAAGTTTACTTCGGTACGGCGTAGCTAATTCAGTAACACTGCGGCTTATTTCTCTTTATTTGCACATCTACGGATGTAAAAGCCCAGCGATTTAAGAATGTTTTAGGCTGCGAAGACAAGGATGCTTGATGGCCTTCAGTTGGAAGCGTGCTTTCGCTGCAGCGCCCAGATTTCAATCATGTCTGCAACCTCGACATTTCTTTTTTCTTTGCATAATTGATGCACAATGTCCAGCGTCGGACATCAGTGTCCGACTTTACGTCCAGGTTTTCCGAAAGCACTCGTTGTCGCCGTTGTTGGAGGCCGGAGGGCTGCTAACAGCAGTGTAAGGCAAATGAGGCTGGCCTTTGCAGGAGCGCCGCCTTTACTCGGCGAGTGTACGACCAGTCCTGCTGAGCCAGTTCACCTGGCTCAGACGCCCAGCTTCTCTGCCATGCTATTGGCGAATGTCCAGCCCTGGCTGTCGGTCTCCGCCGCCTAGTCAGTGTGTGCCTCGAGCACCGGAAGCCCAGTTCTGCCTTAACACTCGATGTTTAGCTTTGCTCGTATGACACCGCGAGCAAGCGTAGAGCATTCGAGTTAAGCCCAGGGTGTCATATCTCCATACGCCGGCGGCCAACACTACTTCGCCGCCCCTCAACGTTGACTACTTCACTCTTGTTGCCGGTGACAGCGTGCAAGGACAGTGTCAAGCGATCGCGAAGAGAGGTTCTATGGCGAGTTGGTCGCAGGATGGGAGAACAAAGGAGGTTAGTTGTGCTTTCATTTGTCGCGCGCAGTCCTTGACTGCGTACTCGTCACTTGAACATGCGCGCTGCTTCCTAAGCCCAGTTGTTGAAAGCCCAGCTTTGGCGCCATCATTGGCGTCAAAAATTTTTTCAAAGTCCAGCAAAATTCTCGCGCCTTGCCCAGCAAGGACCGATGTTTCGGTAGCAGCTTTGCTGTGCGTGGAGAACGAGGTTTCAAAAACGCCCAACAAGGTTAGTAACCGCGTCTCCGCGGTGAACGCTGAGGTTTTACAATTGCCCAGCCCATTTTGGCGCCAGCACTTGGCGTCAAAAATTTTTGAGAAAAATACACAGCAAGTTCTCGCTGCCTTGCCAAGCAAGAGCCGATGTACTTCGGTTGCAACTTTGTTGTGCGGCGGAAATGATGAAAAAAATACACAGCGCAGGGTTGTAGAATCGTTCTCTACCCTGTACGGTCTCGCAAGAAGGGGTAACTCCCAACTACCGAGCCGTGTGATGCCCAGCCAGGCTTCGTATAGCCTGCCTCGTCTGCTGCTGCTGCCCAGTCAAGTTCAAGCTCTGCGATGTGGCTTCACCAAGTACAAGACAACACCCGCTCAAGGCCCGACAAGTCAAGCAAGACGTGCCGCCGCCCCTAGCCCAAGTCAAATCAAGCAAGCTCCGGTGCCAAGCTCTACACGCAGCCAAGCAGTCAAGTCCAATCAAGCGCAGCAAGCAAATGAGACAAGTACGTCCCCCAGGTGACCCGGCAGAGGTACGGGCCTCTTAGCGCCGGTCACCTCCCCCTGTCTCCTTTTTATCATGTATCAAGTCCCGTGAGGCCCCACCCTATACTAATTTGGCCCCACCCGTCCCACCCTTTTTTATGGACCACATTTTCTCCTCCTGCTCTATCTCTTGTACCTTTTCTCAACCATTTGCGGAGGTGAACCCAGTTGTCTTTGGTCCATCACAAAAGCCCAGTTTGTCCAAAGACCAGCACCCCTCCCGACGCTGGCCGTCGAGGCCCCCAGGGCCTTCTTGCGAGCCGTTAACCACTACTGTATCCCTTCCATGCCCAAATTGGCACCAGGCCCGATGATACAATAATGCATCACCTGGTGGGGGCACTCCGCGGACCGTACATTGGCAGCCAGGCCGGAGGGTTCGACTCATACCTCCACTGGTAGGGCCTCGCCCGCCTTGCCCTTGTGTCGGCCGGGAGTGTCGAAAGTTCCATGCCGGATTCCCGAATCCGCATGGCCCTTTCGAGGGAAATGCCCAGGCGGGGGTGGTCCCGCAACGCTCTCCCTGCGCGCCCCCTATACCGTAGGGCGGCGCCCAGGGGAGTGGGCTCTCTCGAGGAAACCAGCTCTCGATTATTGGCGATTTCCCTCTGGGAGGGAGATCCATGATACTTCGGGCGGGATTCATTCCCAAAGGGAATACCCGAACGCCCAGCAGTCCCACGCCCAGCATATGTGATCCACCAACGTTGCCCCCCTGATTAGGGGAGGTTTTGGGAGGTTCCTCACTTAGTGGGGAATGTACTGAGCCTTTCCCTCGTCGCTTGGCCCATGGCTGAGAGACGGCAACGGTCCCCGAAAGGGGACGGTGCATTCCCCGCATCTCACTCTCTTTTCTTACTATTGCTCTAGGTGTATTTGTGGTTCTCTAATAAACCTCTTTTATCTTTATCCTATTCAATAACTGCATTACATTCATATGCATTAAACCTTGACCAAAATCCACTGAACGACCGACTCTCTATACTATACACACGGCGCGCTTTGGTATTTTCCTACTCGTAAGGCAGATGGTGGCAACCTTGGATATATTGAGTTTACCACGAGGTGCTCTTTATCCCAGGGGCATCTCGCCTTTCGACACTACTTTCTCGGGTTTAACTAATTACGCTATATTATGATGCCTAACAGAATTTACTCTGTAGCCTAATTTTGGAAACTCAATTTCCTGGTTTGAAGAGAGTAAAAGGTACCCTCACGATAAATCTAAGAATATATTTTCCATGTCTATAAATTTCCTCATGAATTTTTAGCGGTTTTAACCAATTACGCCATGTAATCCCATTTTTAGGTGGCCGTCGTATCGTTCGGAACTTACGTCCTCTGGTCTGAAGAGAACATTTTGACACCACAGAAGGTAACTAGAATCTCTCTCTCTCTCTCTCTCTCTCTCTCTCGCTCTCTTTCACTTTAACTCCTTCTTTCCAGGCCTTCGTCTCCCTAGCCATTTTCAACCAAATCCGGCAACCCATGAGGATTATGGCCCAGTTCATCAACAACCTCGTCCAGGTCAGTTTTTTCGCAAAATCCAAGAGTTTCCCATCTAGGCCTCTGTCTCCGAAAAACGGCTTCGAATCTTCCTGAACGCCGAGGAGATGCGCAAGCACAAGTGGACCAGCAGCGAGCCGAACTTTGCGATCCAGATGGAGCAGGTATGTCGGGGATCCTACAACGAAATCAAATCCTCTTTTTCCAGGTCTCGATGAACTGGCGAGGCCCCGACTTCAGCGCGGATCTGCACAACATTGACCTGGAGATCCCAGTAGGGTCGATGACCACCGTAGTTGGGCAAGTCGGAAGCGGGAAGAGCAGTTTGATAGCGGCAGTGTTGGGTGAGAATTTTGAAAAAAGGGCTAGTATTTAATATACAAAGATATTATACAAGGCTCTACCTATGGGAGCAACAAGACGTGCAAAATTATGATTTAGGCGAGATGAACGTCTTGGGCGGGTCGGTGAAGCTGACCGGCCGCATCGCATATGTCCCTCAGCAACCGTGGCTCCAAAATGTCAGCATGCGCGAGAATATCGTCTATGGGCGCAAATTTGACGTGTTCTTCTACAAGAAGGTGGGTAGGCCTAACGCACCGCTTCCGCGACACGTCCAGAATTCGTGTTCCGTTTCTGGCTGAATTTCAAAGGGACAGTGCCACCAAGAAAGCGCAAAATCTTTTGGTTATTCTATGAACTGCTTCAGATCGTTGACGCTTGCGAGTTGCAGCCGGACTTCTCCATTTTCCCGCAGGGTGATCTGACCGAAGTTGGAGAAAATGTAGGCTTAGAAGCTCTCTCTCTTTCTCTCTCTCTCGCTCTCTCTCACTCTCTCCCTCTCTCACTCCCTCTCTCCCACTCCACCTCTTTCTCTACACTCTGCCTTTCAGGGTGTCACCCTCTCTGGAGGTCAGAAAGCCCGCCTCGGATTGGCCAGAGCCCTGTATCAAGAAGCCGACATCTACCTCCTTGATGATGTTCTCTCTGCTGTAGATGCTCACGTCGGAACGAACGTCTTCGAGAAGGTAAGTAGCGATACGCATTTGAAGATTCCTTTCGCGTTTAGGTCATCAGCCGCCGAGGTTTGCTAGCAGGGAAAACTCGAATTCTGGTCACTCACGGGCTTCAGTACACCCAAGAAGCCGATAATATTGCGGTGATGAAAGGTGAGAGAGAGAGAGAGAGCGAGTGAGAGGGACACAAAGAGAGAGAGAGAGAGAGGAGAGAGACAGAGAGAGAGTAGGCGATCCATCTGAACGTTTCCAGGTGGCCGTATCATCCAACAAGGCACCTATTCCGAGTTAAAATCTGTTGACGGCACTTTCAACGAGCTTCTCCAAGAATACCACAAGGCCCAGAAGCAGCTCGACGAGGAGAAGGTGGACAGCGAGACTGGTAAGGAATTATTTCTCTCTTTCTATCGCTCTCTTTCTCTCTCGCCTTCTCTCTGTCTCTATCCCTCTCCCTTTCAGGCTCTGACCCTGACGACACTTCCCCAGCTACCATCCCCGGAAAACGCCGAACCCGCCTCAGCTCGTCGGTCTCTGAAAAAGCGAAAAGCGGCAAGAAGATCAACTTTGTCGAGCCGAAAATGAACAAACCAGAGCACATTGCGACCGGCAGGGTAGGCTGAACTTCTTGAATATGATGGAACACGTTTTTAGGTAGATAAATCCGTGTACTGGATGTTCTTGAAGGCCGCCACGCTCAAGCTTTCATTGTCATTTATCGGATTCCTGTTGATGCACTACGTCTTGTTGTCGGCGAGGTCGATTTGGTTGTCGAAGGTGAGGAGGGAGAGATTGAGAGAGAGGGGGGATAGAGAGGGGAGAAATCTAGGGAGGAAGCGAGGGCGAGAGAGCAAGAGATCGAGAGAGAGCGAGAGCGGGATAGAGAGAGTCAGAGCAAGTGAGAGAGTGTGTGAGAGAGAGAAAAAGAGAAAAAAAAAGAGAGAGACTTTACAATTTCTTTTTAGTGGTCCGATGCTGAAGCCAGCGTGGCTAGAAACACTACGATGTCGGTCTACGAACGACTTGGTGTATACACACTTTTGGGAGCTTTGGAAGGTACGAAACCTTAGAAATTAAAGATTTTAAAAAGTTTAAACGAGAATCTCGTGTTATATTTTTTAATTTAAATTTTACCTAATTCCTAATTTCGCTTGACATTTTTTCAAGACAATTTTTGGAATTATTTAGTCGTTGCCATCATCCTCGCCCTCACCTTCCAAGTGATGGCCATGCAAGCAGCGTGTATTCGACTCCACCAGCCTCTCTTGCACAGTATTCTCAGGTACGGTATCGCTGTCACGGTCCCTTTAACGGGACTAGAAAGCGCGGGAATCGACCCATTCTAACGACTAGGTCTCGACAGATACGAGTCATGCTAAAAGGGTTTACGATAATGCCGAAAATCAGAATTTCGGAAATCGGAGTGTTGAAAGCCGGAGTGTCGGTGTTCTTACTGTCGAAATGTCGATATTTTGGCGTTTTAGCATGGTAAAATTTATGCATTTTCGCCCAGCACTCTTGTCTTGGCTGGCGTTCTTTATCGCAAAATTGATACGCTTTTTGCATGTAATTTGATGTATCGTGTAGTTGTCGAGGCCTAGGCACTCCAGGGGTCGAAATGTGCGCCTTCTCGGCTCCTTAGTGCAATTCTTAACGACCTAAAGTTGTCGCACTCCCTCTAAAACCCTCATTTCCAGATCCCCAATGCAATTCTTCGACACGACCCCGATCGGCCGGATCCTTACCCGGTTGAGTCGGGATCTCGAGGTTGTAGATGCTCAACTCCCACAAAATCTTCGCCAATTCTCGCAGTGTACGTTACAGGTAATCGAAAAATCCTTAGAAAATACCATATCATAATTTTCAGGTGCTCATGATCCTTTGCCTGATCTCATACTCCACGCCGGTGTTTATTCTCGCTATCATCCCGCTCACGTTCTTCTACTTTTTGATATTGGTAGGTTTAGAGAGAGAGTGGGAGAGAGAGAGAGAGAGAGAGAGAGAGAGATGAGTGAGCGAGAGAAAGCGGTAGGTATTCTAATTTTTTCAGCGCTACTTTGTCCCCACCGCTCGTCAACTGAAAAGATTAGAAAGTGTCAAAAGAGCTCCAATCTTGTCCACCTTCGCTGAGACAATCGTCGGCGCGACCTCAATTCGAGCTTATGGCAAGGTGAGAGAGAGCGAAAGAGTGAGAGAGAAAGCGAGAGAGAGAGAGAGAGAGAGAGAGAGAGAGAGAGAGAGGAGCGAAAGAGTACTTCTAGGTCGATGACACTTGCAACTCCTTTGGATACATCGTCGACAAGAATATTCAATGCCGACACCTTACTATGGCCACGAATCGATGGCTAGGAATACGGTAAGTGTCTCTCTCACTCTCTCCCTCACTCCTTTTCTCTCCTTTTCGCATTCTCTCGCTCTCTTTCTCTCACGCTCTCTCATGTATATATTTTAGTCTCGAACTCCTCGGTAACATCATCGTGCTCCTCGCCGCCCTGATGGGCGTCATCTCAACCCGATTTTCCGTGATCAGCCCCGGTCTGCTCGGGTTGTCCGTGTCGTTTGCTTTGAGCGTAAGTTGTTATGGATTTTTCTATGTATCAGTGACGTACTTTACGTTTTTCAAAAACAGAGCAAACAGATATTTTTTTAGATCACGGAACAACTCAATATGGCCGTGCGGATGCTGGCTGATCTGGAGTCGAATATCGTATCCGTCGAGAGGATCAAGGATTATACTGGGCTGGATGAGGAGGTATGAAAACCTTACGTCGCTTAAGAAATATATTAAGACAAAATGTTTTAGCTGAATAATCTGCTGCAATGAAACAGATGTTAATATCACTTTTCAGATGGAATGGCGCTCGGATTGCCCACCAGATACGCAATGGCCAGCTGGCGGCAAGATCAACTGGAGCGAGTACTCCACCAAGTACAGGTAAAAATTGCATTTTTTCATTGGTTCGTCGATTCTGAGCTATAGGCGACTAAAGTATTGCAAGGAATGCAGCTAATTAAGCTAACCTACTCGCTTTAGGGAAGGTCTTCCACTCGTGTTGAAAACGCTATCGGTTACCATCGACGCCGGAGAGAAAGTGGCGGTTGTTGGGAGAACTGGATCAGGCAAAAGCAGCTTGACCCTCGGTCTGTTCCGACTTGTCGAACCGGTCGATGGCCGGATTACGATCGACAATGTCGACATCTACAACATCGGGCTGCACGACTTGAGGGAGAAATTGACGATTATACCCCAGGTAAACGCAGATACTTTAAGTTATTATAACTCGGTGAACTTGCCTGAACCTAGCTTTTCTAAGAAGTTGGCCATCTAACTGGCCACGTTTCAGGAACCAGTCCTGTTCTCCGGCACCCTACGCTTCAACCTCGATCCGTTCGAGAAGTATTCCGACGCGGAACTGTGGGCAGCACTGGATGCTTGCCAGTTGAAGGACTTCGTTGAAGATAAGGAGGAGAAGCTGGACTACAAGATCGCCGAGGGAGGGAAGAACATGAGGTTTCTATTAAAAACTTCGACGCATTACAAAATATTAAAAAATAGTAAAATAGTAAAATACAACTAGCTTAAAACCTTATTTTAGTGTCGGTCAACGCCAGCTTGTCTGCCTGGGCCGAGCCATCCTCCGGAAGGGCCAAATTCTGATTCTGGATGAAGCGACGGCAGCTGTTGATGTGACTACTGATGCTCTTGTGCAGCAGGTATGGAAGGGAGAGAGAGAGAGAGAGAGAGAGAGAGAGAGAGAGAGAGACAGACAGACAGACAGAGAGACAGCGGCAAGGAAAGTTTCCTCTGTTTCCAGGTAATCCGCGACAAATTTGCCGACGCTACCGTAATCGCTATCGCCCATCGGCTGAATACGGTGGCTGGATATGACAAGTGAGTTCACTATGTTTTTATCTTAATTTTTACTTGATTTTTGACGGGTTTTTGAACAGAGAATCCTACCTTATATAATTTGGTCGCGTATCTTTGTGTGTGTGTGTGGATGTCAGTTTCGAGGCCCGATTTGAGGGCCTTCCCGTGTCCAAAATGCCTTAATTCTCCGTCACCCGGGGGAATCGACCCTTCTGTTTCCGCTGGCGTTCTCAGAATTTTGATAAAATACAAGGTTACAAAGTTAAAGCAGGTTTTATTGATTTTGGGGGTTCGGGAGGGCTGATTTGCATAATGTGAAAAAATACAAATCTCCTCATTCTTGCAAGTTGCACTCGCGTTTGTGGCCGGTCGAGGGGGGAAGGGGGGTCCGAAGGACCCGAGCTATCGGAAAGTCAAATTCCTCATGCAAAGGCCGCATTCCAGCGCCCAAGGCCCGCGAAGCGGGTTTTGGGCGCCGGTTTTTTAATAAAAAAGTCAATTATGTGTCTTTGATATCTATTAGCTATATTTAGTAATTCTTTAATTAGCTTTTTGAAGGGTTTTAAATATCAGGATCACTTTATTGATTTAGACCTCAGGAAAGTTTTTATTCCAATGTTTCCTTTCAGAATCATGGTGCTCGAAAAGGGTGAACTTGCCGAATTTGACGCCCCGCAGCGTCTCCTCGCCGACAAAAATTCGCGATACGCCCGCCTTGTGGAAAAATCCAAACACCAATAATTTATGCCCATTTTTATACCCGTTTTATGCAATCGATTTTTTTGTGCGACACATATGCTGAGTTGCTGTGACAAATTTAACGTTTCTACGGGTTGCTCTTCATTGCTCCATCGTGCTCATTTTTACGGCCAGGATTTTAATAGTTTTAATTTATAATAAAAATTTTGGGCCAAAACTGGTCGAAAAGTCACTTTATTCAAATTTAGCGGTTTCAAACGTTTCAAAAATTGTTTTTTTTTTGGAAATATAGGATGAATTTGGCAAAATGAGCTCTAAAATTTGCGAAATCTCATAAACTTAAGCAATTTTAATATTTAAATTTGACCTAAAAATCAAGCTCCACAACGTCAAAACTGGCAAATTTTTAATTTGATTTTTTATCGAAAATCATCGCTTTAATATTTTCCCATCTATTTTTCTCGCAATTCCCCGGTGATGAAAATTCTTCAAACCCAAAAAATTTGATGATCTATGCGTTGTTCCACCCCGAAAATCGACCAATTTCTACTGGTTCCCCCCAACCCCAATTTTCCCAAATGGAAAAGCAATGCGCAAACATGAAATCTCCCCCGTTCCCACCCACAAACATACAATGCAATGATACCTGCTGACCCTCCAAAAACACTTTGTTTTTTTTTTCTTGAATCACGATTTAATAATGATCTTTTTGATCCTCCCCCCAAACATCCGGTGCCTTTCCGCCAAGCGTTGTGCTATCCTGTGTTCTTCGAGTTTATTGGTTACTATTTTTTTATGATGACGATAAATTGATTTTTTTCAAACCTTTGTCCACCTAGTTGCAAAAAATTACCAACCACGCGAATCTGGTATGCAATTAGAGCTCCTTAAAATTTCGACAAACATACCGATCGAAATTCACTCGTAACCGTTAACGAAAAGCATCATTTTGTAAAAAAATCGTTATGCGGTTTTTGCATTTTCTTTTGCCTTTCGGAAGTCGGTTCATAGCCGTCGGTTCCGCAAAAATTAAAAGCAAACCGTTGCCTTTATTCGCAGTTTTATCTCGATTGATGTTTATGAGCGGTGATTTTCAGACTGGAGTAAAACTTTTTCTTGGAGCTCTTGGCTTGCCATATTACAGTAATTGCTAGAAATTATGGATGTTTTCTTATGTATTTTTTTTATGTAACCCGACTCTTGGGAACATCATTGGCTATGGATGAAAAATGAAGGATAGCTTTTTTCCCAAAATGCCCTGATACCTGGAACGCCTTGGACCGAAACCCTGCCGATTTCTAAGAATGAGCTGATAAACCTGCCTTAACCCCCATAATCACGCTTCTTTGTACGTAATTTTTTATTTGTACGCGAAAATCCCTTTGATAATTTCACGATTGTAAACTTCATTTTCTGAGGCTTATTTGCGTGGGTTTCTAAATTTCTATTTCGCCCTTTCGGTCCCTCTCTGGCTTGAATCTTCGTCCTAAAGTTGCCGCTTTGTCATCAATTTGTCTAGAAGCGTTGCTTCACCTCTTCTAAACCAAAAATCGGCCTCAAACTTCCGCGGTTTATGCAAATTTCAGGCCCGCCGAACCGAGCCGACCGCTTTTCGCACGGTTTCGCTGATCAACCGACTATTCCAGGAAATTATATTTTAGTGTTCCCGCCTGGACAGGGCTGATCATTTAAGCCTGGTCCGTCTGAACAAATTAATTACAAGCTACATTATAGAAATAAAGCTGTATTAATGAATTCCAATGGTAAAATTTCATTCGATTTCAATCAACCCGTCGAGCGCAAGACCTCACAGTTGGGGTGGAGAGGCGGCATTAGGTATGGATTTGGATCGATTTTATTTTTATTTAGTTTTTATATTTTGCATTATTTCATTGCAATTAAATTGTTCATTACTTTTCTATAAATTAATTTAAGCCATAGATCAATTTTAATTAATTTTTATTTATGCGCTAATTCATCATCTATGAATTTAGTGGCAATGAAGCCTTGATGAATTTTTGCCGGGTGATGGTCGGCACTGGGGTCTTGGCATTGCCGTTGGCGTACAAACAAAGTGGAACAATCGTAAGTGACCAAGGGTTTTAAAGGCGTTAGCAAGTACCAAAATCAACCCACCCAATGGCCAGGTCTAGTCAGCTACGCGACGATCCAAAGAACAGCTTCAAGCTAATTTTCATATGAATTTTTGATAGTCGTGGTCATCCTCAGCCTTTGGAGCACAATCCTATGTAATTTAAAGCGTCATTTGGACTATCGCGTAGCTGTCGAGACCTAGTAGATGGAAAGGGTCGATTTTTGTGCTTCCTGGTCCCTTGAAAACTACAAAAAAGAAACCAGCAAGGCTTACTGATGATTTTTTTTAGGTAGCCATCCTACTTATTTTATTTGCGGGCTTCTTCTTCACCTACGTCAGCTGTGAGAAGATTGTCATTTCGGCCCTGGCTTTGGCAAAAAGGTGCAATTTTTAGATTGGAAAACTACCTATTCGAATTGTTTAGACACGGCTACGCATCCCTCGATTACGGTAATGTAGCGGAAAACGCATTTCGACACAGTTTCGATTCGATAAAACGTTATGGGTGGTTGGCCAGGTATTTTTTATAGAAAAATTGCATTAACTTTACATAGCTTATTTTTGTCCACTTTCAGCATTTTTAAGTAGATTATTCTTATTTGTTGTTATTTTCATCTACAAAAAGTTAAAAAGTCGGCAACCAAAAATCGTTTTTTAGGCTCTTTACCAACGGCTCCATCCTGTTAATGCAGCTTGGCATTGCGGCAGTTTATACCGTATTTATTAAGGAGCATTTCGAGGAGGTAACGATAACGACATCATTCGAAATATGAAAATTTTCTGATTTCTAGATAGCCGAGCGAATTTTTCCGAGCCACAACCTCTCTGGGTCGATATTCTTTGGCTTGGCGTTGGCTGGGTGCTGTCTAATCGTGATGATTCGGGATCTACGTTTTATTACGAATGTCTCCACCTTTGGGAATGTGGCCATGACAATTGTGTTGATTATGGTGATACAGGTGCACCGGAAACTGCTCTAAAACATGGCCGTTATGGGCGTTTTTCAGGATCTGGTCCGCCCTCCGTACGCTTCTGGGCAACATCTAGCTTCGCCCAGTCTCCCCTCGATCATCGCCGCCGCCGGGAACGTTGTCTACGCGTTTTGCTCTCATGCTGTGGTACGTAATTTTGAAACCCGCGTGGTTCCAAATTCTAAGATGCTGGGAAAACGTAATCGAGATTTTTTGTGAAAAGACTCGGCGAAAATGTACCTTTTAGGTCCTTCCCCTTGCGAACAAAATGAAGGAACCCAAAGAAATGTCAGGCCACCGAGGAGTTTTATCTCTTGGTTGTTCAGTCGTTACGATTTGTAAGTTTTGATTTAACTTTAGGACTATGTCACAATTTTTTTGTTTCGTGACGTATTTAGTCTTTCAGTGTACGCGTTGGTCGGCTTCTTTGGCTACTTGAAATACGGTGATGCTGTGCGTGGATCAGTAACCCTGAATTTACCGGATACTACGTAAGCTGGGGGTCTATCGTATTTATGAAAGAACTTGTAGGTTTTACTTCATCATCCGCATTTTCCTTGTTCTCGTTGTTTTCACATCCTATTTGATCCAACATTTTGTCTTGGTCGACATGACCTGGCCACGGATACAAGTGAGTTCGCTTTTTAAGAAATAAGGTAAGTGAAAAAAATATCATAATCCGCATTTTAGAATGCCTACGGTGCAAATAACTTCCTGATCAACTACCCGGGGACGGCTGAACGGATGTTGTGCATAGTGTTCGTGCTGGCTGCATGTAAGAAAATGGCGGAAATTTTGGCTAGTCGATTGTTTTAGTTTTGCTAGCCGTCCTAGTACCGGATCTGGGCCGGATCACGTCTTTGGTTGGAGTTACGGCAGGTAAGAGCAACGGGAAGGCTAGCCGTGATAATTGAGGAACGATAGGATCCAGTTTTTGATCAGTTTTCCGATAGCTGGTAGGCAGCCTAGCAGAGAATCTTTAGGAATCTTAAAGACCCTTGGAAAGATGGCCGGGCGTCCCCAGGGGTGAGGGACCGACGGGGCGAAACCATGCACGCTTTCCATCGCGTAAGGGCCCCCAAAACCCCCGACTGGGTTTCCCGAAAACGGGTCTATAGCCATAACTTTTTTGATTGACTATATTTTTGGCTGGAAACTTCCATAAAAATAGTTTTTAGCCATCCCCATCGGTGATAAAAATTTGAGGCTGATTGGATAGAAGGCAGCCATGTTCTGAGCGGAAAGAGGTTTTTGGGGCGCTTTTTAGTTCCAAAATCGTCGGAAAAGGTATAAGACACTTTAGGAAATTCAGGGAGCGCTTTCCTTGCCCTTAGCAAGCTTTTCCGTAGGTTTTTTCGTTATTATTATTTGCAAATAGCTTTATTTTGATTGTTGCCCAGTAACGTGCACCAATTCGGCCTTAGGGTACTTGGGGCCCCTCCGCCGCCCTCACCCACTCGACCCCTTTGGTGTGGGGGTAGCGCGTTGGACTGCGGAGCGGACCATCCCTGGTTCGACCCCCGGCCGGTGCACCTCTTCTTGCTTTTTGACCAATCCGATCTTTCCAGAGGCCTTTAAACTTTCAAATCCTACTTTGATTTCAAGTTTTGGTTTTTTCCCGCTTTACGCAAGCCTACTAGCGTAGATCCTTTAGGAAGTTGGAACGAAAGCTTGAAGCCAATTAGGTCATTATTTTTGTTGCGCAGGAATTGGGGCAACTTAGCAAAGTCTCTTTAGGAATTCCTCAAATTTTTTTTGTTGGAAACAAGGGCGTTACTGTCATTCTTAGCCAGCGCTGACAACCATCATAGTTTATTTAGGAATCTCTCGCATCTCAAATCGCTAATTTTCCCGTCATGTAGAGAGCAATCTAGTAGAGATTTCTGAAGAACCACAAAAGCTTAAAAAAAAATATTTTCAGGCTGCTTTCTCGGCTTCATCATCCCAGCCGCCATCCACACCGCCACATTCCTCCCCGAATATCTTGCGGATCGCGATTATCGATCCCTAGCTTTGCATATGTCGACAAATTGCGCATTTTTCATCTGTGGCATCTTTTTCACGATTGCTGGCATTTACAGTAATTGGTAGTCGAACGGAAATTGTTGGCTTTTGTGACTATTTATTGTTTCTGCAAATAAATATATACTTGGACGTCTTCTCACAATATTTCAGCACATTAGATCAACAATACAAGAAAACGGCTTCAAAAAAAAAGCTCAAAATAAATATCATTATTTTATAATGCCGATTTCCGGTTCTGTTCTATTTCGCGGGGCGGGGGGAATATGCTTGGCGGAAACTTCCATCTTTTCGCTATTTTCTCGGGATTTTTGCAACGCCATTCGATAGAGCATTAAAAAATATACTAAGAATTTTTGTTTTAGCTAAAAATATTGTAATATAAAATAGTTATAGCAAAAACAAGGTTTATTCGGTGTTTCCACATGGGATCGTGGAGTCGAAAGTGAGTTTTCGACATTTTCGATATCGTTCCAAAGGTCCTTTAATGCCATTCGATAGAGCGTCAAGAAATATACTAAGAGTTTCAATTACAACCCAAAATAGCCTCTATAACAAAACTAAGAACATTCCCCCCCGCACTGTCCCCCCCCCGCGAAATAGAACAGTACCTGATTTCGCAAGTTCATAGCACACTTTCCTAACCTTCCGAGCAAAATAATAAAAAGCGTGGACGCTGCTGGCTTATGGAAAACCGGGGAGGTATGCACTGGGTTAAAAAAATTTCATTTCATCTCGCTGACCCCAGCCTCTGCATACCCCAAAAGCAACAATCCATATTGCCATATTGCGCTCCTGGGACCCGTGGATCTGAAAATCGATTTTGCTCTTTGCAAAAATGACAAAATCATCTGCTACAGAGTTGATGCACCCTGGAATAAGGTCCGTTTTTAAGATATATGGAAATACCAAACATATTTACGTTTTTGAAGTCGTGTCTGACTGAGAATTCGCGCATAAAAAAAGCTAAAATTGCCATAAAATTCGAAAATTGTAAAAAAATTGCCTGGCTTGTGCGTCTGAATTTTGAACGTATCAAATTCTAGCGCAAATGAAGCTCTGATGAATTTTGCTCGGGTGCTGGTTGGTACTGGAGTTTTAGCCCTGCCGCTGGCTTTCAAGGAAGGGGGATCACTGGTAGGTTTTTCATCAGACGAGAGTTTTCCGTTTCTTTAAAAAATGTACAGGTTATGGACGTTGTTTTTTTAGTAAAATCGTAGTTATGTATTATCTCGTATATCTCCTCTTTATTAAGTCTCGTTTAGATAGCGATCGCCATCGTAATCTGGGGTGGCTTTTTCTTTACCTATATGGCTGGTGAGAAATTGGTCGCCTCGGCTGTTTACTTAGCAGAAAGGTATCTGAAAACTGCCGCGTTGCTTAAAAATTAAAAAAATTAAGCTTAACAATTGAGATGTTTTACAGGCACGGTATCACAACGATTGACTACGGTGGTGTCGCGGAAAATGCGTTCAAATTCAGCCTACCATCGTGGAGAAAATATGGTGCTATTGCTAGGTAAACCAATATGTTGTGGTCTTTTAAAGGGATTGACAACTGGGAAAGTCGACCCGTCTTTTGACTAGGGTTTGACAGCCCCTACCACTCCAAAAATTCATTTTAAGTTTTGCTCCACGGCAGTTACGTTACAGCCAAAGAACACACCGCACGATTTAAAACTTGTGAAAACGTTTTTTTGTTAATTATCTGAGCGTATTTCGGAGTGAAGCGTAGCTGTCGATGTCAGTAGACGAAAGAAGTCGATAGACTGGCTTCCTGGTCCTTTTAAAACGCAAGCCCTTGCTGTCCAGCCCGTTTAATCCGATTCCAGAACCTTCACCAACACCGCTATAATTTCAATGCAACTTGGGGCCTCCGCGGTTTATATGGTTTTTATTAAGGAGCATCTCCAGGAGGTAGCGTTTCTCACTTATCCCGACGATGAAAATAATATATTCAGATAGCTGCAAGGCTTCTTCCTGGAAATGAAATCTCAGACTCCAGCTTTCTATTCATCTCTGTGTTCTGTCTATGTCTGATCGTAATGATTCGAGATCTCCGATTTATCAGTCGTGTTTCCGCTGTTGGAAACGTTATAATGGTCATTATAATGTTGATGGTTTTCCAGGTAACTTGCTTCTAGTATCATTATAGGTTTTAGCATCTATATCGTTCATTAATTCAATCAATTTAATGCATATTTTAGGACTTGGTCCGCCCACCCTATGCATCCGGCCAAATACTTGTCACCACTAGTGCCGGTTCGATTATATCCGCCTCTGGCAATATTATCTACGCGTTTTGTTGCCAGGCGATTGTGAGTTTGAGGCTTAACACGAGAGAGAGAGAGAGAGAGAGAGAGAGAGAGAGAGAGAGAGAGCTAACTGATAATTTCGAGGTCCTACCGCTTGCCAATAAAATGCGACAACCCCGGCAAATGCTTGGTTCTCGAGGCGTACTGTCCATCGGATGTTCTGTAGTTACAATTCGTAAGTATTTTTGACACTTTGTAGGACTTTTACAAAACTGGCTGCAACAATCTCCCCTTCTCTTTCAGTATACGGTCTCATTGGCTTCTTTGGCTACCTGAAGTATGGAGATGCTGTCAGGGGCGCGATTACGCTAAACTTGCCGGACACGACGTGAGCTCTCGTGCTCGTTTTTAAAGTCGTTTATCGATTTCCAGGTTCTACTTTTACATCCGTGTCTTCCTCGTCCTATCCGTATTCACCACATTTTTAATCCAACACTTTATCGTGATTGATATGTCGTGGCCTTGGATACAGGTAAAATAACAAAACTTAATTTGCTGTCCGTGCTTTTAATCGTGGCATCGTGTACGTGCGCGATGCGTGTTGTTAGGAAGTGCTAAAAAGAACACGCAACATGCTCTAAGCGCGTTTCGGTCGTTTTTTGCTTCAATTTCTCTGATTCCATATTTAGAAAAAATTTTCTGGTGATACTCTGGTCACTCGATTCCCCGGGACCTGTGAAAGGATCCTGTGCATCATCGTTGTCTTTGCGGCTTGTATGTAAATATCTACAATCTTCAGAACGTTTTTAGTCCTGCTGGCCGTGTTGGTGCCGAATTTAGGACGAATCACTTCACTGGTTGGCGTCACCGCAGGTATTCCAACGTTTTAACGAAATTGAACCTT
Source organism: Mesorhabditis spiculigera (assembly GCA_958295435.1). Taxonomy (NCBI): domain Eukaryota; kingdom Metazoa; phylum Nematoda; class Chromadorea; order Rhabditida; family Rhabditidae; genus Mesorhabditis; species Mesorhabditis spiculigera. The sequence goes on along the minus strand of CATQJA010002710.1, from coordinate 421,457 downwards.
TCCCTTTTTAATTTTAATTTAACGTAAGTTAATAGTTGCAATTTAAACTTTCAGGGTTAATTTTTTACGAAATAGTGCTGAAAATGCGCTAAATTCGAAATTCGCGAAAAAGAACGTTTTTAGGTTGTCTACTCGGCTTCACCATCCCTGCTTGCATCCACGCGGCCACCTTTTTGCCTGAAATCCTTGAAAAGCAGGACTTCTTCCATTTCGCCCAGCATGTGTGGTCAGATGTGGCCTTTTTCATTTGTGGCATTTTCTTCACGGTTACCGGTATTTATAGTAATCTATAAATTCGATTACGGTTACGATAAATCGCTTAAAAACTCCAAACTAAGCGCAAAAAAGGGGATCACATCATTGACAAAGCATTTCGAAAGAAAACAAAGCACGAAACCGGTTTATCCCTTAAAAAACCAATTTCATTATTCCTTTGCTTTACAGAGGAAGTGGCTGTGCTTTCCTATCGATTAGTTGTCTATTAATGCATTATAGTCAAGGACTGTTATCAACGTCAAAAGTTGGATCTTGTAGCTTATCAATCTCTCTGGGTGCACCAATGGAATCTTCCCATCAAGCTTAAAAGTACCGCCCCGGCTACGCAACGCTACTATCCACGCCCATACACGCAATGGAAAGTGACCATCTGCTTCCCCTCGCGCGCGCACTGACCCCATAGCCAATAAAAGCATAGCGCTGCTCGAAACCAGCTGCGCTTGATTTTATCGATTTTCAAGGTTTCAATTCTGTTTTGGCAAAAATTTTTCTGTTTTTACAGCGCTTCAGATTCTCATTTGTCGTTCCTCTTTCTTTCATTTCTGTTTTCGTCAATTTGCATACGGCAAAGGTAGCCTGAACGAAGAAAACGGCGCATGATTTTATCAATTTTTCTGGGTTGATTCCGTTTTTAAAGTTTGGATGGTCGAGGTTGGACGTAAAACTTCAGATACCTATGAGTCGTTCCTCTTTCCCTTTTTTAGTCCATTTGCATACGGAAAAATCAATATACCGGCCTAAGGATTATACAGTAGCTGAACAATTTACCATTCGTATGCGATTTTGCGCAGTTTTTTAAGATTATCCATTTTTTTACCTTGAATGCTCGGTCATTTGGCGGTTCCGATAGATATTTGCTCCGTTCCGCCCTGTTTTGGATAATTTGCATACGGAAAAATCTATATATTTATGCCGCACTGTGGTATACATATTCAACGCTTTTTAAGTGGTTTTCTATATTGACTGTGGTTCAATCATATTTGTAATGCAAATTTCCAGGAAATTAAACCTACCTGGCCAACCCACCGGCCGTGAAAAATGGATCTCAATTTTAATAAGTAAGTCGAGGCGAGAGAGAGAGAGAGAGAGAGAGAGAGAGAGAGAGAGCTAGAGAGGGAAATTGATCCAAATAATATTTCTATTTTCAGAGGCAAAAAGTTCAAGCCGGGCAAGGCCTACTCGTTCGACCTGAAGCTGTTCAAGCCCACTGGCAATGATTACCCGGTTTTTAACGGAGACGTGATGCGGGAGCTTCAGGTATGATTTTGTTTTCTTTCTCACCTTCTCTCTCTCTGACTATCTATCTCGCTCCCTCGAAAAAAAGGGCATTTCAGGACAAAGTCGATTCGGCCAAGACGGCAGAAGGAAAAGCCAAGTACCAAGCCAAGCTAGACTTTGCCTGCTCTGGGCAATGGGTAAGTTTTAGCCTTCAGCGTCAGCTTGCGCTTACGCTTGAATTAGGCTTAGCTTAGACTTAGGCTTCGGCTCGGGCTTGGGCCTAGGCATCCGACCTCATTAATTTTCATATCTTTTAGAAGCCTGTACCATCGGTCGAAGAAGAAACGGACGTTCATTACGGCGGATACGACGTGGATGATCCGTTCATTGACGATGCTGATCCGGAGGTGAGAGAGAGAGACAGGGAGAGAGAGAGAGAGAAAGAGCGAGAGAGATAGCTGGCAATGTTCCGTTTTTCACAGCCGTAAAAACCCGCTGTTTTACAGGACGAGCGCCCGATCCCGCAGGCCTACATCGATTCGCTGGGCGGCTTCTTCATTTGCAAGTCGGTTTCTTTCCACCGCGCCACTTTTCCTTGTTCCCTTCAACTTATACGGCCAACCGATATTCGATTTTTTTGGACCGCGTTCAGCTGGCTCCAAAGCTATACGCCATGTAGAATTGTTTTTTAAACTACACAATTTTAAGTACGTTTTTTAATAAGTAAAATTTTTCAGTGGTACCCTCCAAGTAAAACACGGCCCATTCGACGACCCGAACGCGGAAGCACGTAAATCGGAGCAGCAGGCACTTGTGAGTTTTCCCTAATTTTTTGCACGATTTTTTTTCCTTGTCTTATCTCTCTCTCTCTCTCTCTCTCTCTCTCTCTCTCTCTCTCTCTTCTCTCTCTCGCTCTCTCTCTGCTCTCAATCTACGCTCTTTCCTTTCGCTCTCAATCTATCGCTCTCTCTCCTTTCTCTCTCTCTGCATCGCTCTCTCTCTCTCTCACTTCTCTCTCTCTCTCTCTCTCTCTCTCTCTCTCTCTCTTCTCTCTCTCTTGCTCACTCTCTTTCCTAATATTTCTATTTTTCAGAGACAAGCTGTCGAAATGGAGAAGCGCTATGAAAAGGAGCGAGAATTCAGGAAGAAACGGAAGCTAGAAGCGCTAGCCTCAGAAGGACATGACGTCAGTTTTTCACGGTACCATCGATATTCAGCTTCAGATTAGGCTCTGAATCCGATCTAAAAATTCATTTTTTTAGAAGGCTAAGCTACGAAAACTGGCCGAGCAAGTTATGGACAGCGAATCGTCAGATGAATCGGATTCCGATGAGGGTTCCGGATCTGAGCCTGAGCTCCAACCATTGGATGGCAGGTCGGGGTCCCCTGGTCCGAGCTCATCCAGAGATGCGAACCGAGAAACCGAACCGTCGGATTATCCCAAGAAAAAGCGCAACGAGATCAGCGAGGCGACGAAGAAGCTTATTGCTACGTTTATGAAGGTAGGAGCTGGATCTAAATTCTACATCTACATCAATAAATAGCTAGGTCGTGTCCAAAGACGTTTTTCTTGGTCTAATAATCAATAATACGCCACATTTTGGTAAAAAGATATCGGAAAATGCAAATAAATGGGGTAAATAGTCAAAATCACGGCTGGGGTAAACCAGAGTTCAGCCGAAATTTATTATAGTTTTAACGCCCTTTTAAATGATTTAAAAATTGATCTGGTTAAATTAAATTAAATTAAATTGATTAAATTAAAAAAATCTGGTTGGAACCGTAACGGTGAATTTGAATCAAATCGCAATTAAGCGCTTTTCAGCAAACCAAGGGTGCGGCTATGCTCGAGAAGAAGAAGCGACTTACACCCGAACAAGTAATGATGGTCATCGAGTAAGTTAACCCGGCTTTTGAGTATTTCATTGAAGATTGATTTCCATTCGGGATCCATTTATTTGCCATCAAACCAGACTAATTTTTCCAGAATCGAGGACAACATGATCCGTGAAAAATTGAATACCCACGAAAGGAGCCACTACATCCGCCAAATTGCCGAACATGTCGGGATGCAGAAGCAAACGCTTTATATGAGGTACGTCTTCAAAATTGCATACTATTCAAATCCAAAGCTATGGACTACAAACTATCGAGTAACGCGGATATTTCAGGCTCCGCAAGGCTCGTGATAATCCGAAAGGCGGTCATGCCGATGAAAATGGCAGCAGCAGTGTGGTGGAAAAGCCGGCGGCTAAACGTAAGTTGTTAACGTTCTCTCTCTTTCACGCTCTTTCTCTCGCTTTCTCTCGTCCTCTCTCTCTCTCTCTCGCTCTCTCTCGCCCTCTCTTCCTAAAATTTCTGAACTTTCAGCAGCACCTGCCGCTACTACCGAAGCTTCCGACCCCGACATCTTCATCATCGAAAAACCCAAACCGCAAAGCCCCACGAAAGCTGTGGTAGCTGAACCTGCCAAGCGTCCGGAGCTTGCGAAGCCAACCCCAGCTGAGCCAACGAAGCCGACTGCGGCTGCTTCAAAACCGGCTGCGAAAATCAACCCTCACTGCCAGAAATCTGCCGCCATGATGGACGACGCGATGAACGAGCTCGCCATGTTGGAGGCGTACAGCGCGATCACGCAAAAGTGAGTTAGTTAGAGAGAGAGAGAGAGAGAGAGAGTGAGAGTGAGAGAGATGAGAGATAAAAGTGTGAGAGAGAAAGATAGACAAGGTGAGTGAGATCAATATGTAACGCGATTTTCAGGACTACTCCAAATGCTCCGAAGCCGGATATGACGGCCGCTGCTGCGAAATTCAAGTAAGCTACTTTTTTAGTTACAAAGATCATTTATATATTACATGCAGTTTAAATATAAACATCGTATTTTAAGCCTATAAATATAAATTTTTAGAAAAGCCGTCACCCAAGCCACTTATGCCCTCCTGAACGCTCATGCTAAAAAGGAGGCGGGCTGCGAACCTGGAAAAATGCAAGAGGTATGGTTTATACAATCTAAGCATCTCAAGATTTATACAATCATAGAATGAACGGTTGACTTATTCGGCTTTTTAGTTGTTTGTACTCTTCAAAATTATCGATTTTCAGGATTTCTACGAAATGATCCGCATCGCTCATCAGAAGCACCCATCCATTTCGGAAGAGTGGGTTTTTGGATATCTCTATCTCTATCTCTCTCTCTCTCTCTCTCTCTCTCTCTCTCTCTCTCTCCCTCTCTTGCTCTCTAATCCCCCATTTGCAGACGAATCCTGAAAACGGCTGACGACTCATTTGGCAAGGATCTCCAGCAAACCATCGCGGATGCCGACGCCCTGGTCATGGTGGGTATCCGCAAGAGTATTTGAGTTTTCTTTTGGTTGTCTTTTTTGGGTCATCTTGGGTTCCACAATCCCCTTCCCTACACTTCCGAAATTCCCCGTGACAACCCCCGGCATGACACTATTTGTCTCCATGATTTTTCACTGGCTTTCTCTATATTTTTTATGTATATTTTTGTGGGTGTCGTGTGGTCGAGGGAAAATGCGTGAGGTATTCCCATTTTGTAAATTTAAGGATTAGACGAAAAAAGGCAAATTTGATAAATATCCGATGATATTAAAAAATACAAAATATTTTCGAAGCGTATTCAGTGTATTAAAATTTGCCAAACTTTTTCACCCTCATAAAATCCTCCTCAAATCCTTCTTATTTTCCTTGAATCTTTAAATTTTTTACCGGCACTACCCAATTTTACTTGAATTAGTGATATCCCAAAATTTAACCAATTTGAAAAAAATCTAATTTATTATAGAAATTATCAGACTTCAACATTACAGTAATCCTGTATTTTAGGCATAATCCTCCATGCGAATATTTTTCAAGACGGTCAAAATTCACTCGCCAAATCCATATTTTTTTGAAACCTAATCCCGCTGTTCGGGTTTTTCCGGTTACTGTATTTAGGGAAATCGGCTATACAATTTTAGCAAATTTTTCCACTTAATTGCAACATTTCCTGGCTCCCTATTCCTCCCGATACTAGAAACTATCTGTAAAAGTAACGTCATAAATCCTGTTCTAAACTCGGGAATATCAAACATGCCTTTTCAATCGACAAAAGTAGTCCCCGTTTCTTTTCAGCGTCGTGCCGAGCAAGAAGCTATGGGAAAAACATCATCGACTCCTCAGAATTCAACGCCTCGCGCTCCGCTACGCCCCGCTACCGTACCCACCTCAAACGCCAACAGCTCTACGATCACCCTCGACTAAATTTTTTGATTAATTTGAATCTTTGTAATCTGCTGTTAACGTTGTTTTTTGTTGTTATTTTCGATCCCTCCAAAATTTCCCGGTCCCTCACGGTTTCTTTTCCGGTTTTCCGCTATCTTCCGGTCCTACAACCTCAAGCCAATTTCATGAACCTCAACTTCAACCTGATTCTCATTAATGCTCAACTATGGATTTTTCTTGGTTATATAAACATTTTTATGTTTTTATTTTGTTTGGGTTTTTGGGGTTGTCCCATGTCTGGGCCAATCTAATACCGACAGAACAAAGTCCAAAAGCCAAAATACCGAAAAGCCAAAACCACTAAAGTGCCAGCAAAAAGCTATCGCAGAAACTCGTTTCCGTGTCGGTACAATGAACGTCGATATTTTACCTTGTCGGCATTCGGCTGTCGGTATTTCCAATGTCGGCATTTTTAGTTTCTCGGTTTTCAGGGCCAAGGTTTTATTATTCGCCGAGAGAGATAAGCAAAAATAAGTAACTACTGGCTTCGAACTGTACTGTAACCGTTTCAGAATGGAGCCGCAAAGCCCCAGAAGCCAGAAGCATCGATTTCCAAGCCCTCAACGTCAACGTCTACCATGCCAACGTTATTGCCTCAAAAACCGAGTTCATCTACCACCACCACATCAACACCAACAAAGCAGCCGAGTACTTCTCAGCCACCTACTCCAAGCAAGTCAGCCCTCCCTACGGTGAACAGTGCGCAGCTCGAAGTTGCCGAGAAGGTGGCAAAGGTAGGACAAGAGAGTTTTATTCTAAAGAGACTAGGAATTGTTAAATCGACGACGTTTTTGCCGGTTTTGCGTGCACCGCAAATGTCGAGACCTAGTTCAGGGAAGGGGTCGATTCCAGTATTCCTAAAACCTTTAGTTTACCTTTTTCAGTTAATCGGCTATTCCTCGAGTCAACAACTCTTCTCGGCCCTCCAGGACCCGAAAAGAAGTGGACCGCTACAAATGCTGATTAAGAGTAACCCACTTGCTCTGCAATTGATGGTTTGTTTTTAAGATTTTTGTGACTTTTTATCAGCCAAAAACTGGGCAGGCAAGCAGCGTTCGTTTAGGAGGGCTATCAGCGTTTTACAAAAAAAATATATTTTCTTTTAGCAACAAGGCCTTGCCCCATCCACCCCATCCCCTCAAAAAGAAGCCGAGGAAAAAATGAAGAAGCTGGCGGAGAAGCTGAAGAAGGAGGTGGGAACTTTTTTTAGATGAGTCAAGCAGTTTTCAAAACTAAATTCTGCATCTAATATTTTACTTTTCAGAAAGAGGAAGCGGAGAAGGCACGGAAGGAGGTACGCGAGAATTTATGACAAAAATATCAGCAATTTGCTTGAATTTCTGGTTTTAAAACCTTTATTTTAGCGAGAAGAGCGCGCGCAAAAAGCCCGACTTGAGGTATGCAAACAGAAATTTTCGAGTTTGCCGTGATTTAGAAAGAAGAACAAAAACGAAAGGAAAAGGAGGAGAAGCAACGGCAAAAAGGAGGCGAAAAGGTACGTTACACCATGGTAAGCAACTAATAAAAATGCAGGCCCGACGAATCGAGGAGGAACGTCAAAAACGTATCGCTGAGCAAGAGGCCCAAGAAAAGCTACGGAAGCAAATGGCTCAACAGGCGTCTAGAGAGGTGGGCTGCGATTACTTACCTGAATTTTGAGTATTGATAAAAGTCTCAGTAACGTTAGGCATGCTAGTGGAGATCATTTAGGAAATTTTTCAAATAGCTATGAAAACGTGTAAAATTGGAAGTACGCTTGATGGTCCGGACATTTTCAGGAAGAAGCCCGTCAGAAGAAACTCGCCGAAGAAAAAGCTCTGCTGGAAGCCCAAAGGGCCAGGGAAGCCGCCGAGAAGGCAAAACGGGAGCAAGAACTCCGGGAGAAGCAGCTACGAGAGGTATGATTGATTGAATCATTCGTGCTTGAAGCATGGGCATCGGCTTGAAAATGCATCGAATGTTCAGCGACGGATAAATTCAATTAAATTACTTGAAAACATCGTTTGAAGTTGACGGTTTCAGGAATGCAAATAAGTCCCAGAATCAGTGAAATTAGCCTTTTTTTGTCGCTTGCAAAAGAAAATTTAAATTTGCTCGATTCCGCCAATAGCCAAGTTGCCGTTGTGTGTTTGTAGTTGTGTTTTATGCATACAAATGTTGGCTACGGTTTGCTTTACCCCCCCCCCCCCCAGCCGGAAGTTTTTGGCTATAACTTTTTTATTTTACATTGTTGTAGGCTCAAATTAAAAATCTTAGTGTATTTTTCGACGCTCTATCGAATGGCGTTGCAAGAATCCCGACAAAATAAGCGAAAATACCGAAAACTTTGAGACCCTTCGGCTGTGGGGGGGGGGGGGGTAAAGTAAACTCTTACCCAAATGTCCATGCAAATTGCGCTTATACCACCACCAGCTTTTGTGATGATGCATGGTGAAAAGCCAAAAACACGACCGGAAGCGCTGTCTGAAATATATAACGCTTCTACTTCCACCGCTCCAATTAAACGACGTCACGAATTTCCTAAAATCAGGAAGAAGAACGGGCGATGGCGGCATTGATGGAAGATTTGGATGAGGAGGACCCGGAGAGGCAGGAGGCCGAGGCGAGAGCTGAAGCCGATAAGAGGGTGAGACCGACACAATTCAAGATTTTAAAGGGACATGGAAGGCAAAAAAAAAGCAGTCGATTATCGTCGTCAATACAAAAGCTAAAGTTTTTCGCCTTGCAAGTCCCTTTAATCAATGCATGGACTTCTACACCCTACTGTTAATGCTTGACGTGTGATTCACTCCTTCACTCTGTCGTACTTTGCCTGAAAATACCGAGAAAGTTGGATATAGGAACTGTGTTTTAGGCAAAACTGGCGGAAGAGCAACGCAAAGCTGTGAAGGCGGCGGTGGCGATAAAGCAGGTGAGGCAGACAGAAGAGAGAGAGAGAGAGAGAGAGAGAGAGAGATATCCTGAGAGAGATATTGAGAGAGAACGTGAGAGAGAGTGTGAGAGAGAGAGAGAGAGAGAGAGAGAGGGAGAGCTGCTGAGAGAGACATGAGTGTCGTGTTGCGTATCGCGGTGAGGCAAAATCCATAGCTAATCACGAACTGACAAAAACCTTAGCCATGACTTGCTCGTGCCTTTAAAAGAACTTCCCATTTTATTTTATTTTTAAGGAATCGGTCCCAACACCACCAGCTCAACCAACCACCAATCTCGATTGGATCTCCTCTTTCCAAGAATCACCTCGACACCGCAGCAATACAAATTCCTCGCAACAAAATTCCCAAGTCGAAACCAAGCCATTGATCCACCACGAACCTGCTTCACCGGTGATCCAGATGAATTCTGGAGGCTCTATGTTTTCCGGCTCTCCGGCGATGCAGCGACAGGTCAGCAAAATTATTAAAGGGGCTTCGAACTGCCAAATCAAAGCCCTGTTGGGAGGCCTCTTTGATTTCTGGCAAATTGCCAGCGGGCGCTGCGGGACGAGAGCCCTCACTCTATCGATTTTTGCGCGAAGTTGTTTTTGCTCGGTTTCTTTGTGAAAACACTAAAATTTGCGCCTTCTGAGCCCATTTTTCAATCCTCACTCAATTTTAAATAGTTTTGGTGTTTTAAGCATCAAATTTGGCCCAGAAACAGCCGAGAACGTGATTTCGAGGTGACAACAGGCAATTTCAAATTTGCGAGCTTCCCGCGCCCCTGGGTGTACAGAGGCCTACGACGTACAGGGCTCCGATTTTCGGGCCGTCACATAATTTTTGGCAATTCGTAGCCCCTTTAAGAACGTGAATTTAATTTTATGTTTTTCTTCGCAAATCGGTAAAAGTTTTACCGTTTTGCGCAGATATGTTGCCATTTAGAATTTTTGATTTATTCCCTTCAGAATTCGGGCCACAACATTGCTGGCCAAGCTGGAGGGTCACCGATCAAAAACTTCCAGACCCAGAGCCCAGCCTAGTGAGTTATTTTTGGGTTCTAAAGGGACTGGAAACGCTGGAATCGATGCCTTTGGGAGGCTAGGTCTCGACAGCTATTCTGCCGTAGCAAAATGGGTTATGATACGACTAGTATTCCAGCTCTCACACCCAGAGCCCGATGAATTATGGAAATCTACCGACCTCAAGCCCGATGAGCCATACGAGCCATAACAGCCATCCGAGCCAGCATGGCGCCAGCCCTTCCGGGGCCTTCAATTTTGGAAGCCCCCAGTCAAGCTATGGCCAGTCGCCGCAGAATAGTCAGATGAGCCAGATGCGGATGAATCAAATGGCTGGAGGTCAAGCCGTTCCGCAGCCGCAACAGGTTCGTTGCAAACACAGCGCGCAGCTTTCTCTCTCTCTTTCGCGCGCTCTGTCTCTCTCTCTCTCACTCTTTTCTTTATGGATTAATTTTGCAATTTTTCCAGAATCCCCAACAATACGGCGGCTTCTCCCCTCCAAAACAGCTGAACTCTTCGAACTCGATGGGCTTCCAGATGGCCGGACCTCAAATGGGACAGCAAAATATGGGCCAAATTATGCCGAATAGCCAGTCAAGACTGCAACAACAACAACAACAACAAACTCAAATGGCCCAGCCGAGCGCATATCAACAGCAGCTGCAACAGCAGATACAGAAGCAGCTCCAGCTTCAGCAACAACAACAACAACAAGCTCAGCAGCAGCAGGAGCTCCAGCGTCAGCAGCAAGTTCAGCAACAACAGGAGATGCAACGGCAACAGCAATTAAAGCAGCAGCAAGAGTTTCAAAGGCAGCAGCAACTGAAACAGCAACAGGAGCTGCAACGTCAGCAGCAGCTAAAACAGCAGCAAGAGCTCCAACGTCAGCAACAACTTCAACAACAACAACAACAACTGATGCAGCAGCAGCAGCAGCAGCTGTTCATGCAGCCAGGCTATGGGCAACAAGTGAGTCTTAAAATTAGAGGTTGATATGCGTTGCGGCCACGTCGTGTTGCGTTGCGTTGCGCGTTGTAGATTCTAGTGTACCGTAACGCACTAGGATCGTGATAGTACCGCATCGTAAGCCATTCTGCGGGTACCTAATAATCTAAAAACATAATCGATGCTTTCGTACCCTTTTTAATAAAATATATTGCTAAGGTTTTTGCATCGGAATAGTAAAAAAATAGTGTAGAAAGAAAAGAAAGAAAAAGATACTAAAGAAAGGGGGTTGTTTGCTCACGATCCCCCCCCCCCCGGTAAGGCAAACATTTTCATGACCTGAAAATCTAACAAAAAATCAAAATGGATCCTTCACAGACCGTTAGCTCCATGAATTGGCCTAGTTATTTTTCTTTTATTTCGAAATTTCTAGGACACTAATATTACCTTGGTCTATAAATTACCAGATGGTTACCCTCAGGCTTTCGGGCTACCCTAGATTTCCTACTCCACCATATCCTTCCCTACCTCCATCAATACCCCATCCCCGCCCCCGCTCCCGTCCCCCCCACCATAGCTGAAATCCCCTTCATAAACTACCTGAATACCTTCCTGATGGCTGCAGATACCCCCCATAGCCGAAATCCCTTTAAAAAAACAAAAATAACAACCGACCGGATACGTGGGAGAAAAAGGAAATGGCTCCCGTGACAATTTTCATCCACGAAACGCGCGCGACCTGGCTCACTATGGCCAACATCACCCCAACATCCGTCCACCACCCCTTTTACTAAGGAAAAAACTTTCAAAGCTAATTTTAATAATTTAAACTAAAATTTTTTCATAATTTTTCTATCAGTTTGCGGGTTTCTGACCACGCTCTATCGGAATCCGAAGCGAGCTAAGCTCTAGCTCCTTTCCCCTTCGAGTTGAATTCGGCTTCGGACGGACGGACAGACGCGTCGAGAAAATTATTATAGTTGATTGAATCTGCTCCTTTATTGAATTTATTTCCGAACCCCTAGCAATCTCTAGAAAGACAAAGTCCCGTGATCCCCCTAATCGCGCCTGTACCAAAAACGCACCCCCCCCCCAGCCCCCAAAACCATTGAACATTTGGAAATGCCGATTTTTATTTTTTGATTCCATGATTCAGCTCGGTTCAATTTAGCCTCAAACCATCAACCTGAATACCCAACACGTTTTTCAAATCCCCAAAGAATTCCAATAAATTACAAGCGCGTGGGTTCAACGCTTTTTTGATCCCCCCAGAATTACGCAGAATCCGTGATGTCCCAAAAATGCAGAATCAAAGTTTTTGCGGGTCCTCTAGGGATTTTAAATTCATTTTTGAATTTTTTTGAGGTTTTATGGACGTAAATTTTACGTCTAGCATAAAATTTGTCCTCCGAGCGGACCAGAGATTATTTAGCATATTGCGAAAATTGGCCCAGGTTTTTGCAAAGAGTATTGGCACGTAGGTGGCAGCAAAGAGCGCCAATTAGCGGAGCAAACGCAACTCGAGAAAAAGGACAAAAATCCAATTTATTCTCCCGTAATTCCGCGCCGATTTCCAGGTGTCTCAGCCACAGCAGCAACAGCTGGGCTACAGCGGGCAGATGGGAATGACGGGATCAAATAGTGGCATGCAGATGGTTGGTAAATTGGTGCAAAACATCGATAAATAAGTTTAAAAATTAGCCATTAATAAAAAAATATAGAATTAAAATAAAGCGATGCGAATGTTTCGTAAATCTTGAAAATCTGCAAACCGAAAAATCGTAAAAAATAAATTTTTCGGTTTTTAAGAAAATACGGTTACGCTTTTAAAAGTAAAAAAATTGCAAAACGTTAGAAAAGGCTGTTTTTAATGTTATAATTCGATAAAAATTTCTTTAACTTGATTGAATTGAATTGAAAATCGACCTGTTTTGAGGTGCTTTGGAATTCAAAAAATGCCATTCGAACCGAAAAAGTTTCCGTGGCGCAAAAATGTTGGACAACTTCAGCATATGAATTTTGCCATTTAAGTTTATGTCATATTAAGTTACTAGAAGAACCATAAGTACTGATCTGTTATCCGGGGGAGGGCTAAGGCTAAGAAACAGAAATAACAACAAACGTTGGAATCCAACTGTAATTTTTCATCAGAATCTCCGATTTTCAGAATCGCGCAACTCCGCAGCAAAACTTGCAACAACCGCCTGCCCAACCCTACTTCAATAATACGCAGTCTAACTATCAGGTAATTCCAGGTATACATGGGGTAATCGATGATTTAATTTTTAGAATTTCAACAACCCGCCGTTCTTCTAAGAAGATATTGTAATTGGGAAAATACCGAATCAAATTCTGAATTTTTAAAGTCAATTTCTTTGTGTGTTTTTGTGTAATCCCACCAGCAATAATCCAGTTATACGCTATCGCTTCACTTTCTCTCCAATCTCCTGTCATTGTCCCTTTAATCCACGTTTCCGGGTTTATACAAAATGACGCGCCTTCTGTGATGAGTACTGTAGCCGGGGGCTGGTTTCCTATTTTTCACTCATGCTTGCATACTGTAGATGGCCTCAACTTCGAGAAATATTGCCAAAAATTGGTCTTCTGATGAATAAATCTTGAAAATAAAATTTTAGCAAAAAATATATTTACATTGTAATAACTATTCTCTGCAGAATTCCGCTTAGAGTACTGTGGCGCACTGTAGCGTACTGCAGCGTACTGTAGCGTACTATACAATTTGTACACACAAAAATCTTTTTGCCAAGAACAAATTTTTTAAGCTGATTTTTCGCGATTTGGAATTATTCATTTCAAAGTAGCTATTTTTAAAATAATTTCCGTATGCGAACTTAGCCAAATTTACATATATCAGGATACCGTAGAAAATTTTGTAAAAAAGACGCTTTTTCACGCTGATTGCTTTTTTGAATTTTCGGTAAAAATTTTGCCAGAAATTAATATATAAATATTTATCAAAGCATAGAAATGTACAAATATTTCTAGAAATATGCAAATTGTTGGGGTTATCCAGCCAGCGTCTCGGTGGCCTCGCTGGGGGCGGCGCCCGTGCCGACACCATTCGGCTTGTAGCTGGCCGTGCGAGCCTGAAAAAAATTGAGATTACGATATTTCCAAAAAAAAAAAAATTAGCACATCACGGCATGCAAATGTGGTGTAAAGAGGAGTGTATCGTAGCGTTTGGTTGTTGTGCTTTTGGTCACTAGGATCCGACCCCAGCTTGGAGCGCACCCAGAATTGGAAGGGTGTCCTTGGCCAATTGGCAGGCCTGGGCAGGGGGTACAGTCGCTGGCGCGCGTTTTAGGCGACGAACCGCCGCAATTGCACGTGATTTTGAGCGGAAAAGCACGTGAACCCAATCGCCCGCGTAAGCGGTTCCCTATCGCGACGCGACCGCGCCGCCCCGCATACCCTTCCATTCCTAGGTGCGCTTCGGGGGGACGTGTGGCAAGCAAAGAGTCATCTCACATTCCGCATTAAACGGATTAGGAAGGCAAACTATGGTATCGGGCAATTACTATTTTTATAAACCTAAATGGCACCCTGCAAAAAAACCAAAAATTCAAGCAGATCACCGTCATCTTTCGCCCGAATTGGGCTGTTGCTAGAGACAGCCGCCGGATCGTGCGTCGCTTAAATCATTTTGATAGAAATTTTGAGGTAACGTTAGGTCGGATACGCTAGGGTAAGGTAAGGTAACGTCCCCCCCTCTAAATTTTTCAGTTTCAGGTTTGTAAAAACGCTCAGCTACGCTGACGTGCCGTGAAAATGATTTAATCGAAATTTGAGTGTAATATTTTGCCTTCCAGATCCCTTTAATACCTCTAAGGACTTGGATTTTGCCAGGTTAGTGAGGTTACCGTATTTCCATGAGCATAAATTCACTTTTCACAATCCTAGATTTAAGTTTTGAATAGAAAGATACTTTAATTTACGTCAAAATTAAAATTGGTAAAAGAAAAAAACCTCAAAAAAAAACAGTTGAGAAAGGGAATAGCTCATATTTTTGGTTTTATGGTAAATTTAAATTTGATTCAGAAGGAAATACGCTATTTCTGCGGAAGCTGTTAGTACTTGCATGCCAGTCAAAAGCCACTGCACCCACCGCGTTTTCTCTACTCACCTTCTCGTTCAGCCATACGACTAACGAGCTGACGCCAGTGTCCAGGAGGTAGGACATTGGCGAGAGGAAGTAGACTTCGCGGGCCTTCACTCCGGTTAGTGGCAGAATATGGACTGTCACCCAGGTACCCATGTAGAAGGCGCAGACAAGAGCGCATTGAATGCAACACCTCAAGCACAAAATTGTTAAAAGGTAACTGCGCTCTCCCATCTCACTCACTCTCTCTCTCTCTCTCTCTCTCTCTCTCTCTCTCTCGCCTCTTCTCAATCTCGCTCTCACTCTGTCTCTGACTCTCTATCACCGACACTATCACTCTTTTTCTCTCTCTCCCTCCCTCTCTCTCACCGTCACTCTCTCGCTCTTTTTTTTCTCTCCTAGTCTCTCGCTCTCTCTGAGCACTCACGCTCCTGCTCTATATCCCTCTAACTCTCACTCTCTATCACCTACTCTCTCGCTCTCACACTCACTCTTTTTCTCTCAATCACGCGCGCTCTCTCTTGCCTTCTCTCTCCCTCTTTCTCTCACTCTGTTTCACCTAATCTCATATCCAGAATCTTTGCTGTTACCGGCCATCTTGGACTTCATGTGAAGAATGTAGACGAACAGCTGGAAAAATTCGTTTTTGATATTAGTAAAGTACGTACCAGTCCGTATGAAAGCAGACAGAATGCGGTGACTCCAGCCTCAAACGGCAAATCTATGTAAAACTTGGCAAAGTTGAACGTCATATTGACGCCATGGATCGGCGCGTAGTCGTAGCCGTAATTGTGAGGAGCTATGTAGATTCTGGAACAAATAATGAGTGCGCGAGAGCGAGCGAGAGAGAGAGGGAGAGAGAGAGAAAGAGAGAAAGAGAAAGGCAGAGCGAGAGAGAGAGAGGGGGAGAGAGCGAGACAGAGAGAGAGCGAGAGAGAGAGAGAGAGAGATATTTAGATGCCACTACCGTACCTGCAACACGGCGACATCAATTCCGTAACAGTGGTCGTAACCGCAGACAATATAACAATGACAGCCAAGCATTTAATAACGAATCGAATCGTAAACCACGCATGGATTTTTGGCAAGAAAATGGCCGAGATTCTGGAAAAATGATGATTCATGCTTCATAATTATTCTATCGCTGCTGATTTACTATTTTGTGTAATTTTCTAGAGTTCAATGCTTTTCTAAGGGTTACCGATTGAAGGCCAGCAATATCTGCACGTAGCTGTTTGCATACCATAGCCCGAGTGCGAACCAGGCGCCGTAAATGGTAAAAGCGGAGTCACGGGGGAAGATTGTCATCTGAAATTGGACGGAATTTTGTAAGCTTTCCCAGAATTTTAATGCTAGGCTTGTGCTGAAGCTTTTGTAAAATGGGTTTTTGGTTTAAAAATGACCCTGAAATTTTAATAAGGTTTTGAGGCCAAGAAAACTAGTGGAAACGACGCATTCAAAACTTTGTATTGGGGATTCCTGGTAACGTATTTATTTTTGTATTCTACCGTATACAAAAATTCAGGTCTCATCCCTGAGAAATTGCCATAAGTTGAAGACTCAAAATATTTTAAAAAACTTGAAATTTTTTGGGCTGATTAGTCAAAACCGCCAAAAAATTTTTTTATATTTTTTGTAAGTTAGACAACGTTTAAATCATTTGATCAATTGAGTTGTTTTTGTCTGATTTTTGCTATGTTTTGAACGTCTAGGAAAAATTATAGAAATAGTTATTTAATTACCTCCAGCCATAATCCCGGGATGAGGGCGACCAAATGAGTCACTTCCTGTATCATCCCGCAACACATATTAAAAAATAGGACCACGTAGACTGAATTTTTATTTCTAAAAAATAATACTTTTGTTTTATTTTAAAAAAATGCTTTCCAATTCTAAAGCGTGCTAAAACCTGCCGTATCACATTCTTCCCCATCATAAACTTGGACATTTTTATGTTGAGGATCAGCATCGAGAGCAGCGTCACCGTCAAGACGGTCGATAGCAGGTAATGCACAAAACCACCCATTTTCCACTAAAAATATATATAGAAATTCATTTGAACTGGAGCAAAAAGCCAGAAAACAGACAACACAAAAAATTTGAATGAAGCATCGAACAATCAAAAGTACAAATTTTGGACTTTTTTAAGGTACTTCGAGCGGAAAATAATCGAAAAGTACAACGCCATCTACGTACAATGGTACTGTAGACCCCTCAAAAATTACTCACTTCCCGGCACGTCCTTTCCGGTATCCGGAACCGGACCGGAACAAATTTACGTTCAGGGCCGAGCGAGGTACATGACTGTAGATAGGAAAAGGTGTACTAGCTACGGTTTCGTTTTTTCTCTCTTTCTCTCTCTCCCTCTATCCCTCGCTTTGTCTCGCTCTCTATCGCTCTCCTTCTCGCTCTCTCACTCTTTGATCCGGTCTTGCGGTAAGGTAATTCCCGTCTTCCCCAGCTATATTAAAATTCCTGATCCAATAATACGCTAGTTTGAGGCCATGTGAATTTTAGGGACAACAAAGATCCCGACCACAGCAGCTCAACTCCCAGAAAATCGCGTAGGCAGAAAAGGCCGTACAGTAATGCCGACAAATAAATGTAAAATGCCGCAGACGGTATTCTTGGAGCGTCGGTATTTTGTGGTTTGCTTGGCATGCCTTCGACACACCAGAAAGCTAATTGTCTCCACAAAAATAGACATCATATGATGAGAAATGGCCACACGCAACATTCTCGTGCCTCATTACCGGCAAGGGGCAAAAATTTGCAGGTGCTTTTCTAGGTTGCCAGACCCGTTCGTTGGCTGAAAACGATAAAGCCAGCCAAAAAAACACCGATAACCCAAATCATGAAGATCCCATTGCATCCACTTCCGTATCGTTGTTCCAGTAGTATCTCCATAGGGGAAGGAGTTAAAGCGCACGTTCAGGGAGGGGCCGTGTACTCGTCCCAACGTGTACACCCTATGGACGTAGGGACCGCGCGCACTGCCTGCCCGTGTCGTGGCAGGCAATTCCCCTCCTTTGCGGCGTGGGGCGCCCCCACCCCCTCACCAGGTTGTTGCTGACTGGTATCCATCCGCGCCCCCCGAGCGGGTGGCCCGGGTTCGACCCCCGTCCGCGGCAAAAATCTTTGCTTTTTTTCAAAAATGTCCCTGAACGTGTCC
This sequence comes from Mesorhabditis spiculigera, assembly GCA_958295435.1. Taxonomy (NCBI): domain Eukaryota; kingdom Metazoa; phylum Nematoda; class Chromadorea; order Rhabditida; family Rhabditidae; genus Mesorhabditis; species Mesorhabditis spiculigera. Next base: position 403,508 of record CATQJA010002710.1, on the reverse strand, counting down.
TTTAAAGGGGACAGGAAGGCCCGGGAAAAATTAGCATAGAACGTGTGTAAGTTCCGAAATTGAAATCTTCTCAGCTCTCGCCTGCCTTGCCTCGCTCTATACCCTTTTTTTGCATCAGCATTTCCAGTTGGCTCGTTACCAATTAGAGATGAGCCCTGATCAACTGGGCCTTCTTTATCCCTTTAAAGGGAAAAGGAAGGCCCGTGTGAATTTGCATAAAATCGGGAAAAAACGGTTTTACTCCTGCATGCTGCGCGTTTTTCGTCGTCTATTATTGGCAAATAGCTTCACAGGTTCGCTTTTTGCCAATAATAGACCGGGCATGATCTCTACAGGTTCTTAACCCTTTAAAGGGAATCGGTTACGATATGTAAAAAAGAAAAGGGAAAGCTGGAAGGAGAGAGTAGAGCCGATTTATGCTAACTTTACAGAAAAAAAATCCGTTATATGCTATCTAACCTGGAAAGTCCTCAGCGCTTTCTAGAAACAAACAGAACCCCGAAACGGTGAAAAAGTGCAGCATTGGGGATCACTTTTTTGATGCATTACCGAAAATTGCGAAAATTGCGCAGGTGCTTCTCGCGGGGCCCCGCCAGCGCCTTATTAGCAGAAACGAACAGGTAGGCAGACGAATCGCGGAGATCGGGGCAGAGAAATGTTGCCGAGTTGAACTTTTTGTATTTTTCTGGATGAATTTTTGGGGTGATCCCCAAGAAGCGTTCGCCTCTGAAAATTGGGTTTTTGGACAAAAAGCAAAAAGCAAAAACGTGGAGCGCCAGAAAAAATTGAACCCTGGTCTTTGGTCTGGGAGGCTAGAACTCTGCCATTCCGCCAAAAGACAAATGCCAACAAGTTGCAAACAAAAGCCGGGTTTTTCTGCGGTTTTGAGCTCTAGAACATGTTTCTCGGGATGAGACAAAGTGCGAGTGTCAAAAGCTTATTAAATCAGGCGATTATGTTTAATTTGATCGATGCAAAATTCAGTTTGAATTGCGTCAAAATGGACCTATGGTGACTTAAGAAAAATTAAATAAATTAATGGAGTGTGATTAACATTCAAACTAGTATTTTTGAAAATATAATGAACCATCCGGAAAACCGGAAAAACAATATGCGTCATTTTTCCGGATACGAGGCGCTTAGGGAATCAGGTCCTTGAAAATACCCTAAATACGTAAAGGTAAAAATCTAACTTTATCTATTTTTATTCCTCGATGAAGATCCAGTTTGTTTAAATTTTGTATATACCACACAGTTTTTACCTAAATTTTTAGTTTCTTGGAGAGAGCCGTACGGTTTTTCGCACTTCCCTTTCCTGATGGCAACCTCCAAAATATAACCACTGTTCACAGTAATCACACGTATTCGCAGGGGAATTACTATGATTAATGTTATTCAAATCAAAGCCTGAACTACAAAGCATTTTTTTCCTATGCCATCCCGATTCCAGATTGGGGCAAATCCCCCTTTTTTGGGTTTAATTTTCGCAAAGCACCAATAACACAAAGTTGGCCGCTCTACTGTATAAACGTTCACGGAAACAATGTGGCGAACAAATTGTTTGTTCAGTCTTGTACCCAGAGAGATGAACAGGGGAATTGAAAAATGATCAAATCAACTGGGCTTATTTTTTCTACTGTTTCACCGTAATTCAGAGATTGAAACAGGTTGTTTTACATTCAAGGGAGAGAGCGCGAGAGAGAAATAGAGAGATATAAATAGAGAGAGAGAGTGCGAGCGAGATTGAGAAATCCTTCGAGCTTCGGCAATTTTATGCCTTCCGTTCCGGTAAATCTTGGCTAAAAGTCATTTATCGGGCCGGAAAATCAAATCCAAAAAATCTAATACCGATCGGTCCCTAACAACCAGGCACGTGGTATTTTTCAGGGCGGATTTAATGTACGTGATGGATACTTGGGCTCGTTTTTAGCCATTCTATAGGGACGATCGTTACAAATTACTACAAATAAACGTTATTAAACGGTTTATGCAATTTTCAGATAAGAAAAATGCATTTTTTTTGGCCATGTATTGCCGATGATAAAGACGAAAATGCTTCAAATTCAAGCGACTTTTTTAGCATCACGTTTGACGACGCGAAGGTGGGGAAGTTGAGAAACGCGTTCTATTTTTGTTCAGCCCTTACGCGGAAACACATAAGCCGAAATTGGCCAATTTTCTCTGGCGGGTTTGCACTGTAAAGTTGTCTATGTGCAATTAAGCTGACCTAAAAACGTCAAAGGCTTCATAAAGCAATCATACTGACGATTTTTTTGCAGAGGTCAAAAAACCGTTCTCCTGCAGTGTGCAATAAAATTGATGCGGAGCAGTGTATTTTGCACACCACAATTATTAGGGTTTCTGTTTTGGTAATGAATTATAGAGGATTTCATGGTTTTTTTAGTAAAATTTGGTCATTCAAAAGGGAAGAAAATTTATCTAAAAATCTCAAGATCATAAACGCAGTCATAGAAAAATGAAGCGTTGAGGCAATAAATCTAACTACCGCGTTCCCCCGCTGATAGGAAAGTATCGGATTTTCCGAAACACATGGTTGCCAACTTCCGAAATTTCGGAAAAGAGAGAGCGAGAGAGAGAGAGAGAAAGAGAGAGAGAGAAAGAGAGAGAGAGAGAGAGAGAGAGAGAGAGATAGTGAGGGAGTGAGGGATAGAGAGAGCGCGTGAGAAAGAGAGCGAGAGAGAGAGCGGGAGAGAGAGAAGAATGGTTAAGGGCGAAAAACTACAGTAGCCCCTGGATCCAATTTCTAGGGCAACGCAGTGTGGCAACAGGTTCAACACGTTCAACCCGTTGGAACTGGCCCGGAACGCCATTTCGCGGCACCTTTTAACCCATTTTTCGGTACATGGCGCGCGCCAGGGGCGCAGCTGCAATTTGCGCCCGCGCCGATCCGACAAATTGGTTTCTTGTTACCCCGGGGCGGCGGTCGGTCGGCAAAAGACGAAAATGCGCGAAAAATTGGTATTAATTAAATCTATGGTGGGTGTCACAAAGTCCGTAGCCCTCCATGTTCTCTGGTGATATATGCCGTGATTTTTTGTCACCTAGGTGTGGCTGGAATTCAGAGAATTTTAATTGGGCCCACCCCCAGATGGTCCCCAGAGATTGCAGTAAGTCTTTTGTCTATGCCCTTTCATCCTGTGGCACAAGGTCTAAATCAAATTTTATGTAAAAAGGAAATTTTAAAAAATGTGAATCACCCGAATCGGCGCGATCCTGCGGCTTTGTGCCTTATACGGGCTGGTCTGTGGTACCGAGGAAAGGATTACGGTAGCCAATTGCGATCACCTAGCGATCACCCAAATATTTTTGAATTCGAAAAACGGATCCTTGGAAATTCTTGGAAACCAAGTGAACATTTGGTACTGAAAACATGCTGATAATTCAGATGACTTACGATAATTCAGATGGCTCGCAAATAATATAAAACTCAAAATGCTGCTACAACCTTGGCAAAAGTACACTACCGTAACCACCTCAATCAAAAATCATCATAGTCTGCAAGTTTGCATGATTGCATTGCAAATATTGCAACACTAGTAATGTACTGTCAACATGTTGACAAAGCGAAAAAGCGCAAATTGGCACCTTGATGGCTTGCCAACCCTTAAAGGGCGTTACAATAAGCATCCGGGCGCTATTTTGATACGCAACAGGACGAAAGATCCGGAGCTTGCTCGAGAATTAGTTGCCACCTCGCGAGGAGGGAGCGAGCCTATTCCAAAAAAAAAATCCGCGGAAGCCGACCAGCAGAAAATACCGAAATCGCAGAGCTTCCGAGTCCTGTCCGGTCTTTCTACTGGCATCAGGGCCGCCAGACAGACTTTACAAACATCACCGGGGCTGACCCAACGGGGCTGACAAACTCGGAGCCTTCAAGGCCTTCAAGGCCTTCGAGTGAGGGACGTGAATGGTCAAAGCACGAGTTTAAGTCGCACTGTGCTTGCTCGGTCCCAGTCTACTCCCTGCCTTCCAGGGTAGGTCAAATCTTTCGACCCAGTCGCTGAAATAACAACAACACAAAGTCAACCAGCGCAACCCATTCATCCCAAGTCGTTCGAGTGGTCCGGTCCGGTAAGAACGGTCCGATCCAGCTGGGACGGGCCGAGTTGAGCCGTCAATTGAGTTAGGTCAGTTCGGTTCGGAAATGTTCTGGACGCCTTGGACCTCGTCGAACCTTCAAAGGGGTCCAATCTTCTGGAGTCCCGTGACTTCCGGACCTTCCTGACTTCCCGATTGGCGGTTTGGTACATAAAGTACAGGCCCCCGAATCGCAATTTCTTGCGCTGTATCCACCTTGTGCATTGATAACACGGGTGAGTCGACTACACCGTATCCAGCTGCAACTTGTCTAATTGCCAGTTTTCAACGAGGATCTAGGCGGCGAAATTACAGGTTCAACCGCCAGCAAAAAAAATCTAGAAAAAAAGAGAAAAACGACGCTTATGATGAAGCAGACTTCCGGAATCACGGTGCTTTACAGGAGACGAAAAATTCTTAACTCTAGAAATTTTTTCAAATGAGGAAAAATCGGAAGTTTCAGAGGTTAAAAATAAAAACTCAATTTTCAGTGTGCCCCTCGTACTAGTAATCAAGGCATCATTCAAAAATCTCCAAGAAAAAATTATAAACCACGAAACTTCAAAACAAATCTTAGTTTGTTCAAACACACAATGAGTCCTGTAGAATCTTGTCCCAGAAATATCACTTAATTGCAGGGCGTACATGCCATGAATGAGTAGCTCAAAACAGAATCCCGGCCCAGGCCCCCGCAAATTACGGGTTTCCAGGGGGGTTGGAGTGAAGCTAACAGGATGCAGCACGAGGAAAAGTATCTAGAAAGTGCTTTGCCCTATCAGATAACTAGGGTGAAGAGCGGATTTAAGAGCACGTGAAAACGGCAATTTAGGATATTTTATATTTTCTACTATATTTTTTTTGGTCGGCCAGCGGTAATTCTTGGAAATCCGCATATTGCGCCATACCAGAAAAACGTACTAAAAAAATTAGCATAATAGTTATAAAAATTAGTAAAAATTTTATAAACAGGGAAACTTGAAACTTGTAAAAGTCACTTGAAAAACTAAGGGTCAAAAAGTTAGCGCTTCTAGATCCTACTATATATAAAAAAATAGTGTTTGTGTGTGTGTGTATATTTGCATGCAACTTCCGTGAGTATGTACCGCACCTACAGCCTCAGGGGGAGGTTTTTAAGGGTCGTATGATACGTCATTAAGTGCGTAATGGCGCCGAGATGAGTGCACACACATAAAAGTTTGGAAAAATTACTGTTTTCGCTATTAAAATTGAGTTTTTGTAAAGATATCGAGAAACCTCTTTGTTAGGAGGCAATTTGCATGCGCAGGAAATGGGGTAAGCCTATATAAGGGCACAGAATGGGTTCTTTTGATTTTTTTGCAATCAAGGTCCTGGAAGAATATGCATATTTTTGACTACCATGTGCTTTAGACGGGGCCAGGGTTGAAAAGCCGCGAAGCGGTTTTTCAACCCTGGTAAATAGTTAAAAACGGCAAATTCCTTTGACAAAAGCACGGGTTCTGGTGCGTTAGCGGCGGGCTGTTGGTAGTTTCTCTCACCCCATAGCCCCCCCCCCCCGCTAACGACCTAGAACATACGAAAGTCCCGTCAGATCAGTTTGATGAGTTTAGAAAACCATGAAAACGGATTTTAAAAGGATTTTCGGGAATACCGTAAGCGAACCCTGGATAGCTGCTTGCTATGGAGATTCAGGCGAATTAAATTTCGCCACGGTTTCTCTATAAAACAATTCAGCACTTAATGTCTGCAAGGCTGCAAAGCTAATTTGTAGGCCAGTGGGTGCAAAGTAGAGTGCGGCTTATTCAAACCGAGTTTGAATAAGATTTCCGTTATTCAAATCAAACCGGTTTGATTTGAATACGGGATCCTTATTCAAACCAAACCCGGTTTGAATAAGGATTCCCAACTCAAACCAAACCAAACCGGTTTGAATAATTTGAACAAGGTTTGAATAAGAACCAGTCTCGGAAACAGTTTGTTTTCGGCACCATTTTTGCGTTTTCGGCACCAATCCTTTTGTCACTTCACTTTAGGGTGGTTCAGCAGCATTCCTGCCAGGTTTTTGGGGTTAGCGGATCATTTCGAGACCTTTTTCTTTCAGCGCTGCCAAGGTTATCCCGACCATTTGTATGCTTGTGAAAGGTAGTGAATGCCAAGCCTATCGTCGAAAAAGTGCGTAAACCCCGTAAATGATGCCAATTTCATCATTATATTGATCACACAAGGTTTTAGAAGGGATGCCTCGAAATTTTAGCCGATTAGCATCCATCCAATCGATTTACATGCTGATTTGCCTGTTGTTCAAACCAATCCAAACCAACTCAAACCTGGTCGGTTTGGTTTGAATAACGGATCCTTATTCAAACCAAACCGGTTTGATTTGAAAAGCAGATTCTTATTCAAACCGCCCTTATTCAAATCAAACCGGTTTGAGTCGCGATTTGATTTGAATAAGCCGCACTCTAGTGCAAAGGTAGACCAGGAGCCTCTCATCGCAGATCGCTAGCGTTAATAAACAGTTTGTTTCGTTAACAGCCAGCCGCCCCTCATCACCCGGGACGAGAGCAGCTGCAACTTTTTCACCTTGTCTCCTACCCACAGATCTGACTGCAGATGTCCGGTTTAATTCCGCATAGACAAGCATGACAATCATGTGATTTACGGCGGGAGGTAGAAAGCGAGGGAGAGAGAGAGAGAGAGAGAGTGAGAGAGAGAGAGAGCGAGTGAGAGAGAGTTTTTGGTACATGGAACGTGTCCAGGGGCGTATGTTCCAGAAGAAACAAAATTGGCTATAAACGGATCAGCGCGCAAAACGGGAAATCTTGTGACTAACGTTTTCCCCTGGCTACCGTACTACCTGATCCAAAAAAAAAACTTGTCAACAAGATCAGAATGCCCAAAAATCTTCAATAACGGTAAGGACTGCTATAAGAAAACTTCTAAATTTCATTGGAATTGGTAAAAGACCGTAGTAGTGGAATACCATAACCCTAAAAAATCTGAAAAAGCAAAAAAAACTTCCTAAAAGCACAAAAAAACTTTCAATTTTGCAAAAAAAAACGTAGAAACTCACAATTTCTATCCGACTTTGTTGAACTCAACATGAAAACTTGGGAAGAGATGACAGGAATACGGTATAACTAACGTATTGGGTGTGGATAGCTCCAATTTCGACTTTGCACCTGACGTTAATTACACCCTTAAAAGCGGGTTCAAACCAAAAAATTCACCAAGCGTTCCCGATGCGCAACAAAGAAACCAAAAGAAAAAAGGGAGCGCCCTCGCTTTCACTCCGATTTTTGTCCGCATCATTAGCCGGCTTTTCAAAAAGGCAGTGATCTCGGATATACGTAAAAAGACTATACGATTTTTGGTTATAGGATCTCTGCTATTTTGTGCGGATTCAAATTACTTTAAGCGGGACTGTAGTCATTTCCGGTTTATAGAAAGAACCTAGAATGGTCTTACAAAGTTAACAATTAGGGATAATATAAATAAGGAATGACATTCAATTAAATAAATTATTTAGGTCATAATAATCGTAATAACTTATCATGCCATTAAAAAGCTACCGCAATTCAGATCATTTTGAGCTTTAGCAACCAGGCGACTATTTAAAAGCGCCCCTTCAGCGAAGTTTCTCAAAAACATTAAAACAGACCGCGACCAAGGAAAGATCAACCCACGCGAGTTTCGAACATTCCCATGGTATGCAAAAATAACCAGAAAACCCTCTCGGAATGGGACAAAAATAAGGTATTTTGGAAGGCTTTGCCACGAGCAACATGCGAAATCAAAAGCGGCTCGACCTCTTCAGCGACTAGGTCTTGACAGTTACGCGAAATTCCAAATTACTAAGACAGGATTTTTCTTTTTGCAATGTCGACATTTCGAATTTCGTGATGGCGAAATTTCATCAGATTTAAATTTAACGACGCCGAGATTCCATTGTATCGAAATTGAGAATGTTGTAATTGCATAGCCTCAAAAACTGATATGTCAAAGTTTCACGCAGCTGAAGTCGAGAATGTCCAGACCCCACAATGCCAAAAATACCTTAAGTTCGCAAATTCCATCATATGGTTTTTGATAAGCACTTGGTGGATTTCTGTAAGATTTCTTAAAGGAGAGCGTTACTGATGGAACACTCCGCATCACGAAATTCCAGCAATCTGGATTTTGGGACTTTGAAATTAAATTTTTGGGTCCAAGCCATGAATAATAAAACCCTGACAAGGAGTGCTATTTTTGAATCATCGGCAAAACCTTACGAGACCTAGCTCATTCGATAGAGAATTCAATTCTGAGCAAGTCTCCGTTGTCCTTTTCGCTGAATGGCTAACCCTGATTTTAAAAATTTTTAAAGCTGCACTCGAAAGCCTCTCTTTTCGCTCGAAAGGCACTCATGGTAAGAGACGGCCACTAGTATTTTAATTTTATAAAATCAGGGATAGCCATTCCGCAAAAAAGGACAACGGAGACTTGCTCAGAATTGAATTCTCCATCGTATGAGCTAGGTCTCGTAACGTCTTGCCGATGACTCAAAAAAGCACTCCTTGTGAGCAATTTTTTGCGTTTTCCGCACGCCCGACCTCCGACTCATTCCATAACCCTTACCAGAAGGGATCGACGATTTTCGACATTGCAATGCGCCCAATGTCATTAAACAAACGACATTTAGTCGGGGGTCGACCCGGGCGCCAATTCCTTGCCGTTAACGTGTTACCATAATTGCCAATTGGCTACATGTCGGCGAGCGGATCGGCGGCCCGAAAAGGCTTCCGCTTCAGTTCTTTGCTCATGGTTTGCGAGCAGAAAAACGAAAATGAAAAAATTAGTTATGAAAAGGCAAGTAAAAAAAATTAAGAGCAGCGCTACACGGCATTCCACGGAGGCACGGATAGGACCCCCCCGGGGCAGCGGTGCAATCGGTTAGCGCCGATCCCAAATCTCAAACGGAGGGTCCGGGTTCGACCCCCGGGACCAACGTGCAGCCGCTATTTCTCCCCAAAACCTTTGCCAAGCTTTTGCGTTTTGCTTAAAAACTGTGCTCCAGCCATTGAAAACTGCTAAAACAATAAGGATCTGGAAAAATTAACCCGACCAAAAAGAGACGGTTGATCCACTGGCGTACATTTTCGCAAAACAGTCACTTGGAGCCATTTTAAGCGTCGATTTCACGCACTGGGGGGTAATCGACCTTGATTTTACCAAATCTAGGCTCAGATTTCAGCGACAATGCTTGGTTTCTGCGCTATTTAAAATCGCACAAAATCCTGAACTGAACTTCAAAAGACCATCACAAAAAAGTACCAGAATAGATTTTCAATAGTTAGGGCTCAAAATCTGCGCCTTGGCGTCTAGTGTATTTAAATCTAATTGAGTTTCTAATTTTTCTATTACATTTCGAGAAAATCCAGTTTTGTCCGAAAGTTTGTTCATTTTCGAACAAAAACGTAGCGAGCGCGCTGTCCCCTTGTGCAAGGGAGCCTGCCGTAGCCCAAATGCTATCCGTGCCTGCCTGTTAAAGCCTGGAATGGCGTGGCTAATGCAAGAAGAATCAAATTACGAAGAAGAAAGTAGAGAACTTTCAGAGATACGATAAAGCCAAAAATAGTTTGCAAAACGAAAGAAAACTTTAACGGGTTCGGAAAGCTGTGATTATGGTTTTTATGGACAAAAACCCGAATTAATTATGCATGGAAATTCGGGTATTCGCGTTGCGTCGCACGCCAGGCCGGATCAGACAATGTTCTACTCCGGTTTTTCCACAGCCAGGCCTTTCCAGTTCCCTTAAAAGCAAAAAAAAGCCTGGGAAGCCTGAGATATCTGTAAAAAAATATGAACATCAATAGCCATATCAACAAAAACAACCCAAAAAACATGCGTCAAATTTTCTACCTGTGCCAGGTCCGTGCGCCAAAAATGTAACCCTTCTCACGCCAATGCAAAAAAAACGCGGTCGAAACTTTGCCCGCTAATTGTGAGAAAAGGGCTTGATCTAGCGTGTACGGAAGTACTTTCTCACCTACAGGGTTCTCCCTTTGGGTTCCTGTTTCTAAATATAAATAGCATAATTGTTTTTAATCTCTCCTGTACGATTCATAATACCATCTTTTTGCAAAAAAAAATGTTGAAAATATCGATTTATCGTCAAAAGTAGCCTATTTTCGTGCTGAATTGAAAGCGTTTCTAAGCATTTACATAATTTTTCCGCTTTCAATATAGCTAAATTTGACTACAAACTCTTTTAAACACTTACTATTCCGTTGCTAAGCATTTTTGGGCAGATAATAAAGCCGAAAGAGCCTTAATGGCATAAAATTTGTTCCGATCTTTATGCACCATAAAGCTCCACAAAATCACGCCCCAAAATCTTGGCTGCAGCAGCAATCGGTGTCGCTTTCAGCCAATGGTACGCTTTTGGCTCATTCATAGCTACGATTCACCGACCTTTTTAAATAAGTAAACGCTAAAATAACGGCCGAATTTGGACCGGGGCTCACTTTACCCGTGAGAGAATTGCGCCGTTTTTTCAGCATCCGATGTGTGTGTGCACATTGGTGCAATTGGCCCCGGTCCCCGACCCCCAGAATTCCAGGTAAAAAACAATACCAGACCGAAAAATTCGGCCTTGTTATGTGATCTTTAATACGCAAATTCGGTTGATTCTAGTAAACTGATAAGGAAAAACACTTTTTTTCGAACCTTGGATTTTGACGTGGGCCGAAAACTCTAAAAGACTTCTAGAATTTTGGTTTTTGAAATTTTAGCTTTTCAAAGTGAGCTTGTTTTTATTTACGCGAAATGCTGCTGTTTTCGAGTCTTTCGATGCCTTTTTGATTGTCTCCATTCCGTTACGCGCTTAAAAACCACCCCGGCGTCGTTAGGAGCGCTGCGTCGCCTTTACAGCTTGCAAAAAGAAGAAGCAAGTTACTTGATTGCTTGTCTAGGTTTTTAATGTTAAACCCATTACCGTAAGTTCCTTATGTGCCCCGAGCGTTTTTTGCAGCCCGCAGAATTATGCCATTTCCGGCGTCGAATCCCATTTCCCGGTTCTTGCCCGCAAACAAATTACGGCGGCACAATAACGGGCCGCCGCCGGATGTACCCGCGAACTTCCAACCCGGTGTATGGACCTGGATTTAATGTAAAAATAGAAACCAGAAATCTTAGAACAGAAGGGGGCTGTAGAAATTCAGGAAATTATTGTTTCAGCTGAATTCTTCGTTTGGAAAACAGAAAATCGACTTTTTTGCCTAAAAATGTTACGCTTTTCAGGGTATGGCCGGCGCGGATTCGTTTCAACTCGTCGTTCGCGATCTAGAAGCGCTCGATTGGTATCGCGAGACGCCGCTTCGAAAGCTCGGATATATTAGTCAGGTATTTATGGCTCTATTTAGTCCAAATGGGTGGTTAACAATGCGCGATTTCGATATACAGGCCCGTTTTTCGATATTTTGAAGTGGAAGTTGAAAATAGTGAAAGCCAAGCTTTTCCAAAAAATTTGTATAATGTGGGTTACGTTAATCAGTTATCTTTAGCTTTATTTAGCATGTAATTATGTGATTTGGCTCACATTAAAGCGTTTTTCAATGTTTGCATGCGGCAAAATGATCATGGCTTTAAGAAGATCAAGAAACCGATTTTTAAAGCACATTTTGAGAATTTAATAACAACGAACGTTCAGGTAGCCGAATCGCTGCGCCCGATCCTTCCGCGCTGGCTGTTCGCGATGGGCTACGTGACCCCGGCCTCGTACGTCGGCGCGATGGCCATGGATGAGCCGAGGAGGATGAGGGCGCATTTGAAAGTAGGGTTTTACGGTTATTAACTTTTTAATGCAATTCTTTTCAGCGTTAATTAAATGAAATTTAAAACCGTTAGCGTTTTCGATTACGGAATACAGGTATAAATCGTTGTTTTAGATGATTTTGCGACCGAAAATCTCAAAAAAAACCTTTTGAAACGAATGAAACACATACGTTTCAAATTTGAAAGTTTTGATTGATGTAAGCCCCGCTATTTGACCCATTTTCAGGACAAAAAGGTGCTTGACGCCCGGAGCACGCGTGCTCGCCTGATCCTCGACACGGCCGTGTGGCAGCTGCTGAGCAACCTGATCATCCCGGGCATCTTCTTGCGCCAAGTCTCCAAGAGATCCCTCCATCTACTGTCCAAGAATCGGAAGATGAACAACTGGGCCAAGAAGTCCATCGCTTGTGCCATCCCCTTGGCCACGATTCCGATCATCGAGCGACCCATTGATGCGGCTGTTCAGATGGGACTCAACTCGACGATTCGACAATATTGGCCGCTGCCGAAGGATCGATAAAATACTATTGTATTTAGTCTAAAAATAATTCTAGAATGGCTTTATGAAAACGACGCTATTTTTGTATTTTTTTTTTGCAAGTTAGGCTTCATTTTGGGCTCTTTCAACGCCTAATTAATGCTTTTTTGTAGTTTGTAAGCTATTAAGATCGGGAAATAAGCTAGTTTCTTTTTAATGAAGCTTAGAATTGTTTTTAAATGTGTTTTCACCCTAATTAAAATTGATGCCAGATTTGCTTTATTCGAATTATTCCTGCTTTTTTGCAGGTTAGGCTGAATTTTTCTGCTAATTTTCCTCCATTAATGCTTTCGTAGTCTGTATTTATGATCTCTAGGAATTGGCAACGGGTTTTTCGTGTATTTAAGAAAGTGCCAAAGTTTTTGTTTGCAAATAAATGGGTTTAATCGATCGAAACTACAATTTTCATGGAAAAAACACCAAATTTACAGTTTATCCAGAATCGGGTAGAAAGAGTCAGAAAATTAATTATTGGCTCAAAAGTCATCGCCGCTATCTCCCTCCCGGGGCGCCATCTCGTCCTCGACGTCTTCAAGCTACAAAACAAGTAGCAAATTTGGCGGCATAATCGACAAAAACCGATTATTTAAATTTAATTAAAATTATACGAGCTAAAAACGTTACCTCCAAATGCTGCACCGGTTTTCGAGAACGGCCAGCGGCCGGAATTCGGTCTTTCATTGCCCTAAAAAAAATATATTTAGTAGCATTAATAATTTTATATAGCGGGTGTAAGGTTTGCTAAAATTTAAAAAAAATACAAATGGCTTCGAGTTGAAAAGGAATTCCTTACCTTCCATGGTCAATTTCCTCATCTCCTTCGCTAACATCCACGTCATCATCACTGTCCTCTTCCTCATCCGAGAAACCGACACCCATCATGTTACCATAGATACGGCGAGCTCCTAAGAATCAGCGTTATGGATTTTTTCTAGCATAATCAATAAGCTTTGTCTAAGAAGAATCCATCTATTAAAAGGTTGTGTTTTTATCCCCAACCTCCAGTCGGTCGCATCGCTTCCGGCTCGTCGTCCAGCTCGGAGACGTCAATGGGCGGGGCCTGGTTCGCGTTGTCGGTGCGCATCTTTTCGACGACCTAAAAACATGAGTATCGATAGTAAAAAGAATATTTTTTTTTCCTAAAAGATCTTTGCTAGCCTGCCCCGGGCCAGCGAGATCAGGCTCCTAAAGAATCTCTGCTGGCTTGCCCAGCGATGAAAGTATTTGGATTGAATTTCTCAATGATCTGTGCTAGCCTGCCCCGGTTCAGCGAGGCCGGGGTCCTAAAGAATCATTCCTAGCTTGTCCGACGCTTTGGAAACTTGGGCACGCCGGGCTAGAAGTTTTGAGCGCGTTCTATATCTTCAAAATCTCTGCTAGCTTGCCCAGCCTAAACTGTCGCCATTTCCTAAGAATCTCTGCTAGCCTGCCATACGCCCAGAAATTTTTGGCTTTTTATCGGGTTTTCGGATCCCCAAAGATTCTCTGCTAGTTTGAGTATCCTCCATGGGAGCCTGGCTTACGCTCAGATTTTTGACCTTTAATTGTGTTTTCGGGTTCCCAAATGGTCCCTGCTTGCCTGCCCGCCGTGGCAACCTTATATCCTAAATAACCTCGGCTGGCTTGCCCCTTCTAGCTGCATCAAATTGACTGAAACATGACTAACCTGTCTCATGTTAGTCTCAGTCTCGGCTTGTCTCTGCCTGTCTGCCCTCTCCATCTCCACCATCTGCAGTTGTAGATACGACAAGTTTCGAAACTTCAAGACGTAGATATCATACAGTTGCTTCAGTTTCGTCTCGTACTTCTCGTACTCGTCCATGTATTGAGGGCGGAATGACTGGAATGGGATTTTAATCGATTCCGCAATGGTCTCTGCTGGCTGCCCCTCCAAATTTACCTGCAGCTTCGCCAGCCGCTTCTGCATCTGCTCGTATTCCCTGCGTTTTCTCTCAATTTTCTCGTCAAGCGCCTTTTCATCAGAGGTAACGTTGTTGAGTTTATCCTCCGTTTGGGTGGCCAATGTCGAAAGCGCTGTGGTAGCATTTCGGAGTGCTTTCTCGGCTTCTGACGGTGGGAGGGCACGGGATAGAGCACGGCTACGGTCGGCCTAAAAATTTAGCTATGCGTCCTTAAAGGTGCTAGGAAGTGTGCGAATCGAAGCCTTATATAGACTAGGTCACGACGGCTACGTGAAGCTCCAAAAGACGCTGGTTCTATCGTCCTAAAACCTGACATTTCCTAGGGTACCAGAGCGTTCCCACGCGTTTTTTAGAATGTCGCCTAGCTATCGAGGTCTAGCGGATCGTTCTCGGTTTTTCTGCTGCTAGCGCTTTTGAAAGGCGGAATGACAGCTGGTTTTTAGGTTCTAAGCTCATACTAGAAATTCTTACCCGATAGTGCAGCTCCTTCTCAAGCAACGAGCTCAACGTCGACCCGGTTTGGGGTAGCTGGGCGGCAAGCGAGGCGCATTGACGGACCTCTTGGAGCTGGAATCAGGTACTTTCGAGTATAATCGAATCAAAAACAGATTTAATGAAATCATTAGGAAGTTGACAGGGTGCAGTAAAAACGTCGGCGTACACTGACTGTAATTCCAGATGCTAAGGATCGCGTCACGCAGGCTACGCATTTAGAAAAATACAGGAAGTAAGCGAGGAAAGTTTTTTATCATGCATTTTAAAGGTACAGGCAAGTAGAGAGTAAGTAAGATCCGATACCTTTGTAGCTAATTTCGTACGTATCACTGGTATGGTGACTGCATGCGCGTCACTTGTGCTCCCGCGATCGGCAAGGGACAGGATTTTCAAGGGTTGAACGAGTTCCTGGACGGCGTGACCGTCGGCCTGAAATACACAAATTTAATTTTAAATGGCATAGCCAATTAAAAAAATGGCAGTTGTATTACCGTAGCGCCAATAAGGCAGGCGTTTCTGAAGGTGGAAAGGCCATAAATGATGACATCTTACCATGTACAGCTTCTTCGGGTTGAGCTTGATCCTCGCGTTCTGGATAAGTAGCAGCACAGCGCTTTTGATGAAAATTACCTTAAAAAATATAGGTTTATATTATTATAATATACTTACTCTCTCCTGCTCCGTGCTACACTTTGTCGACATCAGCGCGTTCGGCTCATAACTGAAATATGCGGTTTTTTATTTGTTTTTTTTTGTGGGTAGGGTAATACTATTTTTTAAAAGGTATAAGGACTTATTATAATTTTACTTTACTTACCGTAACACAATCCATTCCAGCAATTCAGCAACGAGGGGGAAATTCGGTTCCCGAAATGAGTCGATAGAAATGGGCCTTGGGAAACCGGCGATCCGGCACATTTCACAAAGGTCTAATCGGTTAAATAAATTAATCTATGGAATTTAACTTACTCCTTAATTCGCGATACGACATTTTCGATATTTAGAGTTTCAATATGCGTGGAGGATCGTAATAATAGCCAAAAAATAGGATGCCGGGTCCGCGACAACCAGCTGTGGTGTGGCCGCATCGCCATGGCAACCGCGTTTTGAGGGTGCCTGGCTGGCAGCAAGCCCAAAAAAAGGGATAGGACGGGCGTAACTTAGACCTAACTGTAGTCGCTAATACGTTTTCCAAAATCCTTTATTACGATAAATACTGTGGCAAAAAAATCTATTTTTTAAGGCTTATGATTTTGTGTCTTTAACCTGTCCACATGGAAACCCTGAAACTCATTTATTTCGATGATTTGTTTCATTTCATTAAATTTTTGTGTAATTAGACGACTTTTACGTCAGCACTTTATTATTTTGTACAGCCACGGCCGGAGATCACATAATTAGCGTTACAAAGTTACGAAAATACGTTTAAAACAAGTTCTTCTTGAAGAGATACTTGTTCTCCAGTCTTCCCAGGAAATAATTCGTGTCCGAACCAAGATAAAGTCTGCCGTCCGTCGTCTCAAGAGCCATCGAGATGGAGGGCATCGTCTCGCCCTTCGGATCATGGTAAGACTCGATAATTCGACCGGTGAGAGGATCGACGCGTAGTACGAGACCGTACGGTGTAGTGAAGTACTCGGCGACGAAGGCCAGCGCCCGAGGGGAGAGTACCTGGAAAAGAGGGTTTGGATAGAGCGGGCAAAGCTTGCTGGCGCTGTACCTTACCTGGTAAGCTGCCGGCAGCGCTAGGTAAACGTGTGCCCGTGCGTCGCGTGTCTGATTCTCTCTCTCTCTCTCTCTCTCTCTCTCTCTCTCTCTCTCTCTCTCTCTCTCTCTCTCTCTCTCTCTCTCTCCTCTCTATCTCTCTCTCTCTCTCTCTCTCTCTCTCTCTCTCTCTCTCTCTCTCTCTCTTTCTCTGCCTCTCTCTATCCTATCTTACTCTCTCTCTCTCTCTCTCTCTCTCTCTCTCTCTCTCTCTCTATCTTACTCTTTCTCTCTCTATCTATCTTACTCTTACTCTCGCTCTCTCTCTCGCCTGAGAGCTCACTTTTCTTATATTTTCGCCCTCCCCGATTTCCTAGATGCCGTTAATATCCCTCGAAAATCGCAATATTCGTAGGGTTTCAAAAATTCGGGACCTCGAGTAGCGTGTTTTTGGATTCTTAGAGCTTTAAAGTATACTTACCGTGGTGATAAAAGCTCTCAATCCGGGGCGCTCGGCTAGCCAGGCGTCAAACGAGTCGCGGATGGTAGGGATTGGGACGAGAAGCTGCCCAAGTTTGTCCATTCGGAGGTTATCAGGGTATCCGGGCAGATTGTCGACTATGGTTTCGGTCTCCAGTGTCTTGTAGTTGATTCTAAATTTACGATTTAATTACACTTAATCGATATCATTTTTGATCGCGATACAGTGATTTTTAAGGGACCGGGAAGCGCGATAGTCGGTCAAACAGCTACGCACTACGCCAGATTACAGGAGAGCCATTTTTTGCTTGCGCTTTCAGTGCAACTCTATCTTTTAAGACCTGGCGGCCGTGCTTCCTACCGCCTTTCAAACATCGCTCAAGATTTATATTAGCTTAAAAACCAACCTCTGTATCCGGGCCATGCCCATCTCCGAGTAAATAACATCATTACCATAGACTTGAATCCCATTAGGGAAATATAGGTTTTTAGCAAGGGCCTTCAGCTCTCCGGTTGCTGGCTTGAAGGTGAGAATTCTGAATTTCTTAATGTTTAAAGTTAAGTTTACTCAACCTTCCATTCGGCCGATGCTCAAACAGATCGAGTAAGAAGTCGCGATCGTCGAAGCGGTGGCTGCTTTCTAAAAGGTGGATTAAAAGGCGATATCTTTCTCATTATCTCTCCCTTAATCTTTCTCACTATCTCTCTCTCTCTCTCTCTCTCTCTCTCTCTCTTACCTGACATCACGATCCTTCCATCCGGAAGCACGTCCAAGTCGTTGAGGTAGCGGGTCGGATTTTTCAAGTCGTTGTTGACCTCGGAGCCACTAGCGAATAGGTTCGATACCTTTTCTAAACAATTCCCGCTGTGTTTTGGCATTAATAGTAGATATACCTCGATCCAAATCGATCAAAAAGAGCCCCAGATAAGCATCGGCTACGAGCAGTTCGCCCTTTGGAGTGATGCGTAGTCCGAGGGGGCGGCCGCAGCGAGAAGCCGTGCTAGAGAAAAATTTGCATGAAAGAGAGAGAGAGAGAGAGAGAGAGAGAGAGAGGAGAGGAGAGAGGAAGAGAGAGGGAGAATGTAAGAGACAAAGCGAGATAGCGCGTGAGAGCTACAAAACAGTACTACTTACGTATATGACCCATCGCAATCAGTGAAATTCGTTAGGGAAACCGCACGCTTGATTTCGGGCTAAAATCTTGTTCAATAATGCTTTCTTGCAAAAACTACCGTATCCCCATCCAACGCAATCTCACAAATCAGCCCAGTTTTCATGCTGGCCCAAAGCCGGCCCGAAACCGGGTGAATGGCCAGAGATTCGGGGCCGTAGATCTAGAAAATTGGTTGGAAATACCTAATAGTTTTAATCGTTTATGTAAAACCGCAAATCAACCAAGCTTTGGTCTTTAAAAACCAAGCTAGAATTAACTGAAAAATATGGGCTTTCTAATTTTGTTTTTGCATACCTGGTCGAGCAGCAGCCTCTCCGCTCTGGCGAGAACCTCATTTTGCTTCAGGGCGCCTTCAAATGGAGGGGCGGGAGGAAGGCTGAGATTGACAGGCTTGATTTCTCTTTCTCTCTCTCTCTCCCTCTCTCCCTCTCTCTATCTCTCTCTCTTTCTCTCTCCCTTACGCTCTCTCGCCTTATTTTTCTATAGCTGACCTATAACCGACGGGTTCGATCAGCGGCTTGGCGAATAAGTACGTTCCGGCACAGGCGAATACAAACGAAAATACGAGCGAAATCAACACTCCTTTGACGCTGATCAACTGCTTGGAGTCGTCGGGTTGCTGGAAATGGTTGACATTTTTATCTCTCTAACGTACTCGCACTTTCTCCTTTCTCCCTCCCTCCCTCTCTCTCTCTCTCTCTCTCTCTCTCTCTCTCTCCCTCCTCTCTCTCTCTCTCTCTCTCTCTCTCTCTCGCTCGCTGTTACCTTGCTAATTTTCGGGGCAGCTTTCTTGAGCGGCTGCTCCTTTTCGGAGTTCCTTTTTGGGGTAGCTGGTTTAGTCATTGCCAAGCTAAAAATGGATTTTAACGTATTAAAACTGAAAGACCGTAAAGATCATGGCTTAGTGATTACCAAGCCGAGAAAATGCCAGAAATTTCATAAGAAAAGAAGAAACGCCAGAAATTAGCAAAAAAAGAGTCAAGTATCTGACTGTAAAGTGTTTTTACTCAACTTGGAGTTTCGATTCGGGACCAAGTGCATCTTGTACAGAATTTTTCGCTGATTCCGAAGATGTTTTCCAAATTTGCTACGGACCGTTATTCTGAAAGTTATACGGCAATTCTAACCCTAGTTTTCACCAAAATGAAGGTATCGTTATAGTTTTCGATTTTCTTCATTATTTCAACGTCAAAATTGACTAGACAGATGGCCCGACAAGCATCCTACAGCTCAAAACAAGCATGTTAGCTAAAAAAAATGAGATTTTTATGCAAAAAGCAAAAGATTCGGGCGGGGGTTCGAACCGCCGCCCAGCGCTTGGCAAGCGAGCACTTTGCCAATGCCCCATGGTGCCAACTGGGTAGGCTGCTGTCAGAGGGTACTTCAGGGCCCCTTGGAACCATAGCCCCAAACAATGAATAGTGGGCCAGCGTCTGAATTTTTGGCATTTTTCGGCCTAATTGTAACCAAAAATGATTTTTTAAATAACAGTCCGTAGCAAATTTGGAAAACATATTCGGAATTAGCGAAAAATTCTGCACAAGATGCACTTGGTCCCGAATCGAAACTCCAAGTTGAGTAAAAACACTTTACAGTGAGCGAGTTTTAAGGATAACGCGAGATGCGAAACAAAAGGACAGAAGGGATTATTTAGCGTGCTAAAATCTGAACGAAGGCAGGAAGAGAATTAAGGACATTAAAATACAGATGAAAAATTGATCCATATGCCAAAAAAGGAGACGAGTCACCTGGGTCGAACCAAAAGCCGTTAGTTGACCCCTAGGTAAGGGGGTCCCCGTGTACCAAAGCAAACACACTTCTTACTCGACAAACAGTCATCCCCCCATCCGCCCACTACCCCGTGGGGCTACGAGAGAATACGGGAGGAACGCCGGTAATTTGGTGCCGCTCAGGTGGGTAATGGTTTTTGCAATAAATCCCAAAAAGCGGAAGTATAGGAGCTAAAAAGTGACAGAATCGCTACTTTCTTTTAGTATCGATAGCAGAGCGACGCCTAAAAACGCGCGGCTAATCATGATTTTTTTTTGCCACGTACCGAGTATCCTAAACCTGGTCCGCCTTGGCATGGGCCACCTGATTTCCGATCAAGCGGAAATTTTTAGGAGTAATGAGCAAGGTCAAAATAAAATAAAATAAAAGTCAAATAAAAAGTAGAATATAAGCAAAATAGGTATCGGAAACGCTTGTTGTGTCTTGCGCGGGCACACATAAAAATTACGTTCTGAATAGTAGGCAATTTCTGCAAGAAAGGACCGTTCTTGTGCCAGCCATTGACTCGTCCGTATCGTTCCCCAAAAAGGGATGAGAGGGACAGACAAACAGAAATGGTTATCGATTGTGGCGCTCCGCAACGGAGGGGCTGGTACCAACCCCACTATGTTCACATATCGGGAAATGCGAATCATTTTGGGGTGAGTAGGATGGGCTACGGGCTAGTGACATTCCATTGTGTGACCAAACGACGTTACTTAATAATTTATTTCCTTTAAAATCGTGATTCCGAATTAAACTGGAAACTTTTTGCACACAAAATTCGTCAGCATGGCCGTTTTCAGCGGGGTGGCTCGCCATTGGGCAAAATCAGCGCATCCGCTTTCTGTCGCCATCTGGGATTAGGGCTGACTAACATAACTTGGAACCCCAATTACTCTTTAATTTTTACATTATTACGAATGCGACTCTACCTCGTCTAAGAGATCCATATTTTTAAAGATGATCCAAATAACCCACGTAAATGGCTCCATTTGTCTGGTGATATTTATTACAAATATTTGTTACAAGAAGCAAAAACAAATTTACAACACAGGTAAATTACAAAAAAATCACGATTTTTCATTAGTTTCGCAACAATTATCGTTCCAATTACGAAAAAATCGGCGCCGCTATCGCGGCGCTGGTCTAAACCCTAATCAGAAATCGCCTGGCGGCGGTCCTTTTGGGAGTTCTCAAAAATTTTTCGCGCCCTGGTCTTGGCTACGGTAGTGGGCGGTGGGGGTACGGCAGGTCGGTCCGGAATATAGCAAACAGCCACCAGGTTGTTCGTACAGCTGACGGAATACCAGTACCCGTCCGAGCCGACCGTTACGCAGTTGTCAGTATTTGGGTTGACTAAAAAATTGGACTAAAAGAGAGGGAGAGCGGGAGAGAGAGAGAGAGAGAGAGAGAGAGAGAAAGAAAGAAAGCGAAACCTACAGATTGCCCAATTAAAATAATTGCCGGCAGAGCCATCAGAATATAGCCATTTTCCACTCGGCTGCCGTTGCAACCCAATAAAAGCGGCTGAATATCCCTGTTGAACCACAAATGCCGTAACGGCCTTGTTGTCAAAAGCGTTGTGAACCGAAGCCAAATGCCCTCCATTTGCTTGGCAAACAGCTTCGGCGGCGTTGAAATTGCCTGGAATGGTACAGAGCTTTAAAGGGACTGAGAAGTGCGCGAATCGACCTTTCCTATTGACTAGGTCTCGACATCTACGCGATGTGTCAAGAATTTTGTACTTGTCCGGCCTGAGTGTTGTTGATTCCCGCGCCTTCATTGGCTTTTAAAAGGACAATTTTAAAGAACGCTAAATCCTATTGTGACACGCGACGCCGCACGCTACGCGACACACGAGAAGCCTAACAACACGCCACGCGGCACGTGACGCGCAAGCCGCTTCATCGCAGTAAAGGAGCAGTTACCAATTACGCAATGGAAATGCGGAGGCGCGTCATGTCAGTATGTCCAGATCTAACCATCTGTAGTGCGATCGCTACGCTACTCCAGCGCGACGCAAAGGGGAACGTGACGCGACTGCAATGCTACTACAACGCAACGCAACTCGACGCAACTTCTTTAATCGAGGGTTAATTAAAGCTCATGAACCCAATGTTTTTATTAGCAGTTCAATCATCATTACATAACAACAATTCTCGACATGCATCTATGATACTTACTTTTCGGGATCGGCAGGTATTTAGCAACTGCGCTGACAATGAAAAGTGACAGCAAGGGTACAAGCAGCATGCTCAATTCAGGACTTGAAAACGCAATAATCTCTGCTAGCTCCGAATTTATATATTGACTCGGCTTATCTGTGCCACGTAGCCTGGTTCAATGATCCCTGCGGGCTGCGTCCAGTTCCACCAGGTTTTACCCCGTCAGATTTTTCGCTTAATCATCTCACGAATCTTTCCGGAAGCGCCAGTGATTTGGATTTTGGGCTTTGATAAGCTTGAGAGAGAGAGGGAGAGAGATAGAGGGAGAGAGAGAGGGAGAGAGAGAGCGAGAGCGAGCGAGCGAGCGAGAGGGAAAGTTTTCAAATTTTGCTCGATTTTTTCGCCATTGTAGCCTTGCATTTCTATACTTTTGTGAATTTTATTCCTCTGTAGACAAAAATTTTTCCGGTGCAAAATTATCCCGTTTATTTCCATCCTTTCTCGTCTTTCTGGAGTTTAATTTCCAATGTACTTCTCTTCATTTTCTTGCAGACGAAGTTCGTCAGCGACGCCGGCTTGGAGCCGGTCACGCGCCAGAGGGAGAAATCGGAGCATCCGCTTTCGGTAACTAACTGAAATTTCAGTATGCTTAGTTAGTGGTAATCTTGCTCTCTCTCTCTCTCTCTCTCTCTCTCTCTCTCTATCTCTTTGACTCGGCTTATCTGTGCCGCCTAGCTTGGTCCAATGGTCCATGAGGGCTGCGTCCAGTTCCACCAGGTTCTACTCCGTCAGAGTTTTCGCTTAATCATCTCAAGAATTTTTCCGGAAGCGCCAGTGATTTGGATTTTGGGCTGTGATAAGCTTCGGTTCAACACTGATCACAAAATTGGGTTGGTGCTTTGGGTAAAAAAGCCAACGGAGAGAGAGAGCGAGAGAGAGAGAGAGTTTTCAAATCTTGTTCGATTTTTTCGCCATTATTGCCTTGCTTTTTATACTTTTATGAATTTTATTCCTCTGTTGACAAATAATTTTCCGTTGCAAAAAATCCCGTTTATTCCCATCATCTTCTCATCTTTCTGGAGTTTAATTTCCAATGTACTTCTTGCAGACGAAGTTCGTCAGTGACGCCGTCTTCGAGCCGGTCACGCGCCAGAGGGAGAAATCGGAACATCCGCTTTCGGTAACCAGCTGAAATTTCAATATGCTTAGTTAGTGGTAGTCTTGCGCTCTTTCTCTCTCTCTCTCTCTATCTCTCTCTCTCTCTCTCTCTCTCTCTCTCCCTCTCCCCTCTCTCTCTCTCTCTCTCTCTCTCTCTAACTTACATAAATCGCTCCGTTCACCGGATCGCCATGGCCGTAGAAATTAGCGTAGGTGAATGGGGTTCCATCAGACCAATAGTTGTATCCATTAGCGACAATACCTAAAAATCGTTTTCGAAGATTTTATGCAAATTCCAGTACCTCCAGTCCAGACCGAGTAGTACCAGGGGCTGGCCTGGGTGCAGGTTTGAGTGTAGCGGAAGGCCAGACCTAAATGGGTGGGGTTAGAGAAAGAGGGAGGGAGAGAGAGAGAGAGAGAGAGAGAGAGAGAGAGAGCAAGAAACTCCCTACCCAAAACGAATCCATTCTCCTCGGCGCTGTGGATCGACGTCAGGTCGGCCCCCATCTGGGTGCACGTGGTTCGGGCCGCGTCTACCGTATTGCTAGAGCCGACCTAAAATACACTGTTCATACCGTAATCCTTCCGAAATGTACCCAATAACACGCTCCACTAGTCGCAAAGTAGCTCCAGCCGGGCGGGCATTGGTAAGTGGGTGGGCCTCCTCAAAAAAAAAGTGGAATCAGCTTGGGTTTTAAAGGGGCTACGAAATGCCAAAGATTGAGTGACAGCCCGAAAATCTGAACCCTGTACGTCGGAGGCCTCTGTACACCTAGGGGAGCGGGAAGCTCGCTAATTTGAAATTGTCTGTTGTCACCTCGAAATCACGTTCTCGGCTGTTTCTGGGCCAAATTTGATGATTAAAACACCAAAACTATTTAAAATTGAGTGAGGATTTCAAAAATGGGCTCAGGATGCGCGAATTTGAGTGTTTTCACAAAGAAACCGGGCAAAAACAACTTGGCGCAAAAATCGAAAGAGTGATGGCTCGCGTCCCGCAGCGCCCGCTGGCAATTTGCCAGAAATCAAAGAGCCCTCCCAAAAGGGCTTTGATTTGGCAGTTCGGAGCCCCTTTAAAGGGGCAAGAAAGGCAGGTCCACCGATTTTTCTGGCTAGCGGTTTTTAATCATTTACCATTATCTGCATATTACCGAATTGTATCTCTAATTCGTGTTTGAGATTGTTCACCCGTTGTGGGGGTGTGCGCCGATCCCGACGGCATGTGCAATGCCGGGACGACGCTGTTTGGCGAGAAGCAAGCTTCTGCTAACCGAACCATTTCCAAAAATATGTTAATCTCGTTGTACACAATAGTGTACGTATCGGAGATTAAGCCGATAAGAACATATTAACGTTTATTAGCAAATTCTCGGCCCGAGGGCCGGATAATGCGGCAGTAAAACAATCTCGAAAGAATACACGAAATGACACGCAGGTCATTTAAATTAGGGGCTTTACAACATTTTCAGGGAGAAATTGTGGGAATCTATTGATCACAAATGGATGGGAGATTCGGGAGGGGGCACGAAAAATTTACATTTTAAAAGATAACTAGCAAATGGATATCGCTTCATTTATGCTTGGTATTGGCGGTGGGCGGTGATGTGCTCGACGTAGGCATCTCTTGACCACTTCAGCGCATCGGCGACCATCAACTTCTTCATCAGCGCGGCGTACTTGACGGAGACGGCGAGTCGGCGCAGCACGTTGTCGTTCTCTTGGTCCCATCCGCCGAGTGGCCCAACGATGAAGGCGTCCAGGAACGTGTCGTAGCCATCCGCGTTGAACTTGTTGAAGATGTCGGCGTACTTGCGGAGCTTCTCGGCACGTGCGGCAGCGAAGACGCTCAGGTCGTGGTTCTCGAACGGCATGGTCACGTCCACGATCGTCACACGCTTCTTCACATGGTCGACGAGGGCGAGATCGGGACGTAGTTGACCATCAGTGCCGGGGATCTTGACATTGACATATTTCGTGGTGGTCGCGGGCAGCTTGATGGCGTTGACGAGGCGGTCGAGGACGGCGTTGTGGCGCAGGGTGATGGCGTGGGCGTGAGCAGGGCAATGACACAGGACGTGGGCGACACTCTCGAGTTGGTAGCCACATCTTCGGCAGCGCTTGTCTTTTTGATCACGGGCACGGTTGCAGCCATTTAGTGGAACGACGTCGAGTCTTGCACGGTGAACGAAGCGCCAGTCCGCAAAGCGGATATAGCGTCCGTCACGCAGGAAGTAGTTGGAGACGGGCTGGTGGGCGGTGATGTTGTAGACCTTGCCCTGGCTCTTCTTGGCGGTGAGGTGAACGAGCTGAGCTTGATGGACGGCGCGCTTGAGCATCCTTTCACACGTCTTCTTGGTGACACCACATCCGAGCACGAGCAGTTGGATCTTGTCGTTGCTCCACGCCCACTTCACATCGAGCTTGTCGGTCTTGACGAGGTGGCCGGTCGCTTGTCGCACTCTTGTCCACCTGTTGCGGGTGTCGGCGTAGTATGTCTCGAAGGCGCCGTCAAGCTTCTGGTTCAGGTAGTCGGCCACTTCGGAGTCGGTTGGAGCACGCTTGATCTTCTTCTGTACAGCCGTACGGAGCAGCTGAGCAGTCATTGGGCCGAGATCAGTCGACTCCAACAACTGGACAGCATGCACCAGCTGCATCACATCGGCGAGGGTCTTGGTCTGGATGAGGCCGAGGCCTCCCATGTTGTGCGGCAGGTAGACGACTTCGGGGCTAGCTTGACTCGGGAGGCTCATCCACGACTTGGCGAACTTCTTCAACTTCTTGTCGAACGGGATGAGGTGCTTCTTCTTCTCGACGTGGCCATTCTTCAGATGGAAGGCGATGCAAGGCAGGATGAAGGTGTTGACGGCGTCCGCTTTCTGCCAGGGGGCGAGTAGAGAAGAGTGGATTTTGTCGAGGCACTGGTGCATCTTCGTGATGGTCTTGTCTGCAGAAGAGCCTTGGTAGTAGCCGGTGGGCACGCCGAGATGTTCGTAGTGGTCGTTGGAGTCGAGCGTCACCATCCTGGATCCTTGAACCTTGTACTCGATCGGCATGGTGGTGTGCTTGTTGGAGTTGATGACGAGGCTGGCACACTTTTTGCTGTTGAACACGAGACCGAGCCATGTAGAGACTTCGGACACGGTCTTGAGCACGGCATGAAGGTCATGTGCAATGCCGGGACGACGCTGTTTGGCGAGAAGCAAGCTTCTGCTAACCGAACCATTTCCAAAAATATGTTAATCTCGTTGTACACAATAGTGTACGTATCGGAGATTAAGCCGATAAGAACATAAACTACAAATTGATCTAAGCCAGGGGCCAGAAGCGATGTAGCTGTGGTGAGTAGTGTGTATTTCCGGTGGGGAAGTGGGCCAGGTGGGGGGGCGAGTCGCGATGGGGAAGGGGACATTGGGAGAGCGCACAACTCGGGGATGGGGGAAGGGGGTCTGATCCGCGATCTGCTAAAATTTGCCCTTCGGGCATAGTCTGGCCCAGTTATCTGTTTTGTATTTAATTACCATTAATGCAGGCCTTAAAACTACGTTTGACAACAGAAACTACTAGCTGAATGAAAAGCTGAATTCAATTTTTAGTATCTTTTTAACTGCCTTACTTGTTGGCACCATCGTAGGCAGGGTAGGAATGGTGGGAATATCCGCGATGTAGCAAACAGCGGTCTCAATATCATCACAGCCGACCGAATACCAGAAGCCGTCAGTGCCGACCGTGACACAGTTTTCGTTAGTAGGATTGTCTGGAAAATAGGGCTATTGTGAGCGAGGGAAAGCGAGAGAGAGGCAGGGAGGAAGAGAGAGCGAGAGTGAGCGAGCGAGCGAGCGAGAGAGAGAGAGACAGACAGAGAGAGAGAGAGAGGCGAGTGAGAGAGACGAGATGAGAATGCGATAGATATGAGTCAGACTTACTTAGAGCCCAATTAACATAATTATCGGTAGTCCCATCGGTATATGTCCACAGTCCACTCGGCTGTCGCTGCAACCCAATAAAAGCCGCCGGATAGCCCTGTTGATTCACGAAGGAAGTAACGCCCTGGTTGTCAAATCCACTGTGGATAGAGGCCAGATGCCCTCCATAGGATTGGCAGTACCGCTCGGCAGCGGCGAAGGTATCTAAAAATTGGGGTTATGAATGGTGGTTTACGGGTAGAAAGAGGTACGCTTTTTAGACCTTTCTGTTCGCAAAAAACGCCAGCTCGAGCATCGAATCGGGACCCTGCCAATGTCACCCAGACGCTCTACCAACTGCGCCAAACCCGCCAAGCGGCACCGAGCATGCTAGCAAAGACCTTTGAGGGGCCGCTAGTTCTATTGTGTGTTCGTTGGAATTGCAGGGGTAAGATAGCAGAGATTCTTGGAGGAATTAACAGGTTGACTAGTAAAGATTGTTTGGGAATTTGAGAGCAGGCTGGCAGGGATTTTTTTTATGGAAACGAAATAACGTTGGCAGATCCCTTCGCGGCTTGCAAGGTCCTTTAGGGAAAATTGTAAAGCAAGCTAGCAGAGCTCGTTTCATGAATCAGCGGGGCAGACTAGCAGAGGTTCTTTGAGAAATTGAGGGGCAGGCTAGCAGAGATCGTTTGAAAAATCCGGTAGGCTAGATTAGCAAATAGGCTTTGGATTAACAAGTTAGCAAAGATTATTTGGGTAATTTTAAAGGCAGGCTAGCAGAGATATTTGAGGCATTGGAATGCCAAGTCAAGAGACATTTCAGAAATTTCAACTTGCAGGGATTCCTTAGGAATTATGGAAGAGGCTAACAAAGATTCGTGAGGAATCATGGAGGCAGAATGGGCCCCCAAGAATTTTGCGGGAATCTAACAGGCAAGCTAACAATGATTCTTTGGGAATCCTGGAGGCAAATTAGCAGAGTTCCTTGAGGAATCCTACCGGAAAAGCTACATAGGATTTTCTCTATTATCAGAGAGGATCGGCAGGGCGCATTTTATGAAATTCAGAGCTAAGCTAGTAAGAAAATGATTTCCGACTTTACCGGGGCAGACCAGCAGAGATCCTTTGAGAAAACTGTGATTTTTTTCCTTAACTTACTCAACGGCACCGGCAAGTAGCTCGCTGAAGCCCCAGCTACAAGGAGCGAAGCCACCACAAGCGAGAGCATCCCCAGAAATACGTCGTTTGGAAGGGCAAAAACGCTGGAAATGGGCAACCTGTGGCCCCGAGTCGTAAACTTATAATGCTCCCGTTATCACCATTATCTCCGGCTGCTTGGATTTGTCATTAGGAGCCCAGCGGAGTTTTTTCCAGATTCGTCACGTTGCCCACCACCACCCACTCGAAATGGCCCCGGAAGAAGCTGCAGAGAGAGAGAGAGAGAGAGAGAGAGAGAGAGAGAGAGAGAGATAGATAGAGATAGAGGGAAAGGTAAAGAGAAAAAGAGAGCGAGAGCGAGAGAGAGGGAGAGAGAACGGGAAATCGAGAGAGAGAGAGAGAGAGAGAGAGAGAGAGAGAGAGAGAGAGAGAGAGAGAGAGAGAGAGCTTTTGTATTTTGGGTCCCGATAACGGGCACAAAAGACGAGAAGCGGAAGGCCATACGTATGTCGAATACGTAGAAAATTAAATGTGTGCAGACGAGGTCCACCTGATCTACTAATGCTATTCTAGCACATTTTAAGCGGCTCCGAATTCTCTGTTGTATGATATTTGGCGATTTTCTGACATGATTGTGATTTTTCACTTTGCATACTACTAGGCAAGGTGCATTTTACTATAACGAGTTCTATAATCAGGGTTTTGCTTGTATTTTATGTTTCAGATTGTTCACCCCTTGTGGGGTGTGCGCCGATCCCGACGGCATGTGCAATGCCGGGACGACGCTGTTTGGCGAGAAGCAAGCTTCTGCTAACCGAACCATTTCCAAAAATATGTTAATCTCGTTGTACACAATAGTGTACGTATCGGAGATTAAGCCGATAAGAACATAAACTACAAATTGATCTAAGCCAGGGGCCAGAAGCGATGTAGATGAGGGGAGGGGGTGTATTTCCGGTGGGGAGGTGGGCCAGGTGGGCGGCGAGTCGGAGCGGGGAAGGGGACGTTGGGAGAGCGCATAACTCCAGGATGGGAGAAGGGGGTCTGACCCGGAATCTGCTAACGCTTGCCCTCGGAGTATACTCTTTAGCTTATAGCCTCATTGAAAGCGGCATACGGTTGTCGGAATGCAGGAGATAATCTGATGCTCACATTTATTCCGTTTCTAGCTTTGAAGCTAATCCAGCCGATAGGAGGGCCACTTTTTGCAGACGAAGTTGGTCAGCGACACCGTCTGCGAAGGGGTGATGCGCCATTGCGAAAAATCGGTGCAGCCGCTTTGGGTGATTAGCTGAAAATTGAACTGTCGCTCTCCGTTTCTCTCTCCTTCTCTCTCTCTCTCTCTCTCTCTCTCTCTTCTCTCTCTCTAACTCACATAAATCGCTCCACTCGTTGGATCGCCATGACCGTAGAAATTCGAGTAGGTGAACGGGGTCCCATCAGACCAGTAGTTGTATCCATTTGAGGCTACTCCTAAAAACAGCTTTGATTTGTTCGATTCAAATTGAAAATCAAAGTTAGTTTTTGGAACTACCGTACCTCCAGTCCAGACCGAGTACCACCAAGGGCTGCCCTTCGTGCAGTTTTGCGTGTAGCGGAAGGCGAGGCCTGCAGGTTTCGTTAGAGAGAGAGAGAGAGAGGGAGAGAGAGAGAGAGAGAGAGAGAGAGAGAGAGAGAGGGAGAGAGGGAGAGAGGGAGAGAGTGAAGAGAGCGAGAGAGAGAGAGAGAGGGCGAGAGAGATAGAGAGAGAGACATACCCAAAACGAATCCATTCTCCTCGCTGCTATGAATTGACACCAAGTCCGAGCCGACCTGTTTGCAGGTAGTCCTAGCCGCATCCAAGGTATTGCTGGATCCAACCTAAAAGAAGCTTTTCATACCGTAACCCGTCCAAAACACACCCAATAACACGCTCCACTAGTCGCAAAGTAGCTCCAGCCGGTCGGGCATTGATAGGAAACTGGGCCCACTAAAAACACGGGATTAATCTATTTGCAAGCTTTGAAGTTCTAAAAATCGAAATATACAGAATCACAAAATAGATAATTCCAGGTCCGTGAAAAGATCCCCGGGTTTAGACCCCCCTCCCCACCAATTGGTTGCGCGCTCTCCCGATGTCCCCTTCTCCACCCACACCCGCCACCTCCCTGGACCACTTCCCCACCGGTAATACACCCCCCTCCCCTCATCAACATCGCTTCTGGCCCCCTGGCTTAGATCAATTTGTAGTTTATGTTCTTATCGGCTTAATCTCCGATACGTACACTATTGTGTACAACGAGATTAACATATATTTTTGGAAATGGTTCGGTTAGCAGAAGCTTGCTTCTCGCCAAACAGCGTCGTCCCGGCATTGCACATGCCGTCGGGAAAGGCGCACGCCCCCAAGCGGGGTGAACAATCTCAATGCAATCTAAAAAAAATCCAACACGATCGAAAACAAAGCGCTACAAATCTGCCTAGATAGAGGCTACACCTTACACACACCAAAGGAGCGTCGCTAGTAGTATAAATTGATCTAACCTATATTGTTTATTTTTGCATCCCGTGAATCATCCGCGTGATCCCGGAATCCTTCTGGTCCGGGATTTGACGCGCGCTGCACGCTGTGGCACGCTGCTTTAATAATTATTCACGGGCGGTTACATAAACATTTCCGGATATAACCTGTCCGATTCTCATAGGCAGTTATCGATCCCTTTAGCCTATTAGAAGCGTACGTTAATTTTGTGCAAGTATTCTGTAGCCGCCTAGAATCTGCGGTTAATTCGTTAATTCGTCGTCTCTATCAGGCCCGTAAGAGTGGGGCGCAGGGGCGAGCCGCCCCCGAAATCGGCCGAAGGCCGAAAAGTACATAAGGGGGGACCCTTATGATTTAATTTTTCCAAAAATTTTTTGCCTGCGGCGCTGTTTAGTCTATTTTTAACACTAGTTTTAGTGTTATAAACCCTATGTTTTCACAAATTTTGCCTGCGGCGCTTTAGTTTTAGTCATATTAGTGAAAAATTTTTGGGGTCGCCCCGAAATCTGGGTTTGTTACGGCCCTGGTCTCTATCAAGGCCGTCCGCGCGCTGTTATGCCTATTTGCGGCGACTATGTATGCATTGATTTTTTTATGGCTTCATATTGTTCACCCCATTTGGAGGTGTGCGCAGATCCCGACGGCATGTGCAATGTCGGGACGACGCTGTTTGGCGAGAAGCAAGCTTCTGCTAACCGAACCATTTCCAAAAGTATGTTAATCTCGTTGTACACAATAGTGTACGTATCGGAGATTAAGCCGATAAGAACATAAACAACAAATTGATCTAAGCCAGGGGCCAGAAGCGATGTAGATGAGGGGAGTAGTGTGTATTTCCGGGGGGGAGGTGGGCCAAGTGAGGGGCGAGTGGGGACACGAAAGGGGACACTCAGAGTGCGCACAGATGGGGGTCGGAGGGGGGTCTGATCCCTGTATCTGCTAAAACGCGCCCTCCGGCTATACTCTGACCTAGTTATTTTTTAAAGTACTCTGGACTTACTTGTGGGCGCCAAGGTCGGTGGGCCTACGGTAGGCGCATCTGGGATATAGCAGATGGCCGTTTGGATTTGTTCACATGGCACTGAATACCATAATCCACCGATGCCAATTGTCGTGCAGTTGTCGGATGAAGGTTGGACTAAATTAGAACATTAAATTTACATAAATATTATTGGAAATTTACTGCAAATTGTATAAGCTTTCCATTCTGAAGATTAGGCCTTCTGGAATTGTGACGTTCAGAAATTTCGAAATTCGGAAATTCGAAATTCTGAAAATTCGACCTTATGAAATGTCGACATTTTGACATCTCAACATTAAGAATTTCGACATTTGCAAATTAAGAAAAATCTATCGTTTTCATACTACAAATTCTGAAACCCACAAGCAGCCCAGTTGACGTAAATAGATGGTGTCCCATCGGTATATGTCCATCTTCCATCCGCTCCCCTTCTCAATCCGGTAAAAGCATCCGGATACCCCTGTTGATTCATGAAAGCCTCCAATTGATTATTGTCGAAAAGGTTGTGAATCGACACCAAATGCGCCCCATACGATTGACAGTAAACCTCGGCACCGTAGAAATTGTCTGAAAGGTCGCAATTTGCATTTGGAGGCGGGATCTGGATTGCTTTCAAACCCTTGAATTTAAGTGGGGAATGCTAGCAGCGACTCTTTGGGATAGCCAAGCATAAGGCAGGCTAGCAGCAATCCTTTGCGGAATCGAAGCCTCGGGCATGCTAGCCGGATTACCTTGAGGAAACCGGAGCATAAAGCACTCTAGCAGCGATCACGTGTGGAATCCAAGCATCGGGCGTGCTAGCAGCGGTTCTTTCAATAATTTTAGCGGCATCACTAGCAGGGATCACTTGTGAAATCTCAGCAAAGCTAGCAGAGATGCTTTTGGAAATCTGAGAAAAGGGCAGGCTAGCAGACATTTGTTGAGGAATGATTGTGCGGGCATGCTAACAGTCACTATTTTAGGAAAACGCGGACGGGCTGCTAGCGGAAATTCTTCTGGAAATCCGGTCCTAACTAGGGAGGTCCAAAATACCCGCAACACCGATCGGGCCGAAAATTTGTACACTTATAGAATCGACCACGCTGATAATCGCCTCGTTTTCCGAATTTGCTACAGAGCCTTAAAATTTGAGATATTAAAGTTTTAAGTCGATTCTTCAGTTAAAATTGCCGAACTTCGGACTCGATTATTTTTACCTTTTTGGCAGATTTCCGAAAAACAAGCATCGCCATCGGATTCAGAAAAATTTTCTGTTTCGAATGAGCCCTCAAACTCAAGATTTTCGAAAACCCGAAAAATTGGAAACCGACGTCTTGGTTGGACTGCGATTTCTATGTGAATGGTAGAAAACAGCCTACTGCAAGCAGCTGTGGGAGAGCGTCCAGGTCCTCGGTGATTTAAGGAAATATACGATTCGAATCAGAAAAAATTCTCTATCCGATACGCTACGTAAAATAACTAGAAAATACAAAAAAGTTCGATATCCTGACAAACCCCTTCCCGGGGACCCAAAAATGACACTAAGACTTTAATATCTCAAATTTTGAGGTTCTGTAAAATTCGGAAAACGAGGCGAATATCAGCGTGGTCGATTCTATAAGTGTACAAATTTTCAGCCAGATCGGTGTTGCGGGTATTTTGGACCTCCCTAGTAAGACAGGTGGGCAGCTATTCTTTGGGGAAATCCAAGCGTAGGGCAGGCTGGCAGAGATTATTTGGGGTTTCCGAATATCAGGCATACTAGCAGAGATCCCTTAGAAATACGGGCAGGAGGCAGGCTAGCTGAGGCGCTTTTGAAAATCCAAGGCTCGCCAAAGTTCCTGCAAGAATTACGGGGTAGGCATGCTAGCACAGAGTATTTGAGGAATTGGTAGATGGACTGCTAGCAAAGACTCTTGGTGGAATTACCGTTTGAGGCAAACTAGCAGCGACTCTTCGAAGAATCCTACTATATATAAAAAAATAGTGTCTGTGCGTGTGTGTGTGCCACTTTGCATCCACTTCCGTCCGTCTGTCCGGAGGATATCTCGATAGGGGATGAATTTTAAAGTATGTTTCATACGTCATTAGGTGCGTGATGGCCTGGAGATGACTGCACGCATTTTAGATTCAACAAAATTACCTATTTTCGACATTAAATTTAAGTTTTTGTGAAAAGTTCTTTGTTAGAACAAATTAGCATAGACCGGAAGTTGGGATTCGACTATATAACGGGATAGGAGAGGTTGTTTTTCATTTTTTTGTCGTCCGAAAACAGGCCAATTATGCAAAGTGAAGGATAAAATGGAAGTCAGACGGGGCCAGGGTTGAAAAGTCGCGAAGCGGCTTTTCAACTCTGGTGTTCTATTTATTAACTTACTCAACGGCACGGGGAGGTATTTCGCTGAGACCGCGACAACATATAGCGAAACTAGCAAAATCGGCAGCATCCCATAACCCATTAATTCACAGGAAAAGCGACACCCCAGACCAGTAGCCGACTCATAAATTTATACAGACCCCTGGATGGCTTATCGGGGCTTATCTCATTTTAACACTCATCCATCCTTCCCGACCTTGTCATTGTGGGGCTGTGGGTGTTTCTGCCATTTTTTTTATGATACGGCACAGAACGCCCACACATCGATCGCTTGGGAGGTAGAAAAGAGCGCCCTCTTCCTTTTTGCTAAACATTTCGAGGCCGAAATCCGTCAAAATCCTATTGAAATCGGCAAAATTAACCTTAATTTTGATATATCTTCTTTGTTTTACAATATTTTGCTTAGAAAATTTGGCTGCACATAGTTTTTATGGGTCCCCATCACTGGTAAAAATTTGGTCCCGATTGGATGGAAGACGGCCAAATGCCGAGGGGGGGTTTTTGGGACACCCTGTACAGCACGACCACGGGGCCATCGCTCTTTCACATTGTCTACCAATAAGTATAATGCTATTAATTTCACAGTCACGATTTCTACGATACTGAATCTTTCTATTTGGTATATTGAGATTGTTCACCCGTTGTGGGGTGTGCGCCGATCCCGACGGCATGTGCAATGCCGGGACGACGCTGTTTGGCGAGAAGCAAGCTTCTGCTAACCGAACCATTTCCAAAAATATGTTAATCTCGTTGTACACAATAGTGTACGTATCGGAGATTAAGCCGATAAGAACAGTAACTACAAATTGATCTAAGCCAGAGGCCAGAAGCGATACTCTTGAAGCAAGGTGTGCCTATTTGAGGCGGAGAGGTGGTCCAGGTGGGGGGCGAGTCGGGATGGGGAAGCGAACAGTGGGAGAGCGCACAACAAGCGATCGGGAGTGCGGTTGGACACTCCTTCCTGATAAAACGTGCCCTCCGGCTATACGCTGACCTAATTGTTTGTTTTATCAAAACCAATAAAATAAACTCTAGAATTAAATGCCATACTTCAAAACCCTGTCATTTATATAACCATTAACTTAAATTACCTTTGCAGAGTATGAGCAAATTCATCATTTATTCCACTTGAATACATGTTCACATTGGGTTTTTCTTGCAAACATAGCTCAAAGTCAGCGTCTTCGAGGGGGTTACTCGCCATTTCCCGAAATCCGGGCATCCTGGCTCGGCTGCTAGCTAAAAACTGGCGTTTTTAGGTTGCTTTCAAAATGCCGAAACGAATACTTTCAAAATTGATAATGTCGATGCCAAAGAATGTCGAATTTTAGATAAGCAAATCTTTCGAAAGAAACCCAGATCCTACGCAAAATGTCGAGATATTGAAATTTCGACACTAGGAAATTCGGCGTTATGAAATTCAACCTTATGATTTTCGACATTCCGATAGCAAATAATTTTCTTTAGATCACAACTTACGTAAATCGCACCGCTCGACGGATCTCCATTTCCATAAAGATTCGGATAAGAAAATGCGGTCCCGTCGGCCCACGAATCGTACCCGTTCATCGCCATACCTAAAAATAATGATTTTTTTTTCTCAAGCCTCTCATTAGTTTCATCTTTAGACAAAATCCATAGTCCTGCCTTGCCGGTCCCTTTAACGAACCTCCAGTCCAAATTCCGTACGGCGCCTCCGGATTGCACTGCTGCTGGACGGGGGACGGCGGGGCTAGAGCTAA